>JAJKFI010000065.1:4083501-4106404 GCA_029204185.1 Lerista edwardsae
ATGCCAGTTTCAGCCAGTTCTGGAGTCTGTAGTGTGAAACTGCAACAGCCTTTCCCCATCTCCTTTGACTGCAGGCATCTCGTTCCCCAAGCCAAAGAACTTGCTTGTTATCAATCAATCCATCAACCAACCAACCAACCAGCTAACTAACCAACCAGCCAACCAATCACTAGTAACAGTGTCTGGAAAAGAGTAACAAGTCCCACAAACAGAACGCATTTTACTTCGGGAATAATCTAGTCACTTGCTGCATCTTTACCCATCTCAGCATGTGCTACTCTATGTGTGGAATGACTCTGCCACTGGCCGCCACAAGTCCTGCCAGCCGCCTTCCTTGCACATGGAAGGCTGCACACATGCGAGGGCTGGGAATCCAGAAGGGACAGCCAGAATTGGCCCTTGCTGCCTGGCTTTTCCTATCAAACTGCATCTACACTGTTAGCCAAACCTCTCCCAAGAGTTCCAGATTGGCAAGCTCTGGTCCAGCTCCTACACTGCTGCATCAGGATGCCATTTCTCCACAGTCTCGTCTGATGACACGCCAGTAGTCTCTGTATGAAGGACCCATGTAGGCAAAGAATAGGCAATGTTCGTCTGGGAAAGAACCATGCCATCTCCCCTACCTATGTGAATTTTCCATATGCCTACCCCTGGATTGGCATGGGGCTGGACTGCGGGTAAGCAGCTCCACACCACTGTGATAATGCATAAACAAAGTCTCTGTTTCTTACAGTGAAGTGTTTTCAGCAAAGATATACTTCGGCAGCACATATACTAAAATTGGAAGGATATGGTTACTTTCACCTGGCCAAAAGGAGGATCTGAAGAGAAACAGTTCACACACGCACATGCACACGCACAGAGAGAGAGAGAGAGAAAGAGAGAGAGAGAGACAGAGAGACAGAGATGCACACCTGTCAACATTACAAGAAGAAAAACTGAATCTAAATACAAAAACCCAACCTGAATAAAAAAATATAGATCTAATGAAATCAGTCTTGAAAGGAGGGGAAAATGATATAAAATCCTTCACAGAAATAGGTTCTGCTACAAATCCTTGCTCAGCGATTCCTTGATTTGACAATTCAAAGTTGAAAGGATCCCCTGAAGAAAAGATTTGCCACCTGGTGGGCTACAGGGTTATACTATGGGCATCCCATAACAGCATATTTTGTAATCTAGCCTTGCCTATAAGACCTGAATTGCCACACACAACCACAATGTTCCTTTGACAGAAACCTTGTTCCAGATTATTACGTAGCCTGAAAGAGATTTGGCTGATGTCATTCTAGCATGAAGGTAAAGAACAAATTGCAGCTGATAACTGGCACACAGCGCAATCCAAGGAAGTGCGCAGCGTCAACGCAACAGGGTTGTGTCAACGCTGTGCGCTTACTGCCAATGCTGGGGCGCCACGCGGCACTCCCATATTGGCACTTGAGCAACAGTCCCATTGTGCCCAAGCCGAGCCTCCCTCACGAAGCGAGCTGGCACGAGGGAGGCTCCGTTTCGGGACGGGACGGAGATTGGCGGCAGGAGGGCGATTGTGGGTGGCGGGAGGGCGGGATGTGGGCAGGCTCCAGATTCGTCCATAAGGCTGAATCCTAAGCCCGTCCAGGAAGCCGCACAGTCCCAATTCGGGCCGTGCGGTCTCCTTGAATCTGCACCTGCTATTTAGCAGATGCAGATCTGAGGAGCGCATAGGGGAGGCCGGAGCCTCCCCTAAAGTAAGGGAGTGAACATTCAGCCTCCAGCCTCCCCAACCCAGCATAGGATTTGGTGCAGGCCTGTCGGCCTCGCCAGTCCGACACTGGGTTGGATTGCACCCTGGGTCAAATATTTCATCAGAGAGAGCCAAATAAACAGGCTTATTACTTGGTGTGCAACCAACACTCACTTTGGCCTGGACGCTGTTGCTCCAGATATCCTAGGCCAGGGGTTCCCAAGCCTTTTAGCACCAGGACCCACTATTTAAAATGACACTCTATTAGAACCTACTTAGCTGTACGAAACTTTTTTTTTAAAAACCACTTTACCAACTGTTCAAGCCAGTTTTTATGCTTTTACCTATAGTGGGGCACCCGCCTTCTGGAGTGTTTCTTGAACTCCACGTTCACTGGATCGGGACCGTTCTGGTGGCCTTGGGTTCCCCTTCATCTGGCCTTCAATCGAAGCCAAGGTACATGTGCCTACTTGTGAGTAAGCACACACATGTGACTCAGTTTTACTTTCCATAAGGCTCAACAAATCCTTGTCTGTTGGGGCGGACAGACGCACTTCCCTCTTGACTCTTTTATCAGATCAGGACCATTCAGGTGGCGTTTCATTCCCCTCAGCCTGTCCTGCAGAGTGAATGGAGACACCCTCCCCTACTCATGAGTAAAAATGCATGCACGGCTCAGTTTCACTTTCCACAGGGCTCAGTATCTTGTTTGCCTTCAGCTTGTCAGTTTCATGACCCACTAAGCCATGACCCACAACTTGGGAAACACTCTCTTAGGCTAGATCAATGCTCTATATCCTAGTCAGAAAAGGGACTTACTCCAACATTGTTGCATCTGGTCACCATATCTTGAAATTCACTTTCATTTCCAGAACGTGAACATAGCTTGTAACTGATTGGCTGGTATCGTTCCCACCACGGCCTCCAGGGATTCATAACTACAAGGTTTTCATTAGGTGGAGAAACCTGTACATTCAGAAAAAGACAGAGTATGGGATCAAATATTGTTGCTCATCCCTTAGTGAAGTGTTGGATAGTTAATCTGGTATTGGGCAGCAGAGTCAAGTTACGCATTTTTGACACAGTGAGCCTAAAAGGTTTGCCATCACTGGCTTAAGGTGAGCAAGACAGAAAACCCTCACTCTAAAGAGGACTCATGGCAGGGAAAGGACTCAAACTGCAGGCTCAAAGTCCTGAGCCACACCTTCGTAGGAGGTCTTTGGATCCCAATTATCACCAGGGAGGTTTCCAATGACAGGAGAAAGCAACCCAGGAGCTGCTTAGGCCTCTGGTCTCCAGTCACTCTTGGGTCCTCCAAGCAGAGTTCAAGCAAAGAGGTAAGTTTTCAGCAGCTGCTCCGTTTAAAAGTCTGGATTTCGGGTGTCTGGATAAGGGATATGCTACCTGTATAGCACTCATGCATACTAAGTCAGTTTTCATTCACGCTGAAGGACAGCGCAGGTCAGTGCCAAATGCTTCTATTTCCAGCTCCTTTTAATATTTAACTGAGTGCCTCTCTTCAAGCCAACTGCATTCTGGTAAACAGAAGGTTGGTTCACACACTGCACTCACCTAGCCAGGATCATTGCTGCAGGAGGAGGAGGAGGCGCTGGCCGTCTTCCCCATTGTGCATATAGTGTATGGTCTGAGCCAGTGCTAGAGAGCATTAGCAAGATCCTTCACCCATCAGGGCCAGGAGGGCAGGAGGTGTGGACTGATGGTTGAGCTGCTGGTACTGCCTGAAGCTAAGCAGGAGAATCTGTGGTCTATTTTGGATGGGAGACAGAACGCCAGGCTGTGACAAGCTGCAGTACCTGTTGTGGCAGACCTGGGTCACTGTGGAGCCAGAATGGGAATGTTGTGAGAAGGCCAGCCGGCAAAAGAATGGAATCCAACCTTGAGGACCTGTCCAGGCTGGACTTACAATCACCTGCTCGCTGTCACATGGCCAGAGGAGAGAACCACACTGTGAAGGCTACATTTGGGACTGAGGATTCGATGAATTGCAGAATACTGTATATTTGTAAAAAAAAACCCATTGAAAAATGGTGGTTTAGACTAGCCTACTAATGTAAGCCGCCTTGGGCATTTGCTTCGGCATGGGAAAGGCGGGGTATAAATTCTTCAAAACAAATAAAAAATAAATCAAAGCATGTGCAGGAAGGGAAGAAGGAATTATTCTGCTCATAAATCCTGCATGCACTGGGATTTAGTTGTGAAGCACCTGGTGCACAAACTACCTTTTGGGAGGAGGTTGTGGATGTGTGGGAGTGGCTGGGCGAGGAATCGCTTAGGAAAGTCACGCTGCTGTCTCTGAACAGAGGGGCGGATTCACCTGAACTCCCGCAAAGCCATTCGGTGCTAAATAGCGTTCACATTCCAAAGCCACATCTGCCCAGCGCCATTCAAAGAGATGAACAATAGATGTCCTTAGGGGTTTGGGATTGGATTTGTACTGAGTCCAGCAAAGTCCAAAGGCTGCTAGGAGAAGAAGCACCAGGCTCTTCATGTCGTCTTTGGCTCGGAGTGAAGTTTTTCTCAGTAGTCTTCTGCATTCCTGTCAGAGAGTCCAGCATAGTTTACCAATGACACACTAAACATCCCATTTTGTTTGAATGCGAAGGGACGATGTGCTGCAGACTGCAGCAATCATATTAACGACCCGGAAGACCCAGCTTTTGTTTCTTCTGATGTGATAGACAGGTTCTATCAGGTTCAGAGGTCTGTGGCAAGTCTCTGTTTCCACTAATTACAGGCAGTGATCAACATACGCTCCTGACAGGTTGGGTCCCTGCGGGGCCCAATGGCCAACTCTGAATCTAGACTGTACATGAGCTGATGATCATACTGCTCAGTGACAAAACTGTGGGCCTGAGCTGGGAAAGCTGGAGCCTGGAATGCAGCAGGCAGAGACACTATTTTGCTTGGGACCTCGTAAGTCTTGCCTTGGAGGAGAGGGGACAGGACCAGAGCTCCTACAATCGTGCTGGCACCAGGGAAAAGGGGCTTTTTCAAACTTACTGGAGATCATGCCAGCCTCCCAGAGAGTGCCGGGATTCTGCACCCCTCTGTGAGCCTCCCCATACCTTAGAAATGCTTCAGGTCGTGATCGTGACCCACTTCCGGCTTTCATCCAAAAACTAGAAGTGGGTTGCAATCACAACCAGAAGCATTTTAAGGTGCCGGGAGCCCGCAGAGGGGTCTGCGGGTTCCTTGTGCCCTCTGGGACGTTGGCGCAACCACCAGGAAGTTTGAAAAATCCCCTTTTCCCCAGCACCAGGACAATCCTGGATGTGCTGCACGATGTGTAAACGTTGCCCAGCCCCTTAAGGGGGCAAGGACCAGGGTTTTCAGGCTGTGGAGTCGCAACACCTCACTTTGAAAATCTGAGTGCTAGGGTTAGATTCCTGGAAACCTTCATGGATAGCAAACTTGCAGATAACAAACCGTTGATCTTATGGGATCAATGGGGTTAAGTGCAAGGGGTTCCTTACCTGCCATCAGAAGAATCCAGCAGAGACCCTCAGGGAGCCGGCAAAGTGCAGCAGGAAGTCCCAAAAGATCTCTGGAAGGCTGTAGGGACCTTCAGAATGGTGCACATAACAGGTACAGACCACTTTAAAATGGCCAGTGGAAGCTTCCACTGGCCATTTCAAAGAGGTCAGTGCAGGTCGCAGATGCCATTCTGAAGTCCTTACAGCCTCCAGGACGTGTTTGAATAGTGGATAACAAGGATAGAGGTGCAGATAATGAGGGAGGTAGCAATTCTCCCCCTTGCAGGTAAGCATATTCACAGATAGCGAATTTGCACATAAAGAAGACTGGTTTTTTTTTTAAATCAATAAGCTAACAATTCTGCCCTTAACCATGCCTTTTAGTGTGATATCAATGTACACTTTCTGGACAGTAGTCAAAAAAGCTGCCCCTAATTCTGTGGTAGCAAGGAGTCATCCCTCTAAAATCTCATATGCCACAGTGCCCAGAAGCCCATCAATCCTGTGAATTGGATTTTTCTTTTCCCTAAAACATGGACAAAGATTATGAGACTGTAAAACTGGTTTGAAGTACCTTAGAGAAAAGGGCTTGAGTTCTCTTCACCAAATGAAGCTGAGTCATCCCTTGGAACACATCTGAGTTCACTTCTCGTCCATAATGCGTAATAGGATGCTGGGAACCTGATGTTGCAAGAGTGACTTATAATAAGTGAAATTAGGCAGGCAGTGCTTAAAGGACTCATCTCCCCCTACCCCTACCCCCCCAAATGCTACAAGCTATGAAAGCATTATACCCTGTTGCATAAGTAGTAAAGAAAGCCAGTGTGCCCTGAATTCCACCCACCCACCTCTAATTGCTAAACGACATGTAAGGCAAAGTTCTGCTGGGCTAGCGACTGGACAGTTTCCTGCCTGGCCAATTAAATGTTCAGTTCCTACAAGAGAAGGAAAGTGTCACTCTGCAAGAGAGAGCTGGGCATTGGTGGTGGACCTATGATTACTGGAGCCAATCTAAGAGATGGGTCGTCTCTGAGACACTGAGAAGCACTCAGTCATGGGGGTTCTAACAGCCTGGCTAAAAAGCTACATTTCAGGGAAGTTCATACTGTGAGAAACCACTGGAAACATAGGACCAACTGATAAATATACGTTGACACACATGTGCATCAGCACTTACAGAATTCTGGGTCTACAGCTGCTAGAAAAAGGAAAACTTCAAGGGAACAAAGGCTTTAAAACTACATGTCCATAACACCTCAATTACAGAAAAGAAAACTAATCACCCCTGATTTTTGATACAGTATCTCATACACAACAAGGGGCACAAACTGGTATCTTCGTGAGACAAAGATATGGTGTACGGATGGGCACTGGCCTTCCTGACTCTGAGAGCGCAATCCTAACTTGAGTTAGGCTGGCACTGTTAGGCCAGGCCCTGGCTGACACAAGGGCCACCGTAAAGCACATCTGGACCACTTTGAGTCAGGAAGGATGGCACATGTCTGTGTTCTGGCCTCTCTGAGGGCACAATCCTAAACAGTGCTGGATTAGCGAGGCCAGCTGGCCAGCGCCAAATCCAGCGCTGCTTAGCACGGGCTGGAGCCTCCCTGCAACAATGGAGCATGCGCTCCCTTACTGTAGGGGAGGCTCCAGCCTCCTCTATGTGCTCCTCGAATCTGCGCCCGCTAAAGAGCGCGCCCACGCGGCCTTGCTGACGGGCTTAGGATGTAGCCGTACGACCACCTCCCAAGCCCCCCAGCTCCTGCCTCCTGCATCTCCCCTCCCACCAATCCCCATCCCAAAATGGGACGGAGAATCCTGAAGACGGTCGGCGCAAGGGAGGCTCTCCGATGGCGCTCTGAAGCTGACACAGCGAGCAGTGTCAGCTTCAGAGCTGGAGTGCCAATGCTGGGGTGCTGCTCGGCGCCAGCGCGCCAGGGCTCCGCCCCTTGCATCAATGAGATGATGTCGCGTCGACGCAAGGGGCATGCTAGGATTGCGCTGTGAGCATGGTCCAAACATACTTTACCCTTGTGCCAGCCAAACTTTGCTGGCCTAACTGTGCCAGGTTAGGAGTGTGCCCTGAGAGTGGTCCAAATGCACTTTATGGTGTGTTTGAGACACTTCTTTTTATTTTATTTTTTGTATTTATTTATTTTTCTTAAAAGCACAAAAAGAACTCAATGCTACAAAACAAAAAGTAAACATAAACCAAATTTGAAATATATAAAGCCAGCGTGGAGCAATGCAGCTGAAGTACTTACGACCTTTACAATATATCAATAACTGCTCCTATTAAAAATTGTCTCTCTTAACAAACCACTTATTCTCTTCCTTTAATACTTTAAAAATAAAAATACAATCTCATAATCAGTTATTTTAGTCCCCAGCATAACAATTCTGTGCCAGCCTAACTCCAGGTGAGGATTGCATCCTCAGTTATTTATAGATACTTTGACAGGGCCTGCTTTGGCCTGTATGTGCACCTCAGAGGGTTAGAGATGATAAACCTCGTTGTACTTTATTACTTCAGATCAATCGTCTTTCTGTTGCTCCAAATACAAATCCCAGGGAAGAAAAAAACCAAAACCTCTATTTCTGAGCTGAACCTATTTCTTTGTCGAGTGCGCCAGTTTATATTGTGCAGGTTGCCAGGATCCTGTTGCCACCAGCTGTCGTTGTATTTCACCAATCATAACTATTTGGAACGAACAAATCTGACCAAAGCCTTCTTCAGAGAGGAAAACAGGTTTTGGAATGGCAGTGGGCCTGGTTGAGCACCAACAGCATCCAACAAACTATGTAGTGGGCACTGCCCTCTAGAAAACGAAGCCAACTGGTGAAAATTTTGTTTCTGTTCCATGACAGGAGCAAAGTCTCTTTTACGTTTTCCCATGAAGTTGTTTGCTGCATTAGGCTGAGTGGGGGCATTATAGGGAACAGAAGACATTTCAGGCTATTTATATCACAAGCAAACTCAAAACAGCCTGGCAAATAAGAAGCCAATAAACATTACTAGTGTTATGAGCTTATCAGCCCATTTGTGATTATATCAAACATTCATGGCATAATCGAAGGCCAAAAACAAAACAGGAATTCGTTATCTTCCCATTTGTTAGAGCTTTTTTGACGGGTCATCTAGAGGTCATTTGTATACTACACAGCGTTGCTTCTTTGCAAATGTCCCATTTCCATTTTATTCTGAATCCTATCATGCTGATTACAAAAAAAAAAAAATAAGATTCAAGTCAAACTTATTCATTCATTCATTCATTTAAAATTTCATTCATTCATGTATAAAACTGATTTTTTTTTCCAGCCCACAAGAATCTGTAAAATATAGGATGTGGCCCTTATAATAAAGGCTGGAGACCCCTAAATTCTGGGTACACTTTGCAGTGCTGGTGACTACCCTGAAATCCCTCTATGACTTGGGACCTATGGATCTTCAGGGCTGCCTCCTCCCACAGAAGCTTGCCTGACCATTACAACCATTTTCAGAGGACCTCCTTGGAGTGCTCGCCACCTTCTCAAGTTAGACAGGTGGCAACAGGAGACAGAGTGTCCTTAAATCAACTTGGGCGTGCTGTATAAGGAAGGAAATAAAAGCCATTCTCAGAAAGGGGTCACCTTGCATCAGAACTGATGTTTGTCTAGCACCTTTGTAATTTCCTGGCCTTCCATAATGTTTATGGAAGCTAGATCTAATGATGGGTTTTAGCGACTCAGGCAGATTTTTGCACTCTTGCTTTGTTGTGGCATTTTCGTGGTGCTTTAATGCTGTGCTTTTATGGCATCGCTACACATTTGTATTTATACTGCTACTGTACTGATTTTTCTGTCTGAGTTGGTGTAGCATAGTGGCTTAGATAGGACGACCAGATACAAACTGCGACAGTTTGATATCATCGATATCCATGCTATGAACATCTTAAGTGCAGCCAACAGAACTTGCTCCCCATTATACTATCAATTACCGATCATTGTAGGGAAAATGCCTGACTTTTCTGTCCCTGTTTGTATCTGGCAACCCTCGGCCAAACTGCAAATCAGGATTTCCCCAGCTTGAATTGCACTTTTGCCATAAACTTGCTGGCATATACTCTGGAGTAAGCCACCTTCATTTCAGTAGAACATACTCCCAGGGAAGTGTGAACAGGACTACTGTACAGCCTAAGTAGCCTTACCAAACCTTGGCCACATCAACCATGGAGAGGCACACTTACTTACCTACCTTACACATTCAAAAGGGACCAATCAAATCAGTGCTCTTCAACCACTGTGCCACAGCACATTGGTTGCCATGAATGATCCGCAGGTGTGCTGTGGGAGTTTGGGGGAGGGTTCATTTATTAGTAGGGCCACTGGAAGATGTGAGATCCTTGCCTAGCAGTTGAGTGCACCTTGCCAATTGTCAAAAAAACTGACGGTGTGCCTTTACCATTTTAGTGCTTTGTCAGGGCAGGAGGTTTAGTTGAGAGGGTTAAAGCCTCTGTTTGCCTGAAGATAAGAACTGAAGGTTGCCAGTTCGAGAACATCAGAAGCTTCCATGAGCGGCAGACCTTGAGAATTGCGCCTGATAAGAGCTGAGCTGTCTCCAGCTGCCTGTGAGAGAGGAGTTGTGCTGGGCCAACGGTCAGGCTTTGGTGGGAGCAGAGAAGCCGTCTATTAGCCAGCAGGAAGGCAATCGTGCAGCCAGAAAGAAGGACTAGACCATGAAAGTTCCATCTGTATGCTGTTGTAGTTCTTTGTAATTTGTAAAAAACCCTTGGGGGTTTAGAGAAATAAAGCCTGCCTATGTCAGGCTTTGAATTAAAGTCAGAGGAGCAATCTAATGACCAAAGAAAGGCGATATATAAATACTAGCATTATTATTTTTTATTTGTCAAGTGTGCCATGAGATGAAAAAGGTTGAAAATCGTTGCACCAAATACTAAGTATGAGTCTTATTTCAGTCACCAGCGTGGGAAGAAGTATTACCAAAACAAAAAACTGGAGAGTGACATATAAGACACTTCAACAGGAAGTTGAAGTAAAGAATTGCATGGCTCGATCCGACCCTGTCTGGATCAGTAAATTTATAAAATGCTCACTTTCAGATTCACTGGGGAGAAAGGGAATCATAACAACTGTATCCGGCTAATAGTTAAATATTCAGCACTCTTTGAATGGGTGGAAAAACCTGGGCCCAGCTGTCTGATCGATCGCTATTCAGGAGCACTTGATTAAAGATTCGGGAGCTCGCCCTGCTCTCATCCACCTGCTCACAACCCTAAAACATGCGTAATTGGAAGTCTTCACTAAAATCAATGGGCTTTGATTTCCCACCTTTATTAGAACCAGTTCAAACGGCACAGAACTAAACTGAACTGATTGGTTAATCGGGTTTTCCAGGAACACAGACCGGGGGCCCGGCCCGGCCCACAATCACTTACGTGCTTTTGGAGAAAGAGGCTTTTAATTCCTGCAACGATCTGGTGCTTCGACTGCTGCATTTAAAGCCGCTCTCCCCCTAGCTTGGAAAATGATTGTTGTATTTTGTTCAACGCCCACCCCTGAAAAAAAGCTAAGTCTCCTGTTAGCCTCTGCGAGGCCGATAGCTGATGCGCTGAGAACCGAATACATACGTGCTTCGCTGCTTAATACGCTTCATGGCCCCTTCTGTGGCTCTCCTGAAAATCTCACCTTGGCCAACATGCTGCAGCACGGAGAGCGGAGATCAGCCAATCGTTGAAACCATGAAAGTGACGTCACACCCTGCCCGGAACAACCCCCGGCTCTTCTTGTTATCTGGATGAGCAGAAAGTGAAGCTAGTGGGCGGGGTTAGCGGTGACGTAAATACACCCAAAACAATCCTCATTCCAATTATTTCAAATGGGTTTTCGCATGATGTTTCGGACTTATTTGTTTACTCCTGAAGTAAAAATTCACGAAAATAACAACGTGTGATCGTGGACAAACATCAGTGGTAACCATATTATGAGTTAATATGCAATTCCAAGGTTTAATTCCGCAGAATTATATTACTGAACATACCGGACGAAATGCCGCTTGCTGTCTATTTAAACTCGGATTGCACTGCTTTGACAGGCTTATTTTTTGAAATCTACACAACCAAAAATAAAGTGTGAACGGGAAGGAAAGAAAAAAAGGGGAGGGTGGGCAAAAATTAGATAAATATGTAGGAAAATTACATTAAAATCTCTCAATGTATAACACAAGCAGTTGTCAATAGGAGAGTAGTTCTTTTTCACTTCTAGGCTATTAAGTGTATTTTTTTAAACTTACTTCTTTTTAAACTTACGTATTTTTTTAGCCTTACTTCTAGGCTATTAAGTGTATTTTTTTAAACTTCTACACTCACCCCCCCCCATAAAACAAATTCGGTTAATGTTCGGAATTTCAAAAATATTACCGTAGAAAATGGAAGGCGGGGGAAAAAATGTGTAAACGGGAAGGGGGGGAAAAGGAGGGGGGAATTTTTTTTATTTTTATTTTATTTCTTCGTATCTACTTCAGTTTGTGAAGGGCTGCATACTTTATGAGGTAATATTTTTCCGTAGCAACGAATCACAATGATTTTAAGTACCTGTGCAAAGTAATCCCATTTTTCGTACAGCAATTCGCACACCCGTACGCAGAACACGCAGGCATGCTTAAAGACGTTGAGATTAACTTTACCACACGGTAAGGAAGATTTTTATTCGTGACGCCGCGGCGGCAATCCTCCTTCGCGGCAATGATCTGAGATACACCCATGGCTTCAAGTCTGTGACGTCATGGCCGCTCCAGTGGAATATAACTCCATGGCCCGGAGCGCGACGGCTCAAATACCTGCACGTCACTTTTCGGAACCTTTCTTCAAGCGTCTTGATATAAACTTTGGGTTGCTGCCCTCTAGCGATTTTGCTGGAAAACGCATGCTTGTACATTGCCTTCCTCCCTAGTTCGTTTTTTTCAGTAGGACGGTCAGTGTCTCCCACCCCTTCCAAACCGACATCTCTATTTCCAAGTCGTGGCAAAGCTGACTCCATAGCGGAGATCATTCTTACTTTGCAAGCCTTTTCATTCTTTGGATGGAAATTGGCACTTTGTAAATTGATTTCTGGATTTTCACTGGAATCTCTGTACTCGTTTTCATTTACATTTCGTAGCCATTTGAAATAGGTTACCAGAATTTTAACACACAAAACAAACAGCCAGGAAAAATACCCGCACATAATTATGATTAGTTTGCTATCTCTGACTCTGACATTTATAAAATGTTTTAAAAAGATGTTAGAACAGTGATTCCCAGTGGGACATATGCCAATTTCAGGTGAGTCACAAAGCACCTAGAGCAGCCACACTGAAACTATGGGAAGATAGGATGCTGGAAAGGGGGAGGGTTGTGTGGTCATTTTCCTTGTGTCAAGGTTGTAAATTGGATTTTTTTTCTTTCCGATTCACTTTGCTATTGGAAAACGACCGAGAACCCAACTTATGGCTGCATTCTCAGGAAAGTAGCAGGCTCTGGCATCACAATGATGGCACTTCCAGCCATGACATCACTTCTGGTGGGTCCTGAACAGATTGTCATTCTAAAAGGTGGATCCTGGCGCTGAAAGGTTTGAGAACCACTGAACTAGAACATAACGATAGCTAATTTTTTTAAAAAAATAAATAAATCACATTTTTAAATAGGGAAAAGGTTGGGTTGAAAACATTTTTATATCTAGGCTTGGGAAGTCTAGGACTAAGGGGCAAAGTCAAGGTGACTGCGGAAGGCCAGGAACTAAAGTTTAAGATTCCCAGATATTTTTGATAGACATTTTTTGATAAGACATTTTTGATAGGATAGGCAGCTCCCTTGACTTACTGGGCCATTGGCTCTCTATTAGGGCTACAATCCTATACATGGTGGTTGTTTCGTGAGGATTCCCACTTTCCCTGGCTGCTTTTCAGATCCCTGGGGATACACATCTCAGTTTGAGAACTACTGGATTACAGCTAGGGGTGTTTGAAAATTGTGCTTTTTTTTGCAGTTTTGGAAGACAGAAAGCAGTGTTATGTGTTTTTATTGCAAGTTCTCATTTTTATTAATTTTAAATGCTTTTAAAGCACACAAAGTAAGTGACAGTGGCAGCAGCTGCAGCCACAATATTATTTCTAACTTAAAATATATTTTTTTCCATTTTTGGAAAATATTTTAAATACCAAATGTGGTGTTTTATGTTTTTATACATTTTAAACACAAAAAACCACCCCTCATTAAAGTTTTAACAAGAAAGGGAGAAAAACAGCCTCAAAGTAAAGCAATCAAATACAGAGCCAGATCATTCACAGGTTGGTTATACATCAACTACAGGGTGTGTAAGTTCTCCAGTGCAGCTCGTACGTTACCTTTGGTATGGTCAAGAACTGCTATTCCTTCTCACAGGGATCAACTCATATTTGAAATGCTTGTTTGTCCTTGAAGTGCTAAACATTCAGATGTCAAATTCTAGGAAATATTTGTTACATAAAGTTGTGCTTCAGCTCTAGCTTCACATATGGAGAGTATCAATTAAATAAAAAGGGCGTTTCTAAAGGCCAGGGACTGGGGAACAGTTAGGAAAAATCAGAAAATTATGGCTGCGTATAGATTGACAAGAGATTGTTCTGACAGTGTTTACAAAGCTATACATTTCTGCCAGGAAACTCACTGGGTTACAGTGGACCAGCGTTACTCTCCCAGCATAATCCACTACAATAGGATGTTTGTGGGGTTCAAATAGACAAGTGATGGCAAACCTATGACATGTGTGTCAAAAGTGACATGCCACAACAGTTGGGATGACACACATGTGTTCATCAACACCTGACAAAAACTGAGTTTTACTAATTTTTCATTTTTGTAATTATTTGATGTGTCTTTATATAATACATAGCACCACACATGATTGGAATGTATTTTTGGTTTATACAAATGAATATAAAGAATTGTTTCTCTTTTGTTTAGGAGGGGGATTTGACACACCAGCAAAGTCAAGTTAAGCATTTTCCGAAGTTTTGACAGCTAAGCCCAAAAGGTACGCCCTCACCGAAATAGACTATGAACTGCCCGAAGCTCCTGGGAGAAAGGTCAAGACCAAAGAGTGAAAATAATACTCAAATCAGCTAAGAATGGCAGGAACAATTCCCTTTTCTATCTGGCCCCTTGCAACATTTTTATTACACATTCAATTACCCCCCATACTGTTTTTGGGTCAAACATTTCCAGACCCATTTTGTACCACAGTTGTGTTTGTGTCCTACTTAAACACAACTATGGTACAAAATGGGTTTTAAGGAAGGTTGGGGCCTAGTTTACATGGGTTATTACAGAAGTTAATATGGTGGAGAGAAAATTGTGTGTTACAGCAACGAAGAACTCCCACAGTCTGGTTGGCTACTCTATCTGCAGGGTGCATAAGTTGTCTAGTGTAGCCAAAAACGTGTGGATGGGACATCTATAATGAGAGCCACATAATAGTTTGGTAGTGTACCCATTAGAAGCTGTGTATCTTCTAATACAGTATATTCTACTACCAAAGGTGCAGAATTTGAGTCTCCACCTGCCTGCCCTGCAAAACAGCAGGACTTAGAATTAAGCCACAATGATTTCTACCAAGTCCCAAGGCCTCACTTTCCAACATACATGCACTTCTGGGCTGTCTTTACAAAAACATTACTATACGTATATGCTCAATTCAAGGAACATACATAACAC
The DNA here is from genome assembly GCA_029204185.1 of Lerista edwardsae. NCBI lineage: Eukaryota > Metazoa > Chordata > Lepidosauria > Squamata > Scincidae > Lerista > Lerista edwardsae. The sequence goes on from JAJKFI010000065.1 coordinate 4,098,450, forward strand.
TGAATGTACATGTGGTTCACAGATTGCATCACATTTTGGAATTTGTTATGGAGAAACACGTTTCATAAACACACACACACACACAATGCAGAAAATGAGAATAATTTATTAACCTTTCATTGAAATACATTTTTTACGTATCTGCTGCATGATCAATTGGAAGGCCTTTGTGTTTTAAGAGCATGTACGCACCTAGTGTTAAGTGGTATTGTGTTGGTTTTAAATTCATTTGAAACGCTATAACCATGCACTGTTCAACAGTCCCGCTGACCATGCATCTTCTTTCCTGGATCTCGAACATACTTGAAAGACATGGAACTCAAAACGAACCTGGAATGATTTAAAGGTGCATTAAAAACAGAAAACTCAACGTATCTCAACTGGAAAGCTGAAAGGTTTGGATAATAAGAAAAACTAGAGAAGTGTGTCTGAAACGGCTAGATTTCATTTTAATGAGTACAGGCCAAGAAGAAAGTTAGATGGTGGTAAAATAGGTTAACAAGATGGTGATAATTTAATTTGTTCCACTTATCAAATTCTTTTGCAGTTGCTGCTCCCTATCCAATATGGACAAATGACAAAAAGCAGCTAACCCACAGAGTCCTGCTCATAATGAGAGATAGAAAGTATTGCAAAAGGAAATAACTCGAGTGTTATGGTGCCATTTTTCTCTCTGACTACCTTGAAATTGGAAGACTTGTGTGCACGCTGCAATGCAATCTAAATATATTATTGGGACCAGATCCCCAGTTAGTATAAAAGATTTTAAGAACTCTACCAACGTAAGTAGAGTAGTTTACACTGGCTGAAAATCTGGTGGCTGATACTGTGTTCATCATAAAGAGCTAAAAATTAAAATGTAAAAATCTTAGGCTTATGGAATCATAAGAGAGACTTTGCTCGCCCAATAGCTCCGTGAGAGGTTATATCTGGAGTATTGCAAATTGAGTTACTAGAGACCTACCAGTTTACCTGCTAAACCAATGCCAGAAAAGGACTTTAAGATAACTGGTTATATTTTCAGAAAAAAAAATACACAAAAAAGGATACAACAAGAAAGGATACACTTTGCATGACACAGTATTACTGCAGTATTTACGCAGGAATGTTTCTAAAGAAGAACAACAGAATCTGGTTTAATTCTTTTAGTCCCCGTTACAGTTTTCATTCTTTAAACTGAATGAAAAAAATTTATACTGGTGATTTTAAAATTCTCACCATAAAACAAAACTGTGCAACATTTCTGACTCCACATCAAAGATTAAGTAGTGTTTTTACTATTGCACCAGCATAACGTATGCAGCAGAATTCTGGGTTTTCACCATTTTCAGAAGTCATTTGTCTCCCCAATTCAATCTTCCAAGACAGTTCTTTCTAGAGGAAGGAGAACACCTCTACCCTTCAGCTAGAATGCAGGAACATGTTCTGGCTGTTGCCTATAATAGCTGGGCATATGTGGGATCATTGGAAAACCCAGGTTAAGACAGCAATTGCTTGCTTCATCATACTCCTTTAGGGTAATCATGGGTAAGGGAAGTGATTGTCATAGTATGCATCTTCCCTATCACTGGAGCAAACTCTTTCTCTATAGATCTGGTGCCAGACACCACAAGCACCACGCCACAAACAGAAGTCCATGAACACTCACCAAGCGCTACTGATCAATGCACCATTTGTTCTGGCAGGACACTCCACCCCTTTCCAAGTGAAAGGACAAAGATGGGTACGGGGGGGGGCACTAGTCCCCCACAGTTGTGCTAGGTTTCAGAAATCCTTGGAGTACCATGGAGTTCAGCATGAAATCAGCCAAAATCCCACTTCTTCCACATGACAGGGGCAGGATTGGTAACAAGCACGAACTACCAATCATCAAGAGACACTTTTACTCAGCCATAGTGGAAACACTTTCTCAGAGATATTATATTGTTTTGATCCATTGTCAGTTGTAATAATTTTTGCTGATGATCAATATTGCCATTAAAATATTTTAACAATTATATCAGTTATGGAGGTTAAAACACAGTAATGCAAATTGATTTATAATTATCTCACATGAACACAATAAACCTATGGCAATCCAGTTTTCCAAGACTGGGAAATCCCCAAGCCTTATATGCTAATAGACAAACTACTAGGTAGCAGAGAACTATTTTGGTTATTAGAAAACACTGATACACAAGACCAGGTAACACTGCAATATTATTTACCCAAAAAAAAATGAATGCAAAATTCTACAACACACCACTGCTAACAGAATTTTACAAAGTTACTGTACACCTTTGTTTTTAAATCAAATGTAATAGAAGTAATATTATAGGGTCACAGAATTTGGTGGATTAGAAATGATCAAGCCAGTGACAATTTAAAAAGTAAATCTAGCTTTTAAAATAGTATCAGTTGGAATCACATTTGTAGATATTGATGATTAGGCTGCATAAGCTTCAATTATTGTGAGTATTTATTGAAATGTAATTTTAGGAATCACCTGATGCCACTTATTCAAAAGTACCAAACATCTAAAGTACTAACTTCATTGCTAGTGAAATGTTTGGGGCAGCCATTTTCAACCACTGTGTTGTGGCACATTGGTTGCTGCAAATGGTCTACAGATGTGCTATGGGAATTTGAGGAAGGGTCATTTATTAGTAGGGCCATTGGGAGGGGGATGAGACCCCTCCCCCGACAACACAGTATGCCATCACAGTAAGCTGATGGTGTGCCTTAGCATTTAGTACCTTGACAGTGGTAAAAAATGAGATAAAAAATGTTGAAGATCTCCGATTTCGGGAATTAACCATCAATGGCAGGTATAGTTAGAAGTTGGCTAAAAATCTCTTTATTAAACAAGATTTGGGAGATCTAGTATGATTTTATACTGTTGTGGAGACGTTAAGTTGCCTCTGCTTTTGAGGCAACTTATCTTGTCTTAACTCAGATTTTTAACCATTCATTGGGATCATGATAGCTTGCATTCACCACTTATACATGAATGCCCCAGTATCCACTGGAGTGCCATTCGAGACCTCCCGTTGATACTGGGGACACCTTTTAAAAAGATAGGGGAACACGAGTGGTTTTGCTGCAACAGGGTTAAAAAAAAAAGGTTGTTTAATGTTCCCCTATCTTTTTAATACGTGTCCCAGGATCCCTGGTATCTGCGGGTAACTGAAACAGTGGATACCAAGGCACATCTGTTATAGCATTTGGGAAGGAGACACATTTTATAAGAAACTCTCACCCTTTGCACCTTATTTTAGGTTTCACAGCACTTCTAAAACAGGTATAATTATCCTTGTAAAAACAAGATTTAATACTTTAGGTTAAAAATTAGAAGCTAGACCCAGAAGCTAACTGGAAAAACACATTTATTAATTTGATTAGTAATTCTAAAATATGAGGATGGCCAAAAAAATCCCAAAAAAATTTGCCCCTGTGGCCAGCTTCCAGTTATGCAATGCTAATATATATATATATATATGGGAGATCATCAGTAACTGCAAGGTGCATCCACACGTACCAATGAACTGCCTTTTGAGGTGAATGGGAGTACACATCTGCCTCTAGGACTGCCAGTCACTACACAGAAGTAACTGTAACCGATCTAGATCAGGCTCAGAGATTCCACAGTTCTAGGAGAACAGTGCAACTTCCACATGTCTAATCTGACCTAAGAGGTGGACATGTGTATATGAAGAATTATGAGTATTATCGGATTTTAAAAGCTTGTCCCAGAGAGGTTAAAAATCTCTTACAAAACTAGTGTTAACTTCTGGTTTTTTTTTTGTCTAGAAAACTGTTGATATGGAGGAACAGTTAAGTGAATCAACTGTTTCTTCACATAAGTGTTTCACTTAACTTATACCAACTGAGACCACCTATCTCAGTTGGTATACGTCAGCAAGAACAACCCTTAGTCAGAGCATTATTAACTATTATGCCAAAAAAATAGACTGAGGGGGACTTACCCTTGAGGTTTCCCTTCTATCTTTTCCTTTTCTCGTCTTTGGAGTCCTGCTTTGGTCTTGCTGATCGAGCAAATTGCTAAGATCTTGTTAAAGAACACAAGTCTTAATGACAACTGTTAGCAAGAATATTAAAATTCATAAAATACGGTAGATACAAATATTTGCCTATGGTAAAGATGATGGAAAATAAAACATACTATAAAAACAAAAGCACTGATTCTCAATTCAAAAACAAAACCAGGTGTAGAACAAACTGATTTGGAGAAGGAGAGGATTACCAATCACCAGGATTTTTTAAGGCTGTTGGAAAAAAATTGTTTAAAACGGCTGCAATACTATCTAAAAACACAGAATGAAAGTATTTTTCCTGATTTATAATGGCTAATTATTTTGAAGTTTTAAATAACTTCTAGAGCTATTATTTACAGATCAACTGTTATTTATTCTTCATATAAGGAAACAATTGATATTTGTGCATGTTGTGGGTCTCTCAAGGACCTATTAAATGATGCATGTTAATTTGCAAACAACATATCAACTATGTATCTTATAAAACTGTACAGTGTGTACTACCAGAGGGAAATATTAGTGAGACTGCTTATTGAAGTGTCAAGTATGCATATTACACTTAATCATTTTAAAGTATTTTATCAGGACATGCATAAACCAGTGTGGTACTGCCATTAATGAAGACTAGATCCTGGAAGATTTAAATTGACTAGAAAGATAGCCACAAATATTACAAGGTCAATGTTTCCTAAACTGTGGGTCTGGACCTGATTGTTGGTGGGTTATGAAACTGACAAGCTGATAGCGACAAGGAAAATGTATTGAGCCTTATGGAAAGTGAAACTGAGCAGCATGTGCATGTTTACCTCATGAGTAGGCAAGCATGCCTCAGCTGCTATTGAAGGCCAGGTAAAGGGGAAAACAAGGCCTTCAGAAAGGTCCCAAACTGATGAAAGTGGATCCCAACAAATTCCCCAGAAGGCAGTTTTCTTCCGCCCACCCCTTCTCCCCCAAAAGGATAAAAACAGACTTGAGTGGCTGGTAAAGTGAAATTTTTTTTAGTCTTGTAAAACTTAATGGGTCCTGCTAGAATGTCCCGATGCTAAAGTTTGGGAGCCACTGAAGTGGGTGATCTTGGGCCACACTCTGTCTAACCTACTTCACCAATTTCTTCAACTGTAAAAGTATGGGCAGAATCATGTTTGCTGCCCTGAATTTCTTAAAAATAGCATGGGATAAATCAATACAATTACTTACAGTGTCATTGTTTGCCTACCGTGTTCAAAGGAATTCACTCCCTCAATCATGTGTGTAGGATTACAGCATTAGCTTCAATCATACAACACTAAAATGCAGAAAACCAGCCATCAAAAGCTTCATCAACAGCACAGGTAATTAGAGAACTGAAGGTCAAATTTGTGCTCATAAAGCAGTTGACAATTCAGATCATGTTTCACCATCTGGGCATTACAAAACAGTTAAATGCTGCCTTTTAATTTTTCCTTCCATAAATATGTAAAATCCTATTGAAACGTTCATCGACTGTTTTCGGGGTCTACTACAATTATGTTCAAGGGATTAGTATTCTCTGAAAGTGTACCTGGTGAAAACTGAGATTTCCATCAGAACTCACCAATACATTTATTTTTTTAAGTCCAACTTACTACTTTCCATAGGGGTAAAGCATGACTTTCAATACGGGTCCTTTAAAACATCATCCAGAAATCCAGCTGATACAGCCTCATAAAAAGTCTGTTCTAGTTTCAAACAGTGTCCAGACTTAACTCCTAGTGATGGCAAACCTATGACATGTGTGTCAAAGGTGAAAAGCCATTTTGAGTGACACACCAGTGCTAAACACCCAACAACAGAGTTTTACTCATATTTAATTTTTTGTAATTATCTGATGTTACTTTGTAGATACTGATTTGTAAAGCAATGTCACATATAAGGTGAGGGCAGGTTTTCAGCCCAATATCATGAAGTGATCCATGACCCTTGGATAGGTCGGTGGTGGTGGTGGTGGTGGTGGGGACTTAGGAAATGGTTCTTGCAAGGAACTTGCCCTGGAGCCTGATTGAAAGGGGGGGGGGGGGAATCTGAGCTGCGCCATTCTTTTTGCAGACGTTAAAAAAGTGCTGCTTATGCAATACTGTGTGCCATTCCCCTCTTAAGTGGAATGGAACAGCCCAGAAGAAGGAAGAGAGAGGAATGTTTCTGATCTGCAGTTGTAATGTTGGGAGATGGCAGGCTTTTAGACCCAGTGGCATCCTGCCTGCCTGAGTGACACGCTGGCTGTTTGAGAAGCCTGAGTCAGAGAAGAAAAAAACATGGCCAGCGGAGAGGTTTAAAAAAGAAAACAGAATTCAAGCCCCCCTGAGCTTCTCCTGACAGCCCTGAACTGCCATGACCCTTAGATAGGATGAGGAGACGATCCAGCTTTGATTCTAAAAAGATATTCTGAAAACTTAACATTTAACTGAAGCAAATGTTTTAGGAAAGGATACAACCACCATGGGCTTGTCGAACAAAATATATCCATTTGCTTCTTTCAAAGCTTTTGCAGCTGCTTTTTCATTAGGAAGTCCAATAAACGCTTGTCCTTTCATGCGGCCTTCTTTCATTAAGCGTATATCAAACCTAGGATAAATCAAAGGACAGAAATGTTTCAATTCTTTAACTTCCCATCACGTACCCCCAGAAGATGCAGAGAAAGGGCAATAATAATTCATTAACCAGTTCTTTTCAGATAGCATACAACAGAATCTACTTCTAGTCAACAGAATCTACTTCTATAGACAGAAAAAAAAAAATGAAGAACCATTTGTTCCAATGCTGCCTGAAAAGAGCCCTACTTCAGAGTAGCACAACAGCAGGATGCAGTGGTGTTTTGCTTTTAAAAAAACTCAGTGTGTAAACTGCCTGCTCTGGCATTGCATTGCTCAAGCAAAACAAAGAAATTTTATATTATTTGACAGGAGTGGGGGAAGCAGAAGAGAAGGAAGCTATCTTTTCAAAGCCATAATTCATTCTTTGCATTCTCCTCAGTTACACAAGCTGTGGAACCCATGGGATAAAAATGGCAGTTCTGTTGACACACAACCTTCTTAAGCTAAACCCATGTGTTGTCCCTCCCTGGCAAACCCTTCTCTTTTCTCCTGTAGCCATTTCCCCCATACTACTTCTCTTGTCAAATGCATTCCTCTTCATGTTCTTACAGCTTTCATGTCTGCCCCATTTATTCCAAATGTATTTCAGTCCCTTCCATCAACCTGCTGTCACATTTCTTAATACTACTCAGCAATTGTATAGTACTTTTGAGTGTGCAAAACACTGGACATGTATTATCTTAATATAATCTGTACAACTATCCTGCAAGGTAAGTATTATTATCCCCATATCACAGCTGAGACGAAGGGGCTTGACTAAGCACTGAGCAAGTTCATTGCAGAGATAAGAATCAAACTGGAAAGTCTTGATTCGTATCTAAGTCTTGGTCACTACAGAACACCAGCTTCTTTCACTCAAACCTTTAGAGCAGTGTTATTCAAACTGTGGGCCTTAGACCAGTGTTATTCGAACGGTGGGTCACAACATGTCAGGCGGGTCGCGGAGAACTGGGAGCAGCCATCTTGCAAGTTGCAGACCTTACTCTTGCTATAGTCTTTTTGTGAGCGTTTTTGAATTTGTGGGTTTTTTCTTAATTTTGTTTTTAGTTCAGTGCATTCACATAATATTTACATAATCTTGCTTTCTGTCAGGGAGATTTCATGGTTGTACAATTGCTGCAATCCAAGAATGTCATTTTATTATGTTACAGTGACAACATTTCCTGCTTAATGATTTCATTTCCTGCTGTGACATCACTTCTAGGTTAATGACATCACTTCTGGTGGGTCCTGATATGAGTGACATTCAGTGGTGTCATCTACTCTCTCACAAGCCGGAACGCTGGGCGGGACTTGAGTGATTGACAGGCCG
>JAJKFI010000065.1:4111404-4129567 GCA_029204185.1 Lerista edwardsae
TGCCAGTTTCCACCAGTTCTGGAGTGTGTGGTGTGAAACTGCAACACTCTATGCTTGCATTTCTCTAACAGGAGCTCCCCAAGTTGTATTAAGCAAACCACTTTTATATTAAGTGGTTAAGTTTGCTTTTTATATGAAGCAAACCACTTTGAAGAGATTCAAAAATAAAAGCACAACGGCATAAAGACCAGTTGTCCCAAGGGGGGGGGTGGAGCCAGAAAGTCCCCCAGGCTCTCTCAATCCCTTGCATCAGACCAAGCAGCTTTTTCAAATCTGGTCACAGAATTGCTAGGGAAGACTTTTATTGCTAGGGACTCTTAAAAACAAAACTGTATGTGCCATTTATTTCAACACCAATTACTCAAAGTGTCATACCATGGGAGGTCGAGGAGTTATTGGTCCAAATGGAGAGGGAAGATTCATTTTGTTCATAAGATGCAAAACCTGAAATAGCAACTTAATATTTATATCTCTGAAGTGCTCAAAATATTATATACAATTATGTCAGTTCAGAAGGTCCCAGACTTACATAATTTAGAATTTTACAGTGGGCCCTTATTATCCATGGGGTCCCATTCCAGGAACATCTGTGGATATGGAAAACGGCAGATGTTCACATCCACAGTTTTCCAGGCCCATCCCCACCCTCTGAACCCAACCAGACCTCAGCTCTGGTCAGGTCCAGAGGCATTCTGAAGCCCACAAGCCTCAGAAAGCCATTGAGACCCATTTAAAGGCTATTTCTGGTCGTTGGAAGTCGACAACCTGTTGTTGGTCCAGGCTCTGCCTATGCGATCTTCAGAATGCCTCCAGAACCTACCTGAGCTGATCTCCTGTCAGGTTCAGAGGGCGCAGGCAGGCCCTCCCTGGGAAGAGGGTTTGGCAGCCATGAATGCTCAAATCCACCATTGTCAAACCCGTGAATATTAAGGGTCTGCTGTATACAAAGCATTTCAAAAATCACAATAGTAACCCAGCCAGCCATTTTCCACACAGCTCTTTACCCATACACCCCATATTCTTCTACAATGCTGAACATGGGCAGAAATATTTTTAAACTGTTTAATATTATTTTAACACTGTTTTAATTGTTATTCTTTGTTTTTAATTTTAATATTGTAAACTGCCTTGGGTGCCCATAGGGTAGAAAGGCGGGATAAAAATCCTATAAATAAACAAATGAACACACACACACACAAACTAACTAACAAATAGATTACCTAACTATGATTAGAAAAGAATCCTTATTCAAGTCAGCGAGTATCCCGATACGGTATCCTGATATTTCACCAGATGGTAATATATATATTACCATTTTCATTTACAAGGGACTTACAAAATTAATTATTTGCCACACTACATCTCAAGTATCCCACACATACCACACACCAAATATAGATTTTGCCATTTATGTTAATAGGAATTCTTTACTGGAAAAAAATTCTGGCAAAACAGGATTTATAAATAAATAATATCAAACGTGGTTTCAGAAACAAGCAACTGAGATTCACAGAGTACAGAAAGACACAGAGCAAGTGCGAGAAATGGGGAGGTGGGATAAACTACCAGTACAGAGAGGAAAAGGGATTATAGACCAATTATCAGGATGCCAGAAAGGGTGATGTACAGACAGGCAAAACCTTGTTTCATGTATTAAAAACAACAATTTTGAGCATAGAGAAAATCCCGCTTAAGTGCTTTCAAGCTTCTATCATATAAGACCGAAAACCTTGCTTCTTTAAAATATAAAGGCAAACATTCGGCATTTAAAAGAACCACAAAATGCACAGCCTCTCATACAGGTTCCAGGCTTAATTAGCCCTAATAAGTTTTGATGTTTGAGAAGGTTTTCTTCTCCATGCAGGTGCATTAAAATACATACATGTTCCAAAATTAATAGCCTACATGGTGGCCTACATGAATTCCTTTGCAGGCAGGCAGGCAATAACTTGCACATTTAGCAGCCTCTACACTATCAAATATAAGCTCTTGTGTAGCCTAGGGTGCAACATTTGGATAATTAATCTATTACAGTCATAGAACGAAACCTATCTTAATTGACAAGAAGGTCCCCCTGGCAGATCAGTCCAGATAAAAACTGCAGCAGGCAAGTTTCACCTTAAAAAAAGGCATTCCTTCCCAAGACAGAATGGGAAATGACTCTTCTAAAATGACACTTGCTGTGATACATAAATCATTTAAAGACAAAGTATGCTGAGTTCTTCGGAAGTAGTGGGTGGATTGGGATTTTTGGTTGTTGTTGTTTTTGAACATGTACATTTAATTTGCTTCTTGCTTAAACCTGGACCTAGTGACAAAATGAATGTTAAAACGCCATTTAAACAGTTTTGAAATTTATTTAGCTTAGAGTGGAAAAGGGAGTCTTACACTAACACAGAATAGTTACATTTATTTCTTTCATCCAACCTTTTAAATGTTGATCTACTAATATCAAAACACTAAGCAATTTAACTTCTGGATTAATAAAATCTAACTTTGCCATAAGTAACAGTAGAGCTATATAATGCAGGCACAAAGTTTATTCCACAAAAGCAAGTGGGAGAGGGATGTACAAACTTACCTGGACATAAAATTTAGGCACACTTGCCAAGGCATTTGCTATGTTAGCTAGGATTGCACTTGAAGGTGGTGGATATAGGTATTTGAGGCAAGAATTTATAGGAAATGTTAACCTGTGGGAGGGGGTGGAGGAGGAATGACAAATAAAGGAGTTTAAGTTTAAACATAGAAACAATGCAAACTCATAACAAGCCTGACTAAGCGAAAGGTAAATCTTAAGTCTTAAAGGAGTGAACACATCCAGCAATTTCAAAGTTTCCTTAAAATACTCTTAAAACTGATTCCATTTCAGTACCTATGTGTCTGTGCCTTATTTCAATCGTAAACCTCAATAAATCCAGTGCCAAAACCACAATGGTTAAGACCAAAATAAACACTGTCCCACTAGCTCTAGAAAAATTGTTTCCCTTTCTTGAACAGTAGCATCTCTGCCAGAGCCATGAAACATGGCAAACCACTTTTAAAATGGGAGGGGAATTTCAAAAGCAATTTGAGCTATGACAATGTGGTGCTGTTCCAAAGGAAAAAAGTGAAAACATTCACAAGGAAGGGTGGTCTTTATACGCACAAGATATTAGCCCATACATATCACTTGCCCTTTGCAAATACTAACAAAGGGATCAGCATTTTGAATAATGATGTAATTATGAAGCACAGACGGAGACCCATTTTTACATTATTCCATAGCAAATGTAATTGGTTTCTCCATGTTTGGGTAAAAATCTGCATAAGACTACACTACAACATCACATTAGGATGTAGTCAGAACCTGAATACTAACCCATGGCTAGGAGCAATTCCACTTTCAATTTTTAAGCAATTTAGTGCTTTCTTTTCCTTCTCTTCTTTCACGGGTTCTTCCAAACTACATAAGAAACAAAGCATAAGAGCCATCTACAGTATTACAAAACTATAGCATGCTGAAATGAATCTAATTGTATTGACTAAGAGCAATCTTAAATTCAATCATGAACCAAAATGTTTGGAAACAAAGAGGCAGCCAATTTCCATGTCACATAAACAGTTAACAATGTATCCATCTTGCATGTTGTGGTCACTCAAATCAAGCCTCACATGCATACATATTTGGGATTCTTTTCAGCTTGCAGAACCTGAGGATGTGGACATTTCTGGGCAAAGTGATTGAGCGGGTGGTGGCATCCCAGCTTCAGAGGTTGCTGGAGGAAGCAGATTATCTGGACCCATTCCAATCTGGCTTCAGGCCAGGGTTCGGGACGGAAACTGCCTTGGTGGATTACCTACACCGGGGAATGGATAGGGGAGTGAGTCCCTGTTAGTCCTGCTGGACCTCTTGGCGGCTTTCGACACCATCAACCATGGTGTCCTTCTGGGTTGGCTGGCTGAGTTGGGGCTCGGAGGCACTGTTCTGCAGTGGTTCCGCTCCTTCCTGGCTGACAGATCCCAGAAGGTGGTGCTGGGGGATGCTTGTTCAGCACCCCAACCTCTTAAGTCTGGGGTGCCGCAAGGGTCCATCTTATCTCCCATGCTATTTAACATCTACATGAAGCCGCTGGGAGAGGTCATCCAGGGGTTTGGGGTGGGGTGCCATCAACATCCTTTCTCCCTGATTCTGAGGAGGCGGTCAAGGTCCTGGATCGTTGTCTGGAGGCAGTTGGGGGCTGGATGTGGGAAAACAAGCTGAAATTAAATGTGGATAAGAGAGGTGCTCCTGATCCGGAAATCCACAACTTGGGTATTAGACTTCCACCCTGCTCTGGATGGGGTTGCACTCCCTCTGAAGGAGCAGGTCCGCAGTCTGGGGGTTCTCATGGATCCACAGCTGCACCTGGAATCCCAGGTAGCAGCGGTAGCCAGGGGAGCCTTTGCTCCGCTTCGGCTGATTCGCCAGCGGCAACCATACCTGAGCTGCACAGACCTGACCACGGTGACCCATGCCCTAGTGACATCCAGATTAGATTACTGCAATGCACTCTATGTGGGGCTGCCTCTGAAGACGGTCTGGAAATTGCAACTAGTGCAGAATGCGGCTGCTCGTGTGGTTGCTGGGGCTCGGCGGTTCGACTCTGTCGGGCTGTTGCTTCAGCGGCTACATTGGCTTCCAGTTCCTTTCTGGGACCGATTCAAAGTGCTAGTTTTAACTTTTAAAGCCCTTTATGGCTCGGGTTCAGGGTATTTGAGCGACCGCCTCCTTCCATATAATCCTACCTGTACTCTTAGGTAATCTGGGGGGGCCCTTCTGACTGTGCTGCCACTAGGAGAGGTGAGGGGGATGGCGGTCAGGAATAGAGCCTTCTCGGTGGTGGCCCCACGACTTTGGAATACCCTCCCCTTAGAATTAAGAACTGCTCCCTCTTTGGCAATATTTTGGCGGGGGTTGAAGACTTTTTTATTTAAACAAGCCTTCAGTTGTTGACAGGCTGGCTGGCATTTTACATTCTTCATCTATATTTTAAAGGATCCACAGGGCTTGCTTGTTTTAAATTTTTAACTGTCTTAATATTGTTTTTAACATTGTTTTAATTGTTATACTTGTGGTTTTTAAAGTGATGGTTTTAATGTTGTAAGCCACCTTGGGTGCCCATGGAGCAGAAAGGCGGGATAAAAAATAAATAAATAAATAAATAAATAATTTTTATATATAAAATTTAAATACAATAAATATACTGTATATATAAATTGTGTGTGTGTGTGTGTGTGTGTGTGTGTGTGTGTGTGTGTGTGTGTAATACATATCTCCCCTTGGTTTTTTAGATCCAATACTCTTTTACAGGTTGAAGGAGCACTGAACCTCAGAAAGCATCCTAATACTGACCTTCAACTTTCCCTATATGCTAGTATGTTGCAGACACCTTAACCTACAGTACCCATACTTCTCAGTTCATGAGTAAAGAAGTAAACTATCATGGTTAGATTCTGTGAACCCATTACTTTCATTCTGCGACATAATTGTGAATCATTATGGCTTCTAGTCCTGCAGTGACAAACTAAACATCTAGACATATAAAAATTTATAGAACCAAGATCTTGCATGTCCAGCCCTACTTGATTCTCCATCATAGCAAGTTTCTCCCCTTCTCACCATGCTAGCTAAGCAAAGAATCAATCACGATAAACTTGAATTAAAACTACTAGCTTCTCCCTTTCTAACACCGATTGCTCAAAAATTTGTGCTTGCACACTTAAAGAGATATTTTCAGAATCAGAATCATAAAGCACATAGTAAGAACAGCGCAAAAAAAGAATGTCATGTGGTAGAAAACTGCAACAGCATCACTGAATCTGAACCAATATTACAAATTGGCTTTGGGCCCATCATTTGAATACTTCCACAGCACTTAGTCCTTAAGTTTACAACATCTCAGAAACCCCCACACACATGTTGAATCTGATGAAATCATCCACCTACCTTTTGTCCTTTTCAGACTGGGAAGACTGGCTAAGTGCAGGAGCACTATCTTGGTCCTTTGCATATTCAACTACCAGAGTATGGCCTAGAAGGGTCAGCTGATGTAGTCTTGATAAAGCCTTTAATAGAGCCCAAAACTCAGCAAAATCTTGTAACACTCAATCCTGCAGCACTTCTAAGATGATTCATTGGTATATTTCACCCCTTCCTTTTCCCCTCTTCCAATTCACTTTATCTGGAATGTAAAAGCTTCTAGAGAAGAATTTTATAATTTTTCTTTCCATCTGTTTCTTACTTTTATATAGAACTATTGACATGCAGGATATTTAAACAGAGTACATACATTTAGATTACCAATAATAAGAGCTGAATGTCTATTTTAATTAAATTTTGCCCGTTCAGGATATTACAACAGGTTAGCTTGAACATGGTTTCAGAAACAACTTCTATCCCACTAATTCAGATTTACTTATATTTATTGTTTACAAAACATCTTTAATGCGAGTACACAGTCTAACACAGTGGGTGCCAAGCCCTCGCCCACAGGCCAAATCTGACACCCGTGACCAATCCACCTCCGTGAACAAAGCTTACCATTCCATCGGGCAGCCTGATATCTTTCTCTCCGATCTCCCCAAAACTTTGCGTCTGCCAGTCGCTTCTGCATTCCATCACCCTGGAGGCTCTGCGCCCAGATTTCTCTCGAAGTTAGGGAAAGAATGGAGAGGAAGATACGAAGCTGCCTTGCAGAACAGTAAGCTACATTCGTGCTGGGGGCAGGTTTTTCAGCACGCAGTAGTCCGTGGCATTTGACACGGTCCCCCGTGCTTTTCAACTTATTCATAAATGACCTGGAGACAGGGATAAGCAGCGAGGTGGCCAAGTTTGCGGATGACACAAAACTTTTCCGGGTGGTGAAAACCAGAAAGGATTGTGAAGAGCTCCAGAAGGATCTCTCCAAGTTGGGGGAATGGGAAGCCAAATGGCAGATGCGTTACAACATAGGCAAATGTAAAATGATGCACGTTGGGGCAAAAAACCAAAACTTTACCTATAGGCTAATGGGTTCTGAGCTGTCTGTGACAACTCAGGAGAGAGATCTCGGGGTGCTGGTGGACAATTCAATGAAGGGTTTGGGGCGTTTGGGGCTCTTCAGTCTAGAAAAAAGGCGCCTGAGGGGGGACATGATTGAGACATACAAAATTATGCATGGAAGAGATAAAGTCAATTAAATAGAGGGATGTTCTTTTCCCTCTCTCAAAACACCAGAACCAGGGGGCATCCACTAAAACTGAGGGTTGGGAGAGTTAAAACAGATAAAAGGAAGTACTTTTTTACCCACCGGGTAGTTAATCTGTGGAACTCCTTGCCACAGGAGGTGGTGATGGCATCTGGTCTTGATGCCTTTAAGAGGGGATTGGACAGATTTCTGGAGGAAAGGTCCATTGTGGGCTATAGGCAATGATGGATTGTGCAACCTCCTTACAACGGTGGTGGGCTACTGGTACCGGGTGCAAGGGAGTGGCAACAGGATGCAACAGGATCTTGTTGTTTCATGCCTCCCTGGGGCACCTGTTGGGCTGCTGTGAGATACAGGAAGCTGGACTAGATGGGCCTTTGGCCTGATCCAGCAGGGCTCTTCTTATGTTCTTATGTAATGTTTAGAGACCACTGCTCTAACGTAGGCAAGAAAACTTCTGCTCCTTGGAGTTTATAACCTATGCTAATTTTAAAAAAAGGTTCTCCCTAGTTTATGCACATTGCATCTGCTGCTGCAATGCTTTGCTCTAAAGGAATGAAGCATGCATGTTTTAGAGTTTTAGTTCAGTCTCAATACACACCTGAGCAGCTGCACTGTCACTGGGAAAAGTGGCAAAAGCTGTGTGTTTCTGAAAAAGAAGCAACAAGCAGACATATCTATTTAACACACTAGAGAGAAGCTATTCACTGCATTACAGTTATTTTAGGAAGCAATAAAAGCACAATGAGATAGTTCCACCTCAAAGCAAACGGACAAGGACTTTTCCATGTCAAAATGGAATGGAGCTAAGAGGGAAGTTCTATATTCTGGTGCATAAATCAGCTGTGGGGAATCTTACTCTCTAGATGTAGGAGTGAGAAAGCCGTTTCTTCTCATTTCACCACAGAACAACAGCAGTCAACATCCCACTTCAGCAGTTTCTTTGTAGACATAATCAGTGTCTGATTAGAATCTTTACTTAGAATTCTTTCAATTTACACTTTGACATGTGCAAATGATTTTACAGAGTAAGTAAAGAATAAAAAACTGTTCTCTTAAATTAATCACTCCTGATCCCAAGGACAAAACCTTGTTCATGTAATTTGTGGTCATGCACCAGTTTTTATATACGTACATGTCATGACACAAATCTGTTTTTTAGAGGCAATGAAATGCAATTCTCATTTTGCCTGTCTGCCATGGCATCATCAGAAGTCTTTGGTCACATTCTCTAGTAAGGGAAAATCACACTGGTTACTTCCCAACACTTTCTGACCCACCATGTCCTGCACAATATCACTCAAGTGTAATAAACAAATGGACATAGTCACACACACCTCTTAATGGAAGTCAACAAGTGGGAGGATGTTTTCTGTGAACTGGTAAAACAGAACTAAAGGCAATCATTACTTGTCCATAATGGATTATTCTGAATCTAAAGGGCATAATCCTGTGTATTTGCAGAAGATGCAGACTCTTTTTCCTGAGGCAGATGCTTGTGGAAAGACCTCTGGATATGTCACTGGTAAAAAGCAGCAATTCTAAGCACATTTTAAGAAAATATAAAGTTGGCATATAATTGCCACATTTTACAGATCACATATTCAGAGGCCTTTCCACAAACATCTGCCTCAGAAAAAGGAGTCTGAATATTTTTTAAGGATGGCAGAAGGGAAAACAAGCACATGATCTTATTGAAAGGACACAATACTTTTGGAACAATCTCGGTATTAATTTGGGGAGGGAGTTGCTACTTGCACTTTCAGCCTCAGGCTGTAAAGAGTTTACACAGCAGGAAAGAACAGAAGAGGTGCAGATTTGCTCTCGGGCAGAAACCTGGTGCATCTCTGCTTGCCGTGCAGCTGTTTAAACCAGAGGATCTTTGGTGCACAGGGAAGAAAAGCGGCAACGTAGAACTGCTGCACTTATCCCCATCGCCCTCGCAGCGGATGCAACTTCCACAGCCTCCAGTGTTGCACCCAGACTGGGCGTGAGGCGGGAATCTGTGCTGCTCCTGCGGGAAGACGATCCCGCGCAAAGCCCCGACCCAGCCGCCTCCTACCTACCAGCCTCCCATAATCAGAAAGGACGCGCACGGACGAGGCTCCGAAGTGCCTCAGCAAATCCTCCTTCTCCGCAGCCGTCAGCTCCGCGGGCAAGTGTCGCACCAAAAGCGTGCGGCCGGACCGTCCTCGGGGTAGCCGCCCACAGTACAAAACCTCCGAGCTGGGCGCAGACATCTTGTTTGCCCTGCAAAGAAGCTCAGCGAAAAGAAGAACAGTGCGCTTGCGCCTTTCACAGCCCTCTCCCCAGGAATCTCGGAGAACTGAAGAGCAAAATCACGCAAATGAATATTATCTCGCGAGAATAGGACAGTCCGAGGGAATCCCAAGAGGAAGTCAGAAACTTGCTATTATATGGAGATTATCAACCAACGTGTATTATATTATGCATGAACACTTCCGGTGTTCTTGTTACTCTGCTGTCTATCTCTATAACTACTATTGGCAATAGTTATAAGAAAGTTCTTTCTCCTCTTTTATCGTATTTCTGGCATAAACAGTACTGTACAGTATATACTAATTTCATCATTCATTATTGAGGTACGGCTACAGAGGGTTACCGCACCTATTTGAAACATGGCACACGGGTGTTTTCAATTTAGTACCAGAAGTTTAAACTGTATTGATCTACCATGTTCTTTCTTATCTCTATGTAGTAGGAAGAACAGAGCCCAGCTGCAATAGGAAATAAAAAGGCATTGGACGAGAGAGGCAGATGCATGCAAGCTCTGAAGTAGCAGTTCTCAAACGTTTTAGCACTGGGACCCACTTTTTAGAATGACAATCCGACCAGGACCCACCGAAAGTGGAGCAATAAGTTGGGTTATTTCTCAGCCATTTTCCAATAGCAGAGTGAAAGGGAAAAAAGCCTAACCTTGACTCAAGCAAAACAACCATACAGCCCCTCCCCCTTTCCAGCATCCCATCTTCCCATATTTTCAATATGGCTGCTCTAGGTGCTTTGTGACCCACCTGAAATAGGCTCTCGACCCACTAGTGGGTCCCAACCCAGT
Source organism: Lerista edwardsae (assembly GCA_029204185.1). Classification (NCBI taxonomy): domain Eukaryota; kingdom Metazoa; phylum Chordata; class Lepidosauria; order Squamata; family Scincidae; genus Lerista; species Lerista edwardsae. The sequence continues at coordinate 4,121,689 of JAJKFI010000065.1, forward strand.
TTGGGAACTGTTGCCGTGGAACCAAAGTGCAGCCATCTTGAGTCTTTTGTTCAGTCTCTTGTTTACAGTTGCTGAAATATGTAACTGTTTTCCATCTTTGCTTTCTTTGTTTTCACTCATTTGCTCCCGTGTAAACTTCCAGTGTTGCTAATTCTCGCCATAGATAGAAAACTGGTTCCAGCCAGCTTCCTCCTCCCTTATCAGAATAGTCACGGCACTCTCATGGCCCAATTAGCTCAGAGCATCTCATGCCCCAGCCCCTGTAATGTAATTTCCAATCAAGCAGGAACTTGGAGGAGAAGGGGGGGTATAAAAATGCTTGTAATGTATATATTTTTTGTCTTTTTCCCTGCCTTTCAAGGGAGACTGACCCGCCTGTGCAGGTGTAATAAACATGATCCTCATACTCTCTCGTTTGGCTGTTTGCTTTTTTAAATGCAATCCCCACGATAGAAACTATTCTAGGCCGATTTTCGGTAACAGAACTACCGCTCTAGATGGCCTGAGTTCTAGTAGGGCAGTTTTCATTTTTTTTTCCTGCAATAGCTATTATTATTTTGATGGTTTGTTTGTTTTATTTCTAAGCCATCCCATCTAAAGTTGTTTTGTTAACAGGTGATAGGTTACATGCAATCTTTTAAAGGAGGCTAGGAACTTTGAAGACACAGAACTTCTTGGCCATATGTGTCCACATGTGGCATTAGCACCAAACATTTCAATGCTACGGTCTTTTTTTAGCTAGGAGAATAAGCGGAAGTCATGCTTCTACCATCCTGAAAGCATGGTTCTTTTAAAAATGACATAGTTGTGATTATTAACTCAAATTACTCTAGAAATAGATGCATTTATTTATTTATTGAATTTATCTCCTGCATTTCCCCCCACCCTCCAATTACCAGGTCACCCAAAAAGAGAAAAAGAATGGTGATGACGGAGTGAAAGCTCAGAGGTGCATTTACATTAATATAATAGATGCAATTTGGCCATGGTAGCCCTTAGGAAATGAATTTGGGTCTCCAGAATTTTCTCTTTCCCTTTTTCCTACTTAAAAAGCTCTTTTCAAACGTACAGGAAATTTACCACCTTTTATGAGTCCTTTTTTTTTTTTTGCAAGTTCTGGCCCCATCACTAAAAAGGACAGTTGTGTAGAGAAGTGGGCAGTTTACCCTACAGAGTTGGCTTTGTTCTGCACCCTCCTTGCCCAAATTGTACCTCTTGAACAGCCGCTTCTTGTCCATTTGTGCACCACTACCCCAACCATGTTTGGTGAGTTTGGCACCCTGTTTGAATAGGCGCAGCCCTGCCCAAATTGTACCTCTTGAACAGCCGCTTCTTGTCCATTTGTGCACCACTACCCCAACCATGTTTGGTGAGTTTGGCACCCTGTTTGAATAGGCGCAGCCCCCTGTTTGAATATGTTTAAGATGTTTAAATTTTTGATTCTCGTTTTTGATTCTCAAAAGTTGTAATCGTTCTGTATTTTTGTTGATATAAGCTGCTTTGAGAGAGTAAATATTTTAAAAATTTATTCTTTAAGCCATGGGACAAGGGATGGGATTACATGGGTAGTAGGGTTACATAGGAAGACACATAAGGTATGCGGAGGGTTGCAAGCATATCTAAAAGAAAAATATCTAACTACATATATAAAATAGAATTCTACAATTAAACTAATTATATCATTCAAATACCTGTTATTGGTGTATATTTTCTCGCATCTCTCAAACTAGTACATTAATTCATCTTTCTTAAGTATATATTCACTACAAACACATCAAAACCAGCATTTATAGATATAGGTAAAAGCCATCTAAACAACAACAAAGAAGGACATATGTGATTAAAAGCAAAACAAGAAGAAAAAATACTCCAGAAAAATTGAGCAGTAAAATCCATAAAGTCATATTATACTTTCATTTACGCATAATAAGCAATTTTATATTACTGGCAATTCTACTGCTCATTCTCACCAGAATTATATTTTATTATGTGGTAACAGGACAAGCTGAATCCCAAAATTAAAACCCTATATTTCTAATCTTCCAGTCTTTAATCATATCAATTTTTCCCTTCTTTTAAAACCATAATTATCTTTAAAAGTTTTTATAATCTTATTTAACTATATATCTTTACTTTCGCCATAAATCTGCTAACTTTCCCTCAAACTCCTACGTCATGAGCTTAACCCGAAAGTATACGCCCTTTCTTTTGTTCCCTGTCTTCTGTCTTATAATCGCCATTTTGAAACCAACTTTTAATTATAAAAATTTCACCTCAATTTTTCCACACTTACTTTCTGTAATAATATCACAAATTTTAACATCAATTACAATAAAATTCTTCAAACTATCCGAATTTACTTCTAACCAGATCAAGGACTTTCCTGTCAAATCTTGTCTCTCTTTCTCCCACCAAGAGAGAAGCAGACTCGCAGTCCTTCTCTGCCACAGAAAAACTGCCAGCCGCAACAAATGTCTCATCAATCCTAGATCTGTTTGCTTATCTTCCAAAGTCCTATCGGCGTGTAATGATCAGCTTCTTTTCCATTCCAAACCTCTCAGGTTACCAAGCAATCTCACAATCCATCAAGTTGATTAGTTCATCAGGTTGTAAAACTTTACAGATCACATTGTAAAACTTTCTTATAGAGTCCTGGACCACCATCTTCTGTTCAAATTTTTAAAAAAAAAAAACAAAGTTTTTTTCCCCTTCTCTCTTCTTCTCTTGTTTCATCTCGCTTGTAAAATTTATTGAAAAGTAGCATTGTAAATATATCGTACGCACCTCAATTAGCATAACGCCTGAAACACACATCTCATTTAAAATAAATCTGGTAATTGTAAAGCCTGTCATCGGCCATCTTCTTTACGAGGTGCAAATTTTAAATCTTCAATTATCTTCAAACGCTTAATGAGTTCACTTCATTGTTCTCCTTCAACTTTCTCCACCTGCACGTTTCCTTTCTTTTCTGCCGGGAGGTTAGCAGAAAGTAGAATTCATTCCCGATTTTTCCAGTCTGCATTCAATCCAGCTGTTGCCTCCGAGATCTGACGGCCCTCGGCACTGCGCTCACAGACGCAGGACTCTGTGACCCTGTTGTTACACGGCAGGCTTTCCCTCCCCCGGGATCGGCTGACATTCCGAGGTTGTTCAAGCGTATCTGCCAACGTTCCGACACCTCTCCTGATGACGGACCCATCCTCTTCTTGACATAGAAGAGTCTGGAACAGAACACAGCTCAGCCGCACAGAATATATACGACTTGCCTTTCGGCCATCTTGCCCGGCCCCCCGATATATAAGCTGCTTTGAATAGGGGCGGCCACCTGTTTGAATAGTGGCGGCCCCTGTTTTCATATGTTTACATTTTTTAATTTGAAATGTTCATTATTTTAATACTTTTTTAACTATCGTTTTTGATTCTCAAATGTCGTAATCATACTGTATTTTTCTTGATATAAGCTGCCTTTTATAAGCTGCCTTGAATAGGGGCGGCCCCCGGTTTAAATAGCGGGCAGCCCCCTGTTTAAATATGATAACATTTTTTAATTGGAAATGTTCATTATTGTAATACTTTTTTCAACTGTCGTTTTTGATTCTGAAATATTTTAATCGTACTGTATTTTTGTTGATATAAACTGCGTTTTATCATCCCATTTCAATTTATACCGACAGGGCAAATTAGCACTAGATGGGAAAGAGGATATCATATAAAAAGGATCCAAATCAAATCGAGCACAAAGAGGCAAATGATCACTCATCTTCAGGTCAGACACTAAAAAATGTCTCACTAGATGTTGATATAAGCTGCCTTGTATAAGCTGCCTTGAATAGGGGCGGCCTCCTGTTTAAATAGGGGCGGCCCCCTGTTTGAATATGTTTAAATTTTTTAATTTGAAATGTTCATTATTTTAATACTTTTTTTAACTATCATTTTTCATTCTCAAATGTTGTAATCGTACTGTATTTTTGTTGATATAAGCTGCCTTGAATAGGGGCGGCACCAGTGATGTCATGCAGCCGGAACGCCCCTGAATGGCGTTCCGGTTGTTACAATTAGGGCTGACTCCGCCCACTTCATTCATTGCTGGCTCGCTGGTTTTTTTTTGCTTTGGGGTTTTTTTTTTTTGCTCCTTTTTTTTTTTTTTTTGCTTTGCAGTTCGTGTTTGTATGTGTTTTTTTGCTTTGCACTTTGTGTTGGTGTGTGTTTTTTTTGCCCCCCCCCATGTTGCCTTTGCTGTTCCAGCAGTATATGATTGCAGTGCCAGGAATGAAACAATCCCCATGTTTATCCCATTTGAATAAAGGAAGAATTTTCATGTTCTGGAACACTTGTTTTCCAGTTAATTCCGAGGGGACAAAATGATCTCTGATGAAGCTTAACATGCAAGTGAAAATCACTTTTAGGAAAGGTCTAGTCAATTTAATAGAGGAAAGACATAAATTTGCATGGCTTGTGCTGAGTAGCCAAAGCTGTCAGATAGCTTTTACTTGTATGGCTGTTGGTTATTGTCTTAAAATGTAGGTAAATACGTTATGGAATAAATATCTGTTTGCATCTATTAGATTCTTGAAGACAATTTAGACTATGCAATCTTATGCACGCTTTCCTAAGAATAAGCCCCACTGAAGACAATGGAACTTAATTCTGAGTAGACTGTGTAGGATTCTGCTCTTAGTGGATCAACTGGGCTGGTATGTTCAGTTTTACTGCAATGATGTAGGAGTCAATACAGTGCCTCATTCCCATATAGCTTTACAATCCAGTCCTATGGGCTCTTAAAGCTGGTGGAATAAGCATTCTGCCAGTGCTAATTGCTGTATAGCAGTTGTGAAAACGCTTCTGGCAGCATGTGCACCATTGGAATGTGGGAAACCCAGAAGCTTCCAGCACACACTGGAGCAGCAGGTCAGGCAGGAGGAAGGTGAGACAGGGTGGGGGAGGGCAGAATAGGTCAAGAAGAGGGCAGAATGGGTAGGGGAGAGCAGAATGAGGTGGCAATGGGAGCAGGAGAGGCCCAAATGTGGTGGTTACAGGGGTGGGGAAAGGGCATATCAGGTCAGGAAAGGGGGCAGGTTCAGTAGCAGTTGTGACCATCTATCACTCCAGTAAGGAAACCTACCAAAAGGTTTCCCTTTGAGATCTAGATGATACAGTGCTGCATGATGCTCAATTCATACAAAGCATTGAACTTCGATAAGTCATCTGAATGGTTCATTGTGAGATTATCAGAATTGCATGCATTATGGCTTCATTCATAGGTAGAGCTGCTTGTTTCCATTGAGTAAGATAGGATTACAGCCTCTACCTGAACACAATGGACTTCTGTCTGAGGAAAATAAATAATACTGTTTTCAAAAACCTCTATTCATAGGAAAGTTTCAAGTGATGCACTTGTGACGAATGAAACATTATGGTCTGTTTACTGCATGCACATATTTGTCTGTGAGTAGAAAAGGTGAAATATGAAAGAAAGGAAAAGTGGCATTAGTTCACACAGGCTAAATTCCCATTCAATTCCCTTCAAATTCAATGCAAGTTACTAGTGTGGAAGTCATCTCCCCATTGTCTAGTTACTGTTCGTTACCGTATCGTGTCACTTCCTGCCACGACATCACTTCCGGCTTATGATGTCACTTCTGGTGGGCAGGTCCTGACATGTGCCAATCAAAAGTGAGCACCTGTTCCTAAAACATTTGAATGATACCACTGGGCGGCCCCCTGTTTGAAAAGGGGCGGCCCCCTGTTTTCATATGTCTAAGACGTTTAATTTTTTTAATTAGAAATGTTCATTATTTTAATACTATTTTGAATTACCGTTTTTGATTCTCAAATGTTGTAATCGTACTGTATTTTTGTTGATATAAGCTGCCTTGTATAAGCTGCCTTGAATAGGGGCGGCCCCCTGTTTGAATAGGGGCGGCCCCCTGTTTGAATAGGGGCGGCCCCCTGTTATAATTGGGGGGCCCCTCTTTTAATATGTTTAAATTTTTTAACTTGAAATCTTCATTATTTTAATACTTTTTTAACTATCATTTTTGATTTTCAAGTGTTGTAATCATACTGTATTTTTCTTGATATAAGCTGCCTTGAATAGGGGCGGCCCCCTGTTTGAATAGGGGCAGCCCCCTGTTTGAATAGGGGCGGCCCCCTGATTCAATAGGGGTGGCCCCCTGTTTAAATATGTTTACATTTTTTAATTTGAAATGTTCATTATTTTAATACTTTGTTAACTATCATTTTTGATTCCCAAGTGTAGTAATCGTACTGTATTTTTGTTGATATCAGCTGCCTTGTATAAGCTGCCTTGAATAGGGGCGGCCCCGGTTTGAATAGGGGCGGCCCCCGGTTTGAATAGGGGCGGCCCCCTGTTATGATTGGGGTGGCCCCCTGTTTCAATACGTTTAAATTTTTTAATTTGAAATGTTCATTATTTTAATACTTTTTTTAACTGTCGTTTTTGATTCTGAAATATTGTAATCTTACTGTATTGTTGTTGATATAAGCTGCCTTGTATAAGCTGCCTTGAATAGGGGCGTCCCCCTGTTTGAATAGGGGCATCCCCCGGTTTGAATAGAGGCGGCCCCCTTTTTTAATATGTTTAAATTTTTTAATTTGAAATGTTCATTATTTTAATACTTTTTTTAACTGTCGTTTTTGATTCTGAAATACTGTAATCGTACTGTATTTCTGTTGATATAAGCTGCCTTGTGTAAGCTGCCTTAAATAGGGGCGGCCCCAGTGGTGTCATCTAAATGATTTAATAACAGGTGCTCACTTTTTATTGGCATGTGTCAGGACCCGCCCACCGGAAGTGACGTCATAAGCCGGAAGTGAGGTCGTGGCAGGAAGGGACATGAAAAAAAGCCCTTTTTGAGGCCTCAGACAATTTTAAACTGACCCAACAGTTGCAACAGTATTCCACAGCAGCGCCAGACCATGTTAAGGAGGCCTGGCATCATGTTAAAGTGAATGAACAGTTCCAAAACCCCAGAGCAGCTCATTTTTCAGTGGAAAGGCAAGGCTCCGCTCGCTGCCTGCCTGCCTGGCTCTGAGAACATACAGGAAACTCAAACATGCAGGAAATTCAAACGTTGCAGGGGGCGGAGTCAACAAGTGGGTGGGTGAATGGGCGGGGCCAGCCATAATCCTAGACACCGGTACTCGCGTACCCCCGCGTACCCCCTCCATGACATCACTAGGCGGCCCCCTGTTTGAATAGGGGCGGCCCCCTGTTTGAATAGGGGCAGCCCCCTGTTTGAATAGGGGCGGCCCCCTGTTATCCTTGGGGCGTCCCCCTGTTTGAATAGGGGCGTCCCCCTGTTATAATTGGGGCAGCCCCATGTTTAAATATGTTTGCATTTTTTAATTTGAAATGTTCATTTTTTAAATACTTTTTTAACTATCATTTTTTATTGTGAAATATTGTAATCGTACTGTATTTTTGTTCATATAAGCAGCCTTGTATAAGCCGCCATTTACAGGGGTGGCCCCCTGTATGAAATGGGGCGTCCCCCTGTTTGAATAGGGACGTCCCCCTGTTATAACTGGGGCGACCCCCTGTTTAAATATGTTTACATTTTTAGTTTGAAATGTTCATTATTTTAATACTTTTTTTAACTGTCATTTTTGATTCTGAAATATTGTAATCATACTGTATTTTTGTTGATATAAGCTGCCTTGTATAAGCCGCCTTGAATAGGGGTGGCCCCCTGTTTGAAAAGGGATGTCCCCCTTTTTGAATAAGGGCGTACCCCTGTTATAATTGGGGCGGCCCCGGGTTTAAATATGTTTACATTTTTTAATTTCAAATGTTCATTTTTTAAATACGATTTTAACTATCATTTTTGATTCTCAAGTGTTGTAATCGTACTGTATT
>JAJKFI010000065.1:4173600-4186468 GCA_029204185.1 Lerista edwardsae
ATAATAATAATAATAATAATAATAATAATAATAATAATAATAATAATAATATCCTAATCCTCATGCAGGCAATGAACACATTCCTGGTGCCAGAAAAATGCTATGCCAATAACAGAAATGGCATAAGTAGGAGTAACCCCATTGGAGCAAACCCTACAAGTGAGAGGAAACAAGCCACATTCATATAAATTTTCTAGATTCCATGTGCAGAAAATTCTTATAGAGAAGAACAGAAGGAATATTGACAGCACATTCCTAGGCATGTCAGAAGTTAGCCCCATTGTGTTAAGTTGGGCAAACTCCCAGGAAAATGTGTACAGGATTGCAGCCTGAATCATGTCCAGCGTGTTGAGGATGAGATTTGGGATGCAACAGCGGGAAGGGAACTGCCACTTCAGATGAAACATTCTGAAGCAAGCGTGAACACTGTATGAATAACTGATGGCATGTTTTGGCCTGTATTTTTTTTCTTTCTCAAGTATGATGGTTGGCCCTACCAGTTTAGAATATTTCTAACCTGTACTTAGGGACGCTCAACTGCACTCAGTTGATGTGCTTAGCCAAATTTCACAGCCAATGTGCAGTACAAGACTGTGAAAGAAGCCATAACGCGGGGGTGGGGGAGGAAGGACAGCAGAGACTGAAGATAACTTAAAGAGCTCATCTTTACCAGTTTTGAGGAGGACATAGAAAGGGACTTTCCTGCCATTAACTTTAGTAACCTATTTGCAAACTGAAGGCAATCTGTCATTTTGTGTAAATTCTCTTCTGCTTCTGTAAACACAGCCGTAATCAATTAAAGACCTACTTGTGAAGGAGCTATTGTGTGCCATTCCATTCAGACATTGCTGAGTTGTCTTTTAGACTGCCTGTGGGGACACACTGGTAAGGTGATGGGAAAGTTCAAAGTGGCAAATTTTTCAATGTGGATTCTGTTATTGAGCTTTTCTCAGCTTCTCTTTCTGCTCCCCCACTCCTATACTTCATATAGTATCCAGGGTGTTGTGGATTGAGAGTGGCTCTGACTGAGAATGCTTTCAGCTTGTGTTGCTTGAGGCAGAGAGGTGTTTAAAAAATTATTTAAAGTTCTTTGTCAGACTGGTTTGACCACTAGCAGTTGCTGTGTGACAGGGAATCAATGATGGTGCCTGAAATGTGTTGAACAGATCAGTTTCCTTTTATGAGTGCCACAGATTAAAGCACATTATATTATAACATTTAGTGGACTGGTGGATGGATTCTTCACTCACACAAAATAAAACCTCAGTGTGAGTCAGTGTATTGTAAAAACAACAACAGCCAGCTCCCTTATTCATAACATTTTGCACATTGTGGATTTGCTTCTACCCAATGAATATAAAGTGGCTAGACACAAACCAAACCCAAACCCCCCCAAAAATGCCTTAAAAAAAAACCCAGAGCAAAGCCTCACAATAAAATCTAGTTATGGAATCAGAATAAGGGGTAACCTCAATAGAAATGATGTGATTATATGGATTCAATTGCTCAACCAGAATCAACATTGAAATAGAATCTAGGTGGATTTTTATACATTTTGTATTTGTCAAGGCTTTTTAAAGGCCTGGGAAATGGTAAGCAGGATGAAGGCCTGCTGTTTCTATGGGTGTAATTCACTTCAATAAATCTATAGCAATTAAATCATTACAAATCCAGTATGAACAATTCCACTTATTTTTATCTCATGCACACCTCAGTGTGCTTGAAGGCGCAATCCTAACCTGGAGTTAGGCCGGCACAAGTCACTTGTGCCAGCCCAGGAGTGTCACAAACACAGCATAAAGGGTGTTTGCACAATTCTCTGAGTCAGGGAGGCCGGCACATGAGCATGCACTGTCCTAACTCTGATAGTGGTCCAAATGTGCTTTATGGCGCATTTGCAACACTCCTTGAAACTTCAGGTTAGGTTTGTGCCCTAAGGGTTTTAACGGACACTCAATTTTTAAAAATTAGACTCATTAACTTGTTCTGTACCATGAGCCCTGGAATTGGAATCTCTTTTGGAGTTCAACCAGTGACCAAACCTGTAGGCTAGAACAAGTTCCATCGCAGCTCAACCCATCCCAAACCAATGGTTGGCTTTCCGAGCAATGCCTGTACACAGCTGCAAATAATTTTATTATGAGGATATCCAGTTGCGGATTTGTCAATGTTGTGTCTAATTTGGCATTTATTATAATAAGGAACAGAAAAGAAAACAGGGACTTTCCTTCTGGTTGCTTCAGTGGCATAGCTAAGGCATCTGGTGCCCAGGTCAAAGAAGATTTTGTAGCCTTCCATAGCCTTGGCACCAGATGCCTTAGGTAAGCAAATGCTGGGCCACTGTGCCACAGCCTTTAAACAAGGACTTCTGGTTTAGCAAAAACTAGAAGACCTTGTTTACAGGCTGTGGGAGTTCTTCTGAGCTGTGGAGAGACCGCATGCAGGCATTCTGAATCCCATGGCGTTCCCCCCCATCTCCCTGCAGCATGGAGCCCAGGGCAATTGCCCTCTCAGGCCTTCCTTAGCAATGCCACTGTGTTGCTTTTTTATTTATTAAATGGTGACAACATGATCCATCCTCATGTGGGCACACCTACACATGTAGGGATCAACTACCTTAGCAGGGGCTTGGCCACTCAGTGTTGCGCACTCAAAGACTGGACCATTACAGTAATCAGGAGACTGGGCAAGTGTCCTGTATCCCCTTGTAGCCCTTCCTGCCAGCTGGGTGGAAATGCTGGATGGAAATACAGCATTTGGGATGCAATGGGAGCCCAGCAAAGACCAGTCTCAATATAGATGTGTGTCCATTCATTGCCCTCTCCTTGCTGAGGATCGCAGGCTGCAGCTGCTCATTCGATGCCCGCAATGTACATTCTGTGTCAGGGGACTAGCTAAGCCTGCCAAAATTCTTTCCTAAATTTCAGCAGTCACAGTTGATTCAGAGTCAGAACCCCAAACGGACAAGCTTCTTTTTGTACAGCATCTATATTCGGTTGAAGGATAAACGAGGTTGGTTTCTTTTTCACTAAATCATGGGGAACTTGTCTTAAAGGACAAGGTGAGGAATGCTGTTCATTAGATTGATACAGTGCTCTAAATCTATTATTTATAAAGTTTTATTACAGTCTGGTAACCTCCTTCTGAAAATAATCACCAGTCATTTATCACAGCCTGAATATTTAATGCCAGGAAATAGTTACAGTTTGGAAATTAAGGCTCTAATACTTGACATATTTACCGAGGAGTCAGACCCACTGAACTCAGGGGGACTTACTTTTGAGTAGGCAGGCTCAGAATTGGGCTGTACAGGAAGTACCTCACCAAAAGCAGCGGTTAGGCACATTAATGTGAAAAGCGAACATTTTCAACTGAGTTCCAGCACTTATCATCAGTTCAAATTCAGGTCACACTTCTTCCTTTGCAAAACAGGATGACTGTCCTTTTGCAAACATTTCTCTCCCCCCATCCCCGCCTCAAGAATAAGCCAGCTGGTTTCAAATTCATTAACATCATCTATAACTATGCTTGCCGCCCCCCCCATGTTCTGCTTCTAGTGCCTGTATATAAGAATTACCGCAGCACAAGGCCACAGGGGTTCAGAAGCCTTTTCGAAAAGCTGGCAAAATCCCATATCATTTTACATCAAACGTCTGCAAAAGCTAAGCAGCAGAAATGTTAGATTACAGTTAAAAATAAAAAAGCCAACTGGCTAGCCTGACTGTGTGCTGTGTCAAGTGAGTTCAAAAACACACCGTCAAGTAGGGTCGTCCATTCCCTGGTGCATTTTTTTTTACCTCAGAAATTACTTTTAATGTTGCCTGAAAAAGGTATCTTCTGTCAGGCTTTCAATATGCATATTGTATCTCTGTCGTGTACTCCACCTATGCAAGGTTAAGCCCATTTCAAAACACTCATTATTCGCACTGAATGCCCATAAGTGCCATAAATGCACAAGACAGAAGCAAGAACAGAGGAACTTGTGTCTGCAGGCCTGACGCGTAGTCAAGCCCAGTGGTTTTCGTGGTGAAGGCTTCCTTCTCCTTCCCACCCACTCAGCAGGGGGAGCAAAAAGCACCCAAGGAGGCGGCCCTGTTAGCAGCAAAAGATTGAGCTCTTGAATGCCATAGCTTTCACCTAGGAGGAGCTTCTCACGCAGCCTCTAAATTCCGGCTAAAATGAAGACTTTCTTTCCTTCAGATAGGCCTGGCATTCCTTGGGAACAATGGCTCTTTTCAGGTAGGTTTTGAAATTTCACAGGTGAAGGGAACAGGGCAGTCACTTGATCCCACGCACAAGGAGTCTGTTAATATTTTAGAAGCGAAGACAGGGCCGATCAGGCCAGTTCAGGCAAAACTGGCTAGGAACAGAAAAGTTTGCTGTTCAAAAAGAGCCCTGGGGGAAAAAATAAATAAATAAACCCCCTTAGCAAATGTTGCCATTTTCTTTCTCCCCACTGCCTCCCTCAATTCAGCTGAAAAGCTCACAGAACTCTAGAAATGGGCTGTGAGACAGACTGCATGCAATGAAACAGCGGCTTTTGCACTTCTCTGTGCCAGTTATATTCTAACAGAGGAGTCTGCATTAAAGAAAGCGAGGGCCTGAACATGCTATACGGAAGCTGTACAAGGCAATCATTCTTCATCCCAGAGGAACAACTTTTTGCAAAGCTCAATGCGGCTCAATTTTTAAAACCAAGAATCACACTCAGATCCCTCCTTTTGGCCTTCTGATTTTGCAATATTGATCCAAAATTTCAGTACTGTCAACCTGATTTTTTAAAAAACTTCTACACGGGAGTGAGAATTTATCCTGATGATTGGTAGTTATCTTTGCATTTGGTCAGTTGTCGGTTTTAGAGATGGGACTTCCCAATGGGACTTCCTCAGCTTCCCAATAAAAATGCAAAACACAAATCCCACCCCTGCCCCTTCCAGTTTCAGCATCTCCTGTTGTCTGCCACTGTCTGTACTGTAGTCACATGTGGCTTTTACGTTCATATAAAAATGGGTGCCATCTGTATATATTTGCAATGACATCCTTCAGAGAGCTGCCATAGTTATCCATTAGTATAAAGAGCTCAGACAGACATGACAGCAGCCTGGCTAAAAGGTATGGAATGGCTATCAGCAGAGGGCCCCAAAGCACCGAACATACATTGATCTAGAAGCAGCACAAGCCCTAGGTTGAGGTATATTGCAGCTGTTACTGACAATGCCATTCTTCATGTGAAAGAAGCCACAGGCTAAATCAGCCCCAAAGCTCCGATCCCACATATTTATTTATGATGTTCATATGAAGTATTACTCCCGACCTTTTTTCAGAAATAGAGGCCTTGTATGCAGGATGATTAGTGCATTGAACTTTGCCTTTCATTAACCCAGGGCACAATCCCATGCAGCGCCGGAATGGTGAGGTCGACTCGGCAGCGTTCATTCCCTTACCGTAGGAGCGGGCGCAGATCCGAGGAGACGGCGTGGCCCGAATTGGGGCCATGCAGCCTTGCAGCCGGGCTTAGGATGTGGCTGTTTGGCCACCTCCCAAGCCTGCCCACGTCCCACCCAAGTCCTGCCCTGCCTCCCTCCCTTCCACCAATCCCCGTCCCGATATGGGACAGAGCCTCCTTTGCGCCATCTGGCTTTAGTCGGTGCAAGGGAAGCTCTCCATTGACGCTCTGAAGCCGACGCTACGAGTAACGTCGGCTTCAGAGGTAGCACGCCGACTTGGGGGTGCTGCTCAACCCCTTGCGTCAATGCTATGACGTAGCGTCGATGCAAGGAGAGAGGTAGGATTGCGCTGCTTGAATGTTCTCACATTCTTTGGGGGCTGAAACCAATTGGCCATGAAACACGGGTAAAACACTTAGGGCCCAATCTTACTCCACTTCCAATGTAGCACATCGTCCTCTGCTGGCGCTGAGTGCCTGTGCCTTCCCGACTGCTCTGTCGTGTCTTCCACCACACGCCAGATAGGTCAGCAGGAGAGGTGGGCAGGAGGAGGGAGGAACGGAGGCAGGGAGGGGGCGACACAGGCAGAGGAGTACGGTGACAGGGCAGTGATGAATGGATTGGGCTTGAGAGGAGGGTGGGATCTGCAGTAGTGGCACTGCCAGTATCCTATCCCCCTTCCTGGACTGGAACCCGTGATGTAGGTTCAACTGAACCTGTGCCAACTACTCAGCACAAGTCTGAGTAGATACCCTGGCGCAGCAAAGGATTACTCCTGGGTATGAGAACCTCCACAACTCCCCCCTCATCATAGGATGCAGTGGTCCTCATTTTGGCATCTTTGCATTGGCCAGGGTGGAGGTGAGGAATGGATAGAATTCGGTTGTTATCCATGTAAGCCTGCCATGAGCACACATCACATTTAAATGCATTTAGCATATATGTTGGTTCATTCATAGATAGTGTTAGCACACTGGACAGACAGACAGGCTGACGATGACTGACAATTGCTGGAGCTACTGTCTGTAAGTGCATTTAAAACCACAGGGTGCACGTGGAACACTTGCATGAATGCTGTATCTGTGGCCCATGCTGTATCTGTCCTAACTCTTTGCCTCTGCCAGAGAAGCATCCCTTTTCAATTAGGAGCGATGAATTCAAACACTATCTGTTAGTAATCTGCTGAGGCACAAGCCTTCTGGTACAGTAGGAGTACCTTGTTTATAAGGGCAAATTAGTCCATCAGCCTTTCTGTCTGTACGTGTGGAAGTTGTTCTCGCTCACTCGCTGGGGCTCACCGGGCAGCTATTTTGGTTGGCTGTGGCCCTCTTTTTATAAGAACAAACTCAGGCCCAGAGACTGAAGAAACATAAATAGAAAGTTCACTACAGTCTATACTCTCGGGGGGGGGGGGAAGAAATATCAAAGGGGCTTTAAAATCTAGATCTATCTTTCTCAATGGCTGCTGAAACCTTAATGTCTGGGGTTCTTTTATAGTCGATACTACCAGAAAGGTGGGGGGGAATACTGTACTAAGCTTTCCCCCCCTGCCTTGAGCCAAAGTTTTCAATTTATTTGAGTTTTACATTTACAGTTCTCCCACCAACACCTCTAAATGTATGTCGCATGATACTGGCAATACCTACAGAGCAGTTTTGTTTGCTTAATCCCACATATTTCAGTCAGTCACAAAAATTAATGGGAAAACCTTGAGATGGTTGTGGTGGTGGGGGGACAGTAGGGCGTTCTTACAAATACAGCTTGCTTCAAGCAGTTCTTTCTTCATAATGCCCTTTACCATTAAAAAAAAATGCATGCACACAAAAGATGAATGGCTTCTGGAGAAGAGCAAACCACATGCCTCATTTAATTTCATAAGAACATAAGAACATAAGAAGAGCCCTGCTGGATCAGGCCAAAGGCCCATCTAGTCCAGCTTCCTGTATCTCACAGCGGCCCACCAGGTGCCCCAGGGAGGCATGTAACAACAAGATGCTTACATCCTGTTGCCACTCCCTTGCACCCGGTACCAGTAGCCCACCACCTTTGTAAGGAGGTTGCACAATCCATCATTGCCTATAGCCCATGATGGACCTTTCCTCCAAAAATCTGTCCAATTCCCTCTTAAAGGCATCAAGACCAGATGCCATCACCACCTCCTGTGACAAGGAGTTCCACAGATTAACTACCCGCTGGGTAAAAAAGTACTTCCTTTTATCTGTTTTAACTCTCCCAACCCTCAGCTTTAGTGGATGCCCCCTGGTTCTGGTGTTTTGAGAGAGGGAAAAGAACATCCCTCTATCGACTTTATCCCTTCCATGCATAATTTTGTATGTCTCAATCATGTCCCCCCTCAGGCGCCTTTTTTCTAGACTGAAGAGCCCCAAATGCTGCAGTCTTTCTTCATAAGGGAGGTGCCCCAGCCCCGTAATCATTTTTGTCGCTCTCTTCTGCACCTTTTCCAACTCCACTATGTCCTTTTTGAGATGCGGCGACCAGAACTGGACACAATATTCCAGGTGTGGCCTTACCATTGATTTGTACAATGGCATGATAATATTGGCTGTTTTATTCTCAACCCCTTTTTTAATTATTGGCATGGAATTGGCCTTCTTAATTGCTGCTGCACACTGGGTCGATACCTTCATTGAATTGTCCACCAGCACCCCAAGATCTCTCTCCTGAGCTGTCACAGACAGCTCAGAACCCATTAGCCTATAGGTAAAGTTTTGGTTTTTTGCCCCAACGTGCATCACTTTACATTTGTCTATGTTGAAACGCATCTGCCATTTGGCTGCCCATTCCCCCCAACTGGGAGAGATCCTTCTGGAGCTCTTCACAGTCGTCTCTGGTTTTTACCACCCGGAAAAGTTTTGTGTCATCCGCAAACTTGGCCACCTCACTGCTTATCCCTGTCTCCAGGTCATTTATGAATAAGTTGAAAAGCACGGGCCCCAAGACAGATCCCTGGGGCACTCCGCTTTTCACCTCTCTCCATTGTGAAAATTGCCCATTGACCCCCACTCTCTGTTTCCTGGCCCTCAACCAATTCTGGATCCATAAGAGGACCTGCCCTCTTATTCCCTGACTGTGAAGTTTCTTCAGCAGTCTTTGGTGGGGGACCGTGTCAAATGCCTTCTGAAAATCCAGGTATATGATATTTATTTATTTATTTATTTATTTATTTATTATTAGATTTGTACCCCGCCTTATTGTGCCCGAAGGCACCCAAGGCGGCAGGTTCACCCACATCCACGTGCCTATTGACCTTTTCAAAGAATTCCAAAAGGTTTGTGAGGCAAGACTTACCCTTACAGAAGCCATGCTGACTTTCTTTTAGCAGTACTTGTTCCTCTACATGTTTTAGGATTTTATCTTTGATGAGGCTTTCCACCATCTTACCCGGAACAGACGTTAGGCTGACAGGCCTGTAGTTTCCAGGGTCCCCCCTTCTCCCTTTTTTAAAGATTGGCGTGACATTGGCTATCCTCCAATCCTCTGGTACCATGGCCGTTTGAAGGGACAAGTTGCATACTCTAGTTAAGAGGTCAGCAACTTCGTTCTTTAGTTCCTTAATTACTCTTGGGTGTATACCATCTGGGCCTGGTGACTTATTTATATGTAGTTTATCAATTTGATCTAAAACATCTTCTTTATTAACCAGTATCTGATTTAATTCCTTCGTTAGGAAGGGCTGTTCAGGCTGTGGTATCTGCCCAAGTTCTTCTGCTGTGAAGACGGACGCAAAGAATTCATTTAATTTCTCTGCAATCTCCAAGTCCCCTTTTATCTCCTCTTTCCCTCCCTCACCATCCAGCGGGCCAACCGCCTCTCTGGCAGGTTTCCTGCTTCTAACATATTTGAAGAAGCTTTTATTATTCCCTTTTATGTTGCTAGCCATGCGTTCCTCAAACGCTTTCTTGGCCTCCCGTATCACCTTCTTACTTGTCTTTTGCCAGAGTTTATGTTCTTTTTTATTCTCCTCACTGGGGTAAGACTTCCATTTACGGAAGGAAGCTTCTTTGCTCTTTACAGCTTCTCTAACTTTGTTTGTCAGCCATGCAGGCACCCTCCTGGACCTTGTCGAACTCTTCTTTCTTTGCGGTATACACTTCCGCTGGGCCTCTACTACTGTTTTTTTAAACAGCCTCCACGCAGCCTGGAGGGATTGGACTCTTTTTACCTTCCCTTTCAATTTCTGTCTAACTAGTCTCCTCATCTGAGGGAAATCTGCCCTTCGAAAGTCAAGGGTTCTTGTGTCAGATTTGCTCTGCACTCTTTCCTGGACATGCATGGCAAAACCAATCGCAAAACCAATTTCTAATCCTGTAAAGGGTTTGGGATGGCTATGCAAACTGTTAGGTTTTGCAGGAGTTATTATTATTAATGAGAGCACGGCCCTGGTTGGCAACTGGGTTTGTTCGAATGGCCCTCTGAGGAGGCTGAGGGGAGAGGTCGGCCGTCCTTTCCTAGCTCTTCAAACTTGCTCACGATCACTGCACTATTCCATCTCTGCTGGCATCCATTTCTTCCCTCCAGTTCCTGTTCAGCTGTGATTCTAATCAAACCGGGCATATGTAAACTCTGTTGACACAATTGGGGACTTTGAGGGTTCAATCCTAACCCACTTTCCAGCACTGACATAGCTGTGCCAATGGGGCATGTGCTGCAGCTCGCAGTTGTGGAGCAGTTATGGAGGCCCCCTCAAGGGAAGGGAATGTTTGTTCCCTTACCTCAGAGCATCATTGCCCTTGCCCCAGTGCTGGAAAGTTAGTTGCGATTGCATCCTTAAATACAGCTGCCTTGAGGTTCACCAGCAGTCCAAAAGACAGAATACAAATCTACTTAACTAACTTTGGGCCCAATCTTATCCGATTTTCCAGTGTTAATGCAGCTATGCCAATGGGATAAGAAACAGCATGTGCCAGCACTGCCAACCCTGCCCTTGCCCCATTACTGCCCTTCCCCTCTCCTATTCTACCCCTCCTCTTGACCCTGTGCTGCACAGCACAGAACTTACTTGCTCTGTCAGACATTCTCCATTGTGCCAGTACATGCAGGAAGGCTTCAGCCTAACTGCAATGCAGTCACCAGCACATGTGTTACAGCTAGCACTAGTGGAGCACATGCTCCTCTGGTGCAAGTGGGGGATGGGAATGGACCATTAATAACAAGGGACACAGGAGTGAGATTTAGGATTACCCATGGATGTGCAATGCCTATGGGTGTTACAATATGTGTTCATAAAATCCTGTGATTTACAAAACTATACAAACAACTCTATAGACTGATTCTTCAGAGCCAATAATCAATTATGGAATATATTCCCAATATTGCTCATAAGTATTCCTGAACTGTTTTCATGAAGTCTGATCCATCTAAGAGGCCAACAAACATGCCGTGTTAGCTTTCTACTGCCAGACATCAAGACTATACTCCTCCTTTGGTAAATTGGTCTGTTCATTCCAGAAAGCAACAAGGAGGATAAAGCATTGTCAGGACTCCTAAAATATAACCCAATGCTACCTTAAACCTCAAAAAGTTATTTTGAAAACACCTCACAACACCTTTTGCTTTAAATCTTCTGTGCCCTTCAAAGGAAGCCAGGAAAGTAAAAAAAAAAAAGTCTAAAAAAAATCCTGCAATCTTGCACTGGTGCAGCAGGGTTGCATGGCCTCCACTGTATCCAAGGCAACTTAGGAGAAGATCTGGAGGTCTCCTTGGGTACAGGGATATTTTTTCCCTTTTGCTGAGTAATGTCTCAGCCTGCTCTTCGGGGCTACTTGGATCTGTGACCCTGTGCCCTATCCCAAGCCGAGCCACTTGGGATAGGGATTACTGTATTTTGGAGGCCTGCTCTGCCGATCCTGCCCCCTCCTGGGCCTGATCCACACCCTGTTTTGCCCTCCCCCAGAAGGGCAAGAAGAAATGCCTTCTCCCCACCTCCAAACTATCCTCCACCACTCCTCTGCCCCCTGGTGCATTCATTACCTCCACTGATGGCCATCGTTGTGGATGTAGTGTCAGCCAGATGACGCAGGCCTCCCCTCCAGTGCTGCTTGCTCTCCAAGTGGTGCAAATGTGCTTTACAGCACATTTGTGGCAGCCTCAGCCAGTGGAGCAGCAGCTGTACTGGTGGAGAGGAAAATGATCATTGTGTTCTAAAATATATACCATTGGAATGCTCAACACAACTACATACAATGCCTTTTAAATATGTAAAACGAAGAAGGATCAATGGGAATTTCTGGTTCATTGGGTATGGTTGGTTGTAAAGTCCACACAGCCATTTCCAGAAATTTCCTCCTGACCCTTTTTTGTAAAATGGTGGCAGAATTTGCCATGCCTATAGTAATAGTCTTGCACTTTCCCTTTTACAGCAGAAAGCTACACTTATTGTTTCTGCCACTTGCTTTTTACCACATGATGTATAATGTCAATTAAGTGTACCTATTTTAATGTGACTAATTAGAATGATGCATGGGTGGAAAGAATACCACAAAAAGGGGGGGGGAGAGTTGTATTCCTTTCCAATATGAAATCTTAATCCCTTTCCAGTCCATTGTTGATCAGGTGTACCTTCTCCAAAAACTTGGGATATGGCTGCTTAATAGGACAGGAGTCTCTCTGTGCCATTCAATCTATGGGAATTTATCCTGCAAATGCCCCCACAGAAGTGTGTGTGATTTGGGGCAGTTTCCCTTTCAGTGAAACACATGGAAGAAATATCTAGGGGCTATGATAGTCAGTGTTCATCAGCACCAAGGAAGGCCTCTGACACCAAGCAGAGGAATCTTTTTATATCAAGGAGGAATGCAGGCTAGTGCTATTCATGTAGGAGTCCAATTGACAACTGCCAGATCTCAGTACACTCTAGTGTCTTTATTTTGAAGACTTTATTGGTGGAAGAGGCCATTCCTTCATTACCTACCAATTAAGCCTAATTTTGGAGGCGCCAATTCTGTCCACTACTTTCTGATTGTAGAATTGTTTTTTTTTTCCCTTTTCTTTTCAAGACCTGACCTGAGCGCTGTCCTTGGGTCATATTGGCGCCTCTTTTTCATTTTCACAGACTGTTTTTCTGTCATTCTTGTACCCTGTCAGCCTATGTTATGGTGACGTTTGGGTTGCCTTTTGCTTATGACCAAAAGTAGGCCAGCTAGGCCCCAATTAACGCAGACAAATGTTACCTTCAGAATTGTAAGCTAATGTCTTCTGTACCTGGAATATATACTTTTTTGGCCCTATGTTATTTAAAAAATAGAATGTGTGTAGAAATAATGGCACCTGCTATATTTGTCATCTCTCACTATAGATTTACATGAGATAGTGCCTAACTATTGCTAGTTCTTGTACAGTCAGTCAGTCTGACAGACTCTCTCTCTCTCTCTCTCTCTCTCTCTCTCTCTCTCTCTCTCTCT
>JAJKFI010000065.1:4186478-4270989 GCA_029204185.1 Lerista edwardsae
CTCTCTCTCTCTCTCTCTCTCTCTCTCTCTCTCTCTCTCTCTCTCTGTGTGTGTGTGTGTGTGTGTGTGTGTGTGTGTGTGAGAGAGAGAGAGAGAGAGAGAGAGAGAGAGAGAGCTTTCAGAATCACAGCTTGAAGTCTGCTTACTTAATGGGGTTTATCTGCTCCCTTTGCTCCACAATTGCTGTGACCCCCCACCCCAACCTCTCCTCAGGGTTGGGGGACTCATCAGAAGAATGTGGGGTGGGGACATGCAGGGGCAGGGAGAATCTCAGAAAGTTGTGTTGCAAGGCTATCTAAATCCTGTCAGTAACTTGAACCCACCAATCTGTAGAAACATTCAAGTTTTGAATCATTATAGATGCTTTGTAAAATCTATTGTGCTGTTGCAAGTCTTGGAGAGGAATAAGGATAACAACCAATACATTTATAGGCAAATACTATATTGACACATCTGCTTTGCAGTTGATAATTCTCAAACAGTAGGTAAGAATTAGGACCCACCACAAAAAAATGTGCTTGTTTCTAGCAACCAAAGGAAGATGGAGACAGATAGGTTCTCAAGGTAAGACAAAAATTGATTTGTTCCTTGAGAGAATTCTTTAGGAACAAATCTTTCTATTTCCCTCACTATGTTGCTGTTATCAGGATTCATGTTCTGATACGGAGTTACGTATAATTAACTTAGCATTCAGTTGCCACTTCAGCATATCTCTGCCAAGTAATCAATTAATTCTTCTTGTCTTTATGTCTCTCCTTGTTAGGATAAGGAGAACAAGGGCAAGCAGAAGAACAGGTGACACAAGGGTGTTCTGTTATAATTGCAATATAATTACAACCCATTACATGACTATTAGACTAAAACTGGTAGCAATAACTGAGCTGTCCTAATGTAATAATTGCACCATCTGGGCATGTTTTATTATGAAAATCCTGTGCAGGATTTAGTGGCAGCCATTTTTTTTGCCTCAGATACCTCTAAAGTCATTTCTAGTTATTCTTTATCAAGAATGTCCTGCAAACTACTGAAATCTGGATGGTGGAATTGTGGGGGATGGTCTGAACAAGTGGTTGCCTCTTGGCTGGATGAAGCCATGCCAATGGACCAGAAAAAAACCACCTTCACAAACAGCATGTTTCCTGAGGTCTCCATATCAGATGCACTTCAATTCTACTCCTAGGGACACAGGTTCTGTGTGTCTGCATGTGCTCAGGCCCCATCACTGAGCATTGTCCAGCTGCTAGTTTTGTATTTCACATTGGCAATGGCAACTCTAACTTAATATGGCCATCCAATACATTTTACCTGACCTGTGGAGACCTACAAAAATGTTTTCAAGTAAGGCATACAGATTCCACAGCTGTAATGCTGCTAAACTTTAAAAAAATGATGTAATACATTAATATACATATTTATATGTAACGCCATGCCTGAACATGTGTACTTCATTAATTGCGAAGTCCTTAATGCTACCTGGCACCAATTTTTCCTATGGGAGGGACCAGTTTAGTGCTGATTGTGGTCTGCCAAAATACAGTCTGGGATTGAAGGACACCCCATCAAGATACAAAGCTTGGGCCTCTATCCTATCTCCCACTACAAGTGCCTATGCAGCCACAACAAAAACACGACATTGCATCCTATTATGACGGGGCAACCCAAGCGCAAACCAGAGATGAGTAAAATGTTTTACTTACTTTAATGTAAGCCCTGGGGCTGCCTCAGATGGTGGCAAATTGGTGGCATATGACTAAGGAGGGGAAACGGGTGGGGTGGTTTTAAAAAGAGGGGATAAGATCTGATGATGCCATTGCCACTAGAGCCACCCTGCCTTCCCCTTCCCCGCCTCTCAAAGAAAGTTCTTCTCAAAGAAAGTCTCACCCCTCCCCACTCACAATCCACCCCTGCTGCAGACTTACTGGTGCTGGGGGATCCAGGAATGCTGTTGCCACATGGCTGGTGCCACATGCGGTTCCCTGCAGCATACTTTGGAGCAGTGGTTCTCAAACTGTGGGCCTATGGCCCACCAGTGGGTCATGACTCAATTTTTGGTGGTTCACGAAACTAATAGAGTAGATTAGGCTAGGTGCATCAAGAGTTAAAGAACCTGCTACTGGGGGTGGAGCACTGCTACCCAATCACCGTTATAGCCACAGAGGCCTGAGCCTCTGTAAAGTGAAACCATTTTTTAGCTGGGCCCCAATGCTAAAATGTTTTAAAACCACTGCAGAGTGTTGCATTTTGTGACCCCGTTAGGCTGCGATGCCAGAAGGTGAGTTCTGGTGTCTCCCGAAGATAGTAGTGGGCGGTTGGTCATCTGTACACTACACTACAGTATACTGGCTCTGTATCTGGTACATAGATGGAGGAACTTTCCCCTTTTTGTCACTGGCCTTTGAATCAGGGCTCAGAGAATAAGGTGTGTTTAAGAACCATCTAATCTCTCTTTTTAATAATCAGAATGATGACAGTTTCAAAAGGTCATTCTGAAAAGATACAGGGAGAACGATACAGGGAAAACACCGACTTTAATAACAGACCCTTGCATTCAAGTGGCTATTGGGAGTATGATTGCATGTGTGATCTATGGAAAGGCAGAACAATAAGGGCAGCAATCACTCTTCTTCTCAATATATTCAGAATCATCACCTGGGTGATTCTTTTTTAGTAGATTGTAGAGAGCTGGACAGGCTAGGTTAAAATATGACTTATTAAAAAAAAAGAGTTTCAGCCTCTGCATTAGGGAATAAAAATGTAACTATCTGCACTCATTCAACTGTGAACGCAGTACTTGGATACTGATAACTATTTGCAGCCCCATCCTATGCATCTCACTTCCACTGTCATAAAATGGCTGCTGATGGAGCATGCTACCTGACCCCGCTGCCCCCTCCAGACCATGTAAGGTAGTGGTGGGGACAGGTGGGTGGGTGGGTAGAGAGGGGCTGGTCTGGAGTTGAAACCGGGCAGTTTAAACTCCTCAGAGAGGGGAGAGGAATGGGGAGTGGGGAGACAGTTGGTGGGGGTGGATCCAGTGAAAACAATGCGTGCCCCATCCTGTCCTCTCCATTTGGAAGCATGCTACTTCATTTGGAAGCATGCTACTTTGGAAGCATGCTACCTGATAGAGGCGGGCCATTCCTTAGTTGTGGGATTGGCCCATCAGGGTTGTCAGTAGGCAGGGCCAGCAAAAAAAGGCGGGCACATCTTCCCGCACAGAGAAACGAGAACCCAGACCGTTCCTGCCTCGCGGCGAGTCAGGAGGCTAGGTGACCAGCTTCTTCAACGCAGAGTTTTTACCTCAGTGTTTGTCAACGAGTACCTCCCTGCTCCCTCCCTAGTTAGTGCTGGTGTCTTTGGCAGCAATTCACAGTAGCAATCGCCGCGTCGGGTATTTTTAAAATTTATTAAAATTTTCTTCAGCAGCCAGCTTGCACGGTTCTGAGGCAAACGGCCGTGTGGGGTGCGCTTTCTATCTTCGGCAGCAACATGCTTCGGTGATTGCCATGTCAAGTCCCTATTTTTCTTCAGCAGCTGTCTTCTCATAAAGCAGGGGGGCGGCCATGTGGGATCAAAGGAGGGGGGAGGTTTTTTGCGGGCAAGTAAGGCACTCGGCAGCTCCCAGGACGAATCAAAATTGAGACGTTCCTGGCGCCCTTTTTTCTCTGGGTAGCTGCGTCTGGTCCGCGTCTCTCTGAAGTGGTGGCAGACAACGGGAGCACAGAAGCTTCCTAGACCCAACTCGGCACTATTGCAGCGTCCAGAGGGTCAGACAGTGCTGATTTCTTAAAGCACTCTAGCCTGTCCTACATTCCCCAGTGACAGATTTGCCTCACTGAGGTAAACGGGTGCCATTTTGTCTCCCTGCGTCTGAGGTAAGACCGGATGCCATTTTGTAAAAAAAGAAAGAAAGAAAATGTCTTCAGACGCCTCGTCTGAATCCAGCCCGGTGATAAAGGAGACATCAGGACCACTTGTGCCTGGTAATCAAGCAGGATCCTCACACGTTATGAGTCATGATATTGAGCGGGGGGGGATCCTCCA
This sequence comes from Lerista edwardsae, assembly GCA_029204185.1. Classification (NCBI taxonomy): domain Eukaryota; kingdom Metazoa; phylum Chordata; class Lepidosauria; order Squamata; family Scincidae; genus Lerista; species Lerista edwardsae. The sequence goes on from JAJKFI010000065.1 coordinate 4,190,523, forward strand.
TATCTAACCTTTTTTCTCATGTGCAGCCCCAATTGGGAGAGCAGGACAAAGCACAAGTGGTCAACTGGCTAGAGGAACTGGTGGAGAACACGTTGGCCTCCAGGTTCCCAGTTCAAATGTGTGTATCAGGGGATCAGTGTGTATCAGTGAGATACAGGAAGCTGGACTAGATGGGCCTTGGCCTGATCCAGGATGGCTCTTCTTATGTTCTTATCAATCATGAGTGTTGAAACAGGGGTCTTGTGGAGATAAACATAAAATCTCTGCACCAAGGTCCACAGCTGATCTTCCCAGTTCTGAGGAGGCTCAGGTGCTGGATGATGGTGCGCCACGCAAGAAAATGTAAGACACATAATTTGGAGTCTGAGAGGGGTTCTAACCTGTTGCACCACACCAATGTTCAAGCTTTTTGGGAGTCTGTTTTAAACTCCTCAGAGGGGGAGGTTTCTAAACAGGAGGATGAACTGTATGATGATGAACCAGGTAGTTCAGAGCCCATTGTTAACAGATTATTTCCTGGTGATTTATTCCAAATGTTGCTGGGCAAGGTGGTGAAACCTTTAAAATTATCACCCAAGGAGCAGGGAGCAGATGCTAAGGAGTCTGTTCCAATTGCTCCGTGCAAGTTGCTGTTCCCTCAAGGGGAGTTAAAGCCTGCTGAGATTCCTTTCCCAACTGTGTTCCAGACCCTTATACAAAAGGAGTGGCAGTCTCCTCTGCATGGCAAGAGAGACTCTAAATTGGTGGGAAGATTTTATTCTTTGCCGCAGGAGACCTTAGACAAACTCAAGGTCCCAGTTGTTGATGCTCCTGTTGCAGCCCTCTCTTCGCGTGCTGTCATACCCTCAGAGGGCGAAGGAGGCCCTCGCAACCCGTGCGACAAGAGGGTGGAGGCAGCTTTAAAACAGGCCTTTGAGTCTAATGCCAATGCGCTCAGAGCATCAGCAGCCACTTCTGTGTTTTCAAGGGCAATTATTTTTGGGGCGGGGAACTGGTTAAGCAAGACCCAAAGTTATCTAAACTGGCAAAGAACACACTTAAAAAGATGGCACTTACAGCTGCTTACGTGGCTGATACTTCACTGGACTCCATGCAGTTCTGTGCGATGTCTCTAGCTTCAAATGTTGCTAGAAGAAATGTATGGCTGGGACACTGGGAGGTAGATGCTGGTTCACAGGCCAGGCTGGCTGCTTCTCCATTTTTGGAGGAAAACTCTTTGATGAGGCCCTGGATCCTTTGCTCATTGAATCAAAGGACAAATGCAAGGTGTTGCCCACGACCTCTAAAAATGATTTTAAGCAGAAGGTTTTCCAGTCCTTTCGTACCTTTCGTTCCCAGGGCTGGGGCAAGGACCAACAAAAGTTCAAGCCTAAGTGGCAGAGGAACAAGGGGTTTCAAAAGCAGTTTAAATTTCAGAACTCCCAGGGGTCCTTCTCCAATAATAGACCTGCCAAGGATAGAGCTGCATGACTCCGGTTGTGGCGATCCAGCACCCAAGGTAGGCACACGACTTCTGTTGTTTGCTCACTTTTGGAATCAGATAACACTGAATGCCCGGGTGCTGGAAACTGTGACCAGGGGCTATTCTCTGGAATTTTGGGCGAAACCAGGAAACCGGTTTTGGAAGGTCCCAGTTTTCCAGACAGAGGCCAAACATCAGGCCATGATGTCAGCCATTGGTCACTTGGTGAACATAGGAGCGATAGAGCCAGTGCTGTGGGAGGAAAGAAGAATTGGAGTTTATTCCACCTTCTTTTTGGTTCCAAAATGGAATGGGGACATGAGAAGCATATTAGACTTAAAGTGGGTGAATCTAATCCTCATAAAGCACAAATTTAAGATGGAGACAGCAATGTCCATCACAGCTGCACTCCAGCAGGGAGACTTTCTCTCTTCCATCGATTTGGCAGATGCTTATCTCCATGTTCCCATTCTAAGGGACCACAGGAAGTTCCTGAAGTTCTCCTATGGCTCCTTGCAATTTCAGTATTGTGCCCTTCCTTTCGGCCTTGCAACATCACCAAGGGTGTTCACTAAGGTACTAGTGGTTCTGATAGCCCACCTAAGACAGAAGGGTCTATTCCTCTTTCTATACCTGGATGACATCCTTATAAAAGCTTCGTCCAGGGAACAGGCAGAGGACAGCACACGTTTGACAGTTCAGTGTCTGGAGCAGTTTGGTTTTGTGATCAATCGCTCCAAGAGCTCCCTGGTTCCTACTCAAGAGTTGGAACACCTGGGAGTTCTGTTCAACACCAGGACATTCAGGGCATCCATTTCCCCAGAAAGGCAGGACAGGTTGTTAACCACTCTGTCTCTTATCTTAGCTGTCAAGCAGGTGGATGACATTACGCTAGCTCGTCTAATGGACATGATGGTGTCATGCCATCGATTGGTAGACTGGGCCCGTTTCCTCACAAGAATGCTTCAAGCTGTTTTGCAACCATATCTGCTTCTGATAGAATGGAGAGTCCACCGTGTGGTTCCAGTGCCAGACAATCTGAGGAGGGATCTCAGGTGGTGGCGGCAGTCAAGGGCTCGGCTCAGTGCAGGCGTGAGCCTACTGGATCTCCCACAAGCGGTTCTCACTACGGATTCCAGCTTCTTGGGGTGGGGGACTTACCTGGAGGGCAGATTGCTACAGGGCCGCTGGTCTCCACAGGAGTCAAGGCTCAGCATAAATTTGCTAGAACTAAGGGCCATCAGGTTATCCCTTCCGGGGTTTCAGCGTCACCTGTTCAACAAATGGGTGCTGGTACGCACAAACAACATTTCTGCCAAGGCTTCCCTAAATCACCAAGGTCCCGATCCCCAAAATCTAGAGGCCACTCATTTGTTCAGGTGGGCGGAGCAGAACGTTCAGTCACTCACGGCACAACATCTGGCCGGGGTACAAAACACGGTGGCAGATTGGCTAAGCCACTGAAAGTTACAAGAGTCAGAGTGGAGGTTGCATCCCCTTGTCTTCAGGGAGATAAAGCACAGGTTTGGGACACCCAAAGTAAACCTTTTTGCCTCTGCCCAAAATGCTCAGGTAAAAAGGTTGTTCGCAAGAGTCCTGGAAGCAGGGGCAGAGGATGTGGATGCTCTGTCGTCTCCCTGGCCCCGGGGCTTGCTGTATGCCTTTCCCCCAGTAGTGCTCCTACCACAGGTCCTGAGGCGGGTCAGAACGCTCAGGGTGGACATAATTCTGGTGGCCCCTGTTTGGCCATGGAGACCATGGTTCCCAGATCTGATCCAGATGTCCATTAGGGATTCATGGGAAATTCCAGCCCGACCGGATCTATTGTCACAGGGTCCGCTGATACATCCACAGCCCCACAAATTCCACTTGACAGTGTGGAGGTTGAGAGGGTGAGGCTAAGCGGGCTGGGGTTCTCTCCAAGTGTGATAATACTATTCTGTCTTCTAGAAGGCCCTCGACTAGAAAAGTATACAGATCGACTTGGAAGATCTTTAGAGGGTGGTGCAAGTCCCAGGTGGTTTCTCCGCTGGAGGCTGGTGTTAGCGATGTCTTGAGTTTTCTCCAGGATGGTTTGGAGAAAGGTTTGTCAGCTAGTACACTGAGACAGGTGGCTGCATTACAGGGCACCTTGCATGTGTCAGGTAATTAGCAATTGTCAACAAACCCACATGTCAAGCGTTTTCTCAGGGGGGTAGCCAATCTCAAGCCTCCCCCTGTGCGTAGGATTCCCACCTGGGATTTACATTTGGTTCTGAACGCCCTTACTCGCCCCCCGTTCGAACCTTTGGCAACAGAACCATTCAAGATTTTGTCATTCAAATCTCTATTCCTGGTAGCTGTCACATCTGCTAGAAGAGTCTCAGAGCAGGGTGCGCTGTCGGTTCACCCAGACTTGTGTATTTTTCATAGGTGCTCAGGTTAGACCCTTCGTTTATACCTAAGGTTAATTCTCTTTTCCATCGTCCGCAGGAGTTAATCCTACCATCATTTTGCACCAAACCTAAGCATGATAGAGAGAAAGCTTGGCACTGTCTTGATGTCAGGCGAGCAATCAGGTTTTACATGGAAAGAACACGCCCATTCCTTAAGATGGATTCCCTGTTCATAGCTTACCAGGGCCGGACAGGGTAGGAGAATGTCTTCTGTTACTCTGTCAAAGTGGTTACGATCCTGTATCTCTTTGGCATATGAGGCTTTGGGTCAGAAAGTGCCCTCCTGGTGGCATTTTGGCTCACTCTGTCAGGAGTGCAGCCACATCTGCGGCATTTGACGGACTGGCATCCCTGGCAGAGATCTGTAGGGCTGCCACTTGGTCTACACCACATATGTTTATTAAACACTATAAGATTCATGTGGCGGCCTCGGCCTAGGCTGCTCTGGGACGCAGAGTCCTGCAGAAGATTGTATGGACTGGTGCATGATGATGGATCGACCCACCCAGGGATACTGCTCTGGTAGATCCCACAAGTAAGGAATGGCCCGCATCTATCAGGGAAAACAGGAATTTCTTACCTTCTGGTAATTCTTGTTCCTGATAGAGGCAGGAACATTCTGCCCTCCTCTCCTTGATCCATCTATCGTCCGGGGGAGGTGTAGATGTTAGGGTATCCTCCCTGGTTCCTTTTTTCTGTGCGCACTTGTTTGGTTTCAAGTTGTTGAAGGTTATATTAATATGTTGAGTTCCATTTGGATAAGAGATTTTTACAGCTCAGCAAGTTTGTCCAGGTTCTCGTTCCTGTGTGCGGGAGGATGTTCCCGCCTTTTTTTTTGCTGGCCCTGCCTACTGACAACCCTGATTGGGCCAATCCCACAAGTAAGGAATGTCCCTGCCTCTATCAGGAACAAGAATTACCGGAAGGTAAGAAATTCCTGTTTTTCTTATCCTTGAACATAGCTGATGCAGATCCCAGGAGACCCATTGGTGAGTGAGAGACTTACAGAGGGGTAAGGGAGATAATTTAAATATTATTTCCTTTCCCCTCTCAAGCCTTCCAATCTGCCCCTCTTTGCTAGATGCAGTCCATGCCTTTTCGGCAGGGGGAAAGGATAGGATTGAGCTTTTCTCTTGCAAAATTACTGAAGGGCGCCTGCAGGCTGGTGAAAAGCTAGATGTCTTCCATAACATCATGGCATGTAGTGAGATGAATTGTTTGTGGGAACATCACATTTCATATAACTTTCAACTAACACAACTTTCAAAATAACACTTTGCAGCATCAAATTCCTTCTTCTCATTCCTTCTTCCCACCCCCACAGAATGCAAAGTGAGCCTTTTTGGCACATGAGTGGTGGTGGAGGATAGGATTGTAAAGTAAGCTCACATTCAAAAAATAAGCCTTAGGCAATGTGAATTGGTAGTTACTGTTCTGGGAATGTTTACACATTACCCATTTATCATTTTAATGCTGTTTGTTTGTAGTCCTACTTTCTAATTGTTGGTTACGGTGAGATTTTATTTTAGACTTTGCATTTGTTTGTAGGTTTTCTCAAGCTGAGGGAAAGGCAGGATTGGAAAAAACGTTGTAAATAAAATGAATGAATATGTCTCTGCAATTTCGGAAGCAGTATTAAGCACTGTCCTATTTTACATTTATTTCTCAATTTGGGAAGTGTGCAGGCCTGCTTTCTCTAAAGCAATAGTTTTATAAACTGGGGATTAGGGTTTTTTTTTTTCCAGTTTTGGTTTTGCATTATGTTTTGCATTATGTCCAATGCCACCCACAATACATACAATAGCTTCCAAGACTGCATAAATGTATTAGTTTAAAATGTTACCCATTTCTGTGCAGCTCTTCAAATTGGACAATGATTTGTTCCTCTTCCAGTCCAAAAAAATATTATCACCTTTTTCCGGGCCTTCCTCTAGCCAGGTTCTTGTCTGGATGTTCATTTTTCATTTCATTTTTAGAGTTTCTCCAGTTCCTACACGAATTCACTGGGCTATGAAAATTGTAATTTCCACACTATCTAGGAAGCCAAAATATTGAACACATATTACACAACCCCAGTTATTGGAAAAGTCTGAAAGTAGGGCATTGTATATCACTTCCTCTAAATAATGGATTCAAAGTATACTTCCAAATGGTAAATGTACTTTCAGGCCAACCTAGACATCTGAAATTGGGTAGCTACGTAGATACTCTAATTATAGGACAATCAGAAAGGGAAACCTTTAGAAGACTTTTCTAGAAACAGAGAAGAGAACTTTACCCCCTAATATTTAAGGCAGTGGCTCCCAAACTGTTGGTCGGGACCACAAGACAATTTTAGATGGTTGCGAAGTACCTAGGGCAGCCATCATTAAAAATATGGGAAAATGGGAAACTGGACAGGGGAAGGGCTGTGCAGTTATTTTGCTTGTTTCAAGGTTGTAAATAGGCTTTTTTTCCCTTTTTGATTCACGTTGTTGTTGGAAAATGGCTAAGAAACAACCCAACTTATTGCTACATTTCCAGGAAAGCAGCAGGCTCTTGCATCATGGCACTTCAGGCCATGACATCACTTCTGGTGGGTCCCGACAGATTAGCCTTCTAAAAAGTGGGCCCCAGTGCTAAGAAGTTTGAGAACCATTTATTTAAGGTATTTCCAGATCAATCTCAAACCTGAGACTTGGTACACGCATCATATGACTGGAAAGTATGAAAATAGGATGTTTTTCCATTGACAAGGTAAAAGAATGTGGGAGAAGAGGCCCACATTCCAGAACAGAGCAAGCCAAGCCACAAGTCAGATGGAATGTTGGGCTGTTCATAGTCACATTGAAAAGTGTTATATGGGGCACAAAGGGCATCCAATAGCAGCCAGGAGGGTGTATTTATGCTTCATTTACTGGTCAATCACCTTACTCATAAAAGGGAGATTAGAAACTAGCCAACTATTACCTAGACTGGTGGAATCTAAAGATCATTTTTTTTAAGGAGGGTCACAACAAATTCATAATGTTGTTATATATTGTGTAGAACAGCCCTATTTGAAGCCATTCCGAGTGTGACAAAGCAGTAGAATGTTGGAAATTGGCCATCAGAGCTTAAGGGTGCAATCCTATGCAGTGCTGGAATGGCGAGGCCCAGAGGCAGATCTAAGGGAGGGCAAAGCTCTAAGTTTTGCAAGAAGCCTTACCTTGCAGTGGAAATCACTCCTCTCCTGCACCGTTTTAGCCAATCCTGACAGGGAACAGCAACATCTTGGCGTTGCTTACTGGCTACAGCAGCAAGGGAGAGGAGGGATTTACATGACAGGGTAAGGCTTCTTGCAACACTTAGAGCTTTGCCCTCCCTGTAGATCCGACTCTGGCGAGGCTGACTCAGCAGTGCCATATCCGACGCTGCATAGGAGAGGCTGAAGCCCGGGGTCGCTGCTAGCAGATGGAGTTCTTTGGAGCTCTGCTGACTGTCGCCCATACCTACCCCCCCAGCTTGTGGGGTGGGTGGGTCTTCATTTGCCCAAGGCAAACCAATCCAGCTTGCTCCCAGGACGGCGGTCCAGGGAGCGAAAGGACTGCTTCTAGCAGGCAGGAAACAGCACAATCCACAGGGAAATGATGGTTAAATTCACATAGAAAAGAATCAGAGATATGGTCCAGCAAATCTTGGATGAAAAACCTAGAACAGAATCCGATTAGAATTTTGAAAGATCTTCCTTGGTCAGCATGGAGAACACCATACAGAGATTTTGCTGCAATTCTAAGAAAGAATGAATTGAAATATAGATGGCAGATACCCGAGGGAATGTTTTTTACATACAAGGGGAAAAGATATAACATCAATTTGATAACCAAAATGCAAGAATTTTGGGATAAATTTGGAGAAGATTTGAGCACTTCAGAAATGCCTCAAATTGCAGAGGCAGAACACAGCAGATCTCCAAGTCCTAGAAGTAATAGCCCAAAGAAAGAACCAACTCTAACTGAGGATGAAGGAGGATCAGAAGAAGAAATAGAAGAAGAAATAGAAGAACCAGAGGAAGAAATAGAAAAAGAAGGAGCTGCGATGGCACCTCAAACAAAGAGAGTTCAGACACTGAGAAAAGCAAGGGATAGGAAGAAAAAATTAGAGAAATGATGGGAGACAAATAAATATCTTTTCAGTTAACATGAATGGTCTTAATTCTCCTCAGAAAAGAAAGAGAATGTTTCATCAATTAGAAAAAATTAAAGCTGATATAATATGCATTCAAGAGACCCATATTAGGAAAAAAGATTATATTTACAGAATAGGAAACTGGGTGAGCTTTACTATGCAACAGACGTAGACAAAAAGAAAAGAGGGGTGGCAAACCATGGTTAAATCCAAAAATGTTGTGGCTTTAGAAGATGGCAGAATTTTGTTGACAGAAATTAGTTTTGATGGCAAGAAATCTGTTTTAGGCAATATCTATGCACCAAATGCAGCACAAGATTTTTTTTTAAGGAATTACATAATAAATTAGATTCATGGAATAACTTGGACTTTATTTTACTGGGAGATTTCAGTGGTACATTTGATTGGAATACCAACAGGACCAACCAAAAGAAAAATGGGAAGAAAGCAGGTAACCTCCCAAGAACATTCTTGCAGATGGTTGAAGAATGTAACTTTATTCACTCATGGAGACTGCAAAACCCTGGGAAGAAACAGTATACTTATTTCTCCAATAGACATAAAGTGTGGTCCAGAATCGATATGTGCTGGATATCCGCTATATACAAAGGTATTGAAGCAGCAATACCGCCAAACACATTTGCAGATCACAATCCGATCTCTCTGAAAATCAATAAACAAAACAAAAGGGGGATATGGCTATTAAATATTAACTGTTTGAAAGAAAAAGAATTTGTAGATTATATAAAAGAAGAAATGGCTTGGTTTTTTAAAATCAATAACCAGCCAACAATGAAACCACAAATAATATGAGACACAAGTAAAGCATATTTTAGAGGGATAGTGATAAGATACATGGCTAGAAGGAGAAAGAAACAAAATTTAGTTATCAAAGAGATAATCCAAAATTTGAAAAAGAAGGAAAAGGAAGCTCAAGAAAGTCCCCCCCCAATAAGGAAATTAAACAAAAGATATTAAGATTACAACATGAGATTAAAGTAATCCAAACAGAAGAAATGGAAAGAAATTTGAAGATGGCAAAACAGAACTTATTTGAGAACGTGAATAAACCAGGAAGATGGCTAGCCTAGAAACTCAAGAAAGAAGGACAGAAAAATCAAATAAATGAAAAAGAAAGATTTAAAATCCAAGAAATGAAAAGGATAATAGAACAATTCTTTCAAATGCTATATAAAAGAAATGAGCTGGATAAAGACAAAGGGAATAACTTAAGGAACAACAACAAATTGATTCTGACACAGGAACAAAGAGATTGTTTAGATGAAAGGATTACCATGCAAGAATTAACAGAAGTTATTACAAAACAGAAAAATCAGAAAGTACCAGGCCTTATGGGCTTACAGCAGAATATTATAAAATGTTTGAAGAAGTACCTATGAAGAATATGATATCTGAAGTTTGGCAAAGTGGTGAAATTCCGGAATCATGGAAGGAAGCAATAATAACATTAATTCATAAACAAGAAACAGACTCAAAAGAGATTAAGAATTATAGACCAATTTCACTACTTAATGTTGACTATAAGATTTTTGTGTCAATTTTGGCAGCAAGAATGAAAAAAGGTGTTAACTCAGATAATTCATGAAGACCAAGCAGGTTTTTTACCTAAGAGACATTCCAAATTATTCCAAAATAACTATTTGGGCTATTTTTTTTAAAAGGTTGAAACAATGAATAGAATGCTTTGAAGACTTTCAATATGGAGAACAATGCCCTGGTGGGGTTTTTGTTGTTTTTTTTTTAAAGCAAAACAAAACAACCTTACTTAAGATACATACTTTCAATCCTTTCTGTCTTTTAACTGAAAGATCATATATCTGCCATAATCTTGATTTATATATTTTTATTTATATTAGAGGAGAAGTGTTTCTGTTATTGTTCTCAGAGGCTTCATTCTATTGCATTCCATTGGTCTGGTTTGTGCTGAGACTCATTAAGAGGAATAATTTGGAAGCCAAAAACTTAGATACTATTACTTCACTCCTGTACTTGAAAGTAAGACCCAGTGATTTCAGTAGACTATGTTTTAGAGGGTGCAATCCAAACCTGTACTTAGGCTGGTGTATGTCCCCTGCGCCAGCCTAGGAGTGTCACAAATGTGTTGGAGGGAAGGCATATGGACTCCAGGAGGTTGCAGTTGTGCCGTCCTGTGGAGGCTGCCAGTGAGTGGGGGAAGTGCGGGTCAAGTTCAGCCAGTGCGGGGGTTAGAGAGGGCGGGAGGAAGATGGAACAAGGTGGGGAGAGGCAGGGAAAGGTGGACCTGTGGGAGGTCTGGCTCAGGGAGAGGAGACAGGATCTGGTTGGCCCTGATCCAGGCTACTCGGATTTGTGCCAGCAATTTCACTGGTACAGATCCAAGTAATCCTACTGGGAGGCTGCCACTTGCCACAGGGTAAGGGGAATTAATTCCCCTTGCTTTGCAGCTAGCCCCAAACCCATGCTGGATACAATGCAGGCCAACTAGTTTGGTTGTAAGACAGCATAGAATTGGAAGTGTTTAATGCAGTTTCTTAGCCGCTAAGAAGAGTTAATTAAACAGAATGCTCGGGAAAGTGAGTTTATGTCCTGATCATGATTTGACTCAACCTGGGCATATGTTCACATTGCTTCTATGCACACACTCTGCCATGTGCAGCCCACAGGATCCTGGCCTCTGATCTCAAAATACATTTGGTGTCAGCTAGATCCATTATGATCTGTGAGACTGCATTGCCTGCAGTAGCAGTTGGATTCCATCCACCTCCTGGAAGCAACACAATCCTTACATGTTTTTTGCACATGAAAAGTCAAAATGAGGCTCCTCTTCACAAAGAAACTGAGCTTAAAGGCAGGAAATGGGACCGCCTGGAGGCTCCCCAGCCTGAAGTGACTGCTCACTTTATGATAAGGATGACCTATTTGCAAGTCTCACTAATGGAGCTTTTGGTTGCAAGGAGACAATGGCCTTTTCCTAATCTTGATTTCTTGTGGGTTTATTATTGGGTCTGAATTTACATTCAATTCAATTTTCTACACCTAGAACTCTCCAGATGGGAAATGAGGACTGATCTGCAAAATAAAAAATGGTTTCAGATGTGATTGACTTTGATCTGCACTCCTTACCTGTGATAGATGCCCTGTTTTGTCCCCTATTTTTTTTTTTGCCCATTTCCCTTTATTTTTGTGCATTTCTAATCCCCCAGAAGCTACAGTGCTGCATTGGTGCTGCTGCATTGCCACCTTGCAGAGATGTGCAGTGAGGGTGCGGCAGGTGAGGCAGAATTGCCGTCCCCACAGTTCTTTGAAAAGTGCCTCCACTGCTGCTGCAGTGGCTGTGATCCTGCAAACACTTACAACTCATGTGCTTCAGCTGCTCAAAACCCCAAGGTTTAAGTGTTTGTGTGATTACAGCAGTGGGGCCCTTTTCAAAGAATTCCAGTAGGACAGTCCTGCCTCACTGCCATTAAGGAAGTTAAGTAGGATTGGGCTGTTAGTTCTCTGCTTCATTACACATAACTATGTGGCATGTCACCTTCCTCACTTGAATTTAATACTGGAGATGGCCCTGGATATTTTAAAATTCAGAGTATATGGGTATCATCTGATTAGCATTGTCAGTACTGATCAGTTATTTTGAATTGCACATTCCTCCATAGAGCACCACTCACTTGTATCCTGTTACACAACTAACAAACCCTAAACTGCTATTCATCTGAAACATCAGTGTCAGTTCAGCTTCCAACACTTAACCCCTGCTAACTGGGCAAGAGGCACTTTTTCAAGTGGTGTCCTTTATATTTAGCAGGGGGAGAGCAATTGTCCTTCGTCACCCCAGCACAGTGTCTTTCTCGTGGCTGTTGCTGATGGTATTCTCTGTTCTTCTAGATTGTGAGTAACTTTAATGTTATTATTTGCCTGTAAACCGCTTTGTGAACTTTGTGTTGAAAAGCGGTTTATAAATACTAGTGATTGATTTACAGGAATCTTTTAATGTGTATGGGACAATGTTTCTCCATTCAGGACTACCAGTTATGACATGCAAATAACTTCCCACAACTAGCGCGTAATCAGAACCATTCTCCTTATGTTCTTCAATCACATCAGCCAAGCTGTACTGATGCTAAAATCATAGAAGACATTCTTCATTCTTAATAGTAATATAGAGAAGTTCCATATAGGAAAATTTAAATATCTATTTCATTGCACATTTAAGTTTCCAAATGTCATTCAGCCATAGCCTATAATGCAAATTCATTTATTCATTCCATTTCGATTTGCCTTACACGCTTAAGAAAAATCAAAGGAAACATTGTGTCCTCTTCTGGTAATACTTAATTTGTTACACTCTTGGAAACATTTTCTTTCTTCCTTGAAAAAAGTAGTCAGAATGTTTATAGTCAGAATGTCGTGAAAATCAAAGACAAAATAATCTGGGAATAATTATTCTGTATGTTACATAGACACTCAGCAATAATTCAAAGTATCAGCATTTAAAATCCAATTGTCACTGGATTTTAATGGTTACTTGTAGATAACATTGCAGCTACACATCTTATCTATTACTAACATAAAAATGAGGTTTTGTTATGTTGACTGAATGGTCAAAGAAAACACATGATGAGTTCCATCACATTGGGAATGATCCAGGCAACATTAAGATTTACTTCTTAGTGGCTTCCATGGGGAAAAGAGGAGTTCATTCTTCATCCTCTTATTGAAACCAATGGAATTTAAAATTGCTTCAACTTTGGTTACAACATACATTCCTCAATAGATTGGTAAATTATGTCACATACTGTACATTAATATTGCTATGACAGAAGATGCACAACTCGGCGTTTAGTAATTGGTATCCACCACCCTTCCCCTCCCATTTCTTCTTGGAACTAAAATTATCCTGGGATGTCAGGACCCAGGAATATGGAAGATGTAACCAGAAGTTAATTGACTCCAACCCAGCATGGCAGATAACCTCCAAATTCTGGAGGGTTCCCAAAATGTGTGCCATGCCTCCTCTGGACAGCCATGAAAACTGGCCAGGGAAGCTGTGGAATCCTCAGGAAAATCCCACCACCCTATACAATGTATAGGATTGTACCCTTAATAGGGCTGCATTCAATGGCCCAGTAGGTCAAGGGAGCCGGCAGATGAAAATATTTGGGAACCACTGGCCTAATGAATAGCAGAGGTGAGCAATCTGAGAAGACAGACAATAAGCTCCCTCTGGGCATTCCCCAGATTTACCTCGGGCAGTTACTTATTGCCTGATCTTGAAGGTCCAAATGCTGGTGGTACATGCATACCACTGACTAAAAGTGTTGCAAGCATACCATAAAGCACATTTGTGGGTCTTCGGGAGGATGGAGTGAAGGCACTGGTTAGTTAGTGCCAGTTAGTGCTGGAGCTAGTTAGCATCCGGACTCGGTGCTGAGTGGAAGGACCAGGTAGAAAATCCGGAGAAATTGGGGATTTTCACTGCAATCCCCCAGAAGATGTAGCACATCAAAGAGCATCCACATATCCCTGTAACAAAATCCTTGAAGGCAAACAATATTTGAACACACAATAGGCCATATTTATTTCAGATTAAAGTGTGCGCTTTTTGACTCTGCCTGCCAACAGAACATACATTCCAATCCAGTTTTTGCAAAAAAAAAGTTTTCCTTTGCCATTTGCCTTCCCTACTTTTAATGAGTATCATTATGTCTTTTTAATTTGCTTCTGAAAAGAACCCAAATCTGGGAACACTGCACAAAAGAGGTGAAGGAAGCCAACTTGGCACCTCTACTAGAGTATGGACTGTGCCCCTCGATAACAGAAGCATGACACAACTTTTCAGTGTTCTCAACATTTGTAATGATGGCAGTGCCAACATAGCAGGTTTTGGGTTTCAACTGCCACTCCACCTTCTTCTGGTGTAGGTTACCTTTCTTAAGGGAGACAGCATCTGCAACCTGTTCCTTATGGGCATTTCTATCCTGGCTCTAAACTAACAGTCACCTATGACAATTGCAGCTTTTCAATGCTAATCCCGCCAAAGGATTGGGGAAGATCTGGATTGTACTGTCTCTCCCTCCCAAATTTGAGAAGCCTTTGTGGTTGACTCTACAATCCATGGAAAGGGGTTCTAGCCAGCAACCCCAAGCCAAGGAGCCATTGGGGACCAGTTCAGCTCCCCCATTCCCACTCCATTTCCCCAAAATGGACACCAATCCCTCCCTATGCATACTCCTTACCCACACCCATATCTGCCAATCATGATCACATGGCTAAGAGAAAACCACCAAACCCAGTTGGCCAAAATCCACAGAAGACACATAAACTCCCCTGTGCATGCCAATTGGGCAGAGGAGCCAGCTCATCCCAGACTGACCTCCTGAATGGATGGGGGAGAGGTTGTTTGTTGCAAACTGCAGACTGAGGGCAAGATGCCAAAGCAAGCATAGAAACTGCCATGCTTTGCCCTGATCCAGGCAAAACCAATGGGAGGGTGAGGCAAAATGCCAAACCGCTACGATGTCCTGTGGTCAGCCCCATTCTGCCAGTACTTAATGAATGCCATAAAATAATATGTTCAATATTTTTGGCAATAGGGCCTATTTCTATTAAGGGCTGGTTAATTTAGATTCTCTCTCCCCCCCCCCATGTTTCCTTTGTTTGTGGATTGTCCACTAATTGAATCCACACAGGAAAGAATGAAAATCATGGAGGTTACACAGAAGAAAGTGGGGAGGGGGAAAAAGCAGATCTGATATGGGAAGATTCTTTTTATATCCTTCAGAAGAAAGAGAGTCTGTGGAAGTGGTGACTGTGATCCCCAAGGCAATATATGCTAGGTGCACATTTTCTCTTGTATTTTAAAACCTGCACACACGTGTGTGCACACACATCGCGCGGGCGCGTGCGCGCACGTGCACACGCACACGCACACACCCGCCACAAAACAAAAACATTCAGACCTTTTATTCTTTGTCCTTTAAATATGGGGGAATTCAAAATGTGGCATGTGTGGTTTTCTCAAAGTGTAAGGGCTGCCGCTTCATATTACACCATAAAGTGCAAGAAAGCTGACTTTTGGATACATTCAAGGCTAAATTGCAAAATAAGTGCATGAAATAAGTGCTCCACAGCATTCACTGTCCATTTATGACTTTCTAGTGACTCAAGTCCAAGTGAGTTGATTATACACCTGTTCTAGATAAAGGTTGAGCCTAATTATCCTCAGATTTGGTTCAATGCGGTTCCCCCCAGACCCATGCTGAGCCAGATTAGGATCAACCTGAAGCCTCTGGAGGCGACCAGAGCTGTGCCCAGGGTGCCTCCAGAGGCCTGCTGAGGCTGCGTGGGTCCTCCTGTGGCCTCGACAGGCCACAGAATGGCTGTTTCAGCCCCAAAATGTTACTGCTAGTTTTCGACGAAAACCGGAAGTAACATTTGTAATGCCTTATAATCGGCAGGCCTCAGAAAGCCCTCCAGACCCAACCGAAGCTTAGCACCAGTTTGGCTTTGGGGTGGTGAATGTGGGCTAAATCCGCAGGTTTAATTACCCATGGAATTTATTTATTTTTATCCACAAGAGTTTGGGGCTCAGAAACCTTGCAGATAAAAAAGCTCCACCGGTATATAGTTCTTCTCACAGCACAATCCTAACCATCCCTGCACCAACTCATAGTGTCTCACATGTGCTGTAAGGCACATTTGTTTCTACTCTTGATCTGGCTGGATCAGCAGCATTGGAGCCAATCCCTGTGCTGTCTGGCACAAGTATGCTCATGCTGGGCAGCACAGGGCATGGAAAAAGGTGGTGGGGAGGCAAGGAGGGGTGTTTCTAGGTGGGGGAAGGTGGAACATAGGAGATTCTGATCTGGGAGGGGTTGGGTTCATCAGAGACCTCCTCCACCGTATCCTAACCCCTGCTTCTGAACCAGGCAGCTCTACATGGGCATCCCGGATTAGTGCCTGCCAGCTACATAGCACAGATCTGAGAAGCCCTATGGGGTGGCTGCGGCTTTGTGTTGTGCCAGCACAGTTTAGGATTGGGCTACCCATGTACTAAGCAGGTATTTACTAAGCCCACCAGAAGTGACGTCATAAGCCGGAAGTGATGTCGTGGCAGGAAGTGACATGAAAAAAGCCCTTTTTGAGGCCTCAGACAATTTTAAACTGACCCAACAGTTGCAACAGTATTCCACAGCACCCCCAGAACATGTTAAGGAGGCCTGGCATCATGTTAAAGTGACCCAACAGTTCCAAAACCCCAGAGCAGCTCATTTTTCAGTGGCAAGGCAAGGCAAGGCTCCGCTCGCTGCCTTCCTGGCTCTGAGAACGTGCAGGCAACTCAAACAGGCAGGAAATTCAAACGTTGCAGGGGGCGGAGTCGATGAGTGGGCGGGCGAATGGGCGGGGCCAGCTGTAATCCTAGGAACCGGTACTCGCGTACCCCCGCGTACCCCCTGCATGACATCACTGAGTACACTGTATCTGAAGGCATAAAAACAAGAAGATTTTTGTTTGAAGTTAATGATAAATTGAATTTTATTAAAAGTTCAGTTTTGATCATCATGCATATACAGTACATTTAGAGTTTTTCCTTCAGACGCACAAATAAAGACTCAGCCAATTCTTCTGCTTCCAGTTTTTTTACAAAAGTAGATCCCTGCTTTGGCCAACTGCAGTTCGAGAGTCTCTGTTTTGACAAGGGTCATTTGCTGCTCTTGTGCAAATAATGCTTCTCCACCCAGTTCATTCCTCAGCAAGCTTTGGAGAATCCCCTTCTGTTCCTTGTAGAGAAACCGGTGAAAGGAAAATTGGGCATTGTCTTTGGCAAGCAGATTTGAGAAAACACACAATGAATAACGCAAAGCATACATAGCCACTGCCTGGAGTTGATGCTCATCCAAAAGACACTGCAGCAGAAGCAAAGTCCTATAAATATTTGCAAGTAAGTTGCTTCGATCATCACGTGCTCCAAAACACATTTTTTTTTTAAAAAAAGGAAGAAGTGTAAAGTCATTGTCACTCAACTCACTTTGCCTATGCAGATCTTGCAGTTGGGAGAACAATTAATGAATTGAATTATTCCTTGCCTCTGCTATCCCGAACAAATTAGAAAGAGAGCCTGCAAAGGCCCATATGGTACAGATATTATAGAAAGTAACCTGTTCCATTCTTGAGACTTGCTATTACTGCTTTTGACACAGCTACAGGAAATAAAAAAGCTACTGGAATGTGAGCCGGGAAAAGCAATTCCCAGAAGGCTTTGCAAACTGAAAGGTTGGAATCCTTGAGTGGAAACAGACTTTCAAAATCAGCACACTGTTCTCCGCAGCTTGGAGGATTATGCTCCAATGTCAAATATATTTCACAAATGTGCTCACATTTTGTTAAGTTTTTTCCCCTCCCAATAACTTAAGGGGGGGGGGAGGGAAAATGTTACCACTGTGGGCTGGAATGCAATATACCAAACAACTATTTAATTGGGAGTAGGAGAAGCTCAGTAGAATGCCACAGAGTACAAATGCAGAGAATTTGAAGATACCTTCATTCAGAGACGGGAATGTGACAGACAAAAGGTTGTCCTCCACCAGCATTAGCTTTCTAGATTTCAGAACAAGATGGCCAGCAGAGGACGGTCAAGCATTGTCATAGACCAGTGTCCTTTAAACTGTGGGTTGGGGCCTACTAGATGAGTTGTGAGCCAATTTCAGGTGAGTCACACAACACCTAGCACAACCATAACTGAAAATATGGGAAGATGGGATGTGTGATTATTATGCTTGTGAAAGTTGAAAATGGATGTTTTTTTTTCCTTTCTGATTCACGTTCTTATTGGAAAATGGCTGAGAAATAGCCCACCTTATTGCTGCATTCTCAGGAAAGCAGCAGGCTCTGGTGTCACAATGATGGCATTTCTGGCCATGACATCACTTCCTGTGGGTCCCGGACAGATTGTCACTCTAAAAGGTGAGTCCTGGTGTTAAAATGTTTGAGAACCACTGTCGTAGAATATTGACTCTCCTTCAAGTGACTGATTCCCAAACTAGAGCATGCGCATACCACACACACACACACCTTGAGAGAGGGAGTAAAAATATACCAAGAATCTCTGGTGTAGCGCATGCTTTTGCTGACAGGTGCAGAAGAATTCACAAGTACCACCCTTTCCAGGAAATTACAGTCATACCCTTGCCTGACTGGACAAATATGTGGGCAGGAATCCCAGGAAGCAAAAATAACTGGGAGATCTCACCGTTGCATAAAGGACCACTCCCATTGTTCTGGAAGCTGATCAACACAGAGTATACATAGACAGACTTAATGTATATACATATGCTTGTGAGTGCAGAGTGAAGTACTAGACACATCCAATTTCAATCCAGGAAAAAAACAAAACCACCCTATGCCCAAGTTATCCAAAGTTTGAAGGAACAAACAGAAGGCGGGCCAAGCCTACCAGTGAACAGAGCAAAGGCAAAAGTACAAGAAAATGTGCTCATCGGGTTTCCTAACACATTTTTAGCATCTGCGTTCATCTTCAGAGGACTATTCAGTATCAAATGGGACATTTGGACTCCAATATAATTCAAAGCAGATCAGTTCATCATCTGAGGACTGGCACAAGTGCTCCTGGCATCCAGGGCTATGTGGATGCTGTCCCCTGCTCTAACTGGGTGATGTGCCATCTGCTGCTCCTCCTAGTGGAGGCAAGTGGGAGAAAGTGAGGTTGGTGACCCTCCCCCAAACAATCTGCTGCCCTGGGGCAACTGCTTCAGTTGGCCTCCTGGACAGACTGGTCCTGGATTAACTTGTTTAGCAACAAAGCCATAAACTAATGCTTCAAAAGTCTTCTTGCACCTACTGTCTTTGTCTTTTCTTACTTTTTCATCCAGTGTTTGAAACAGGCTAAATAGAGCTCAGTAGCAGAGAAGGCTCCATTTTGTAAAAATAAAACAAATAAATAGAGCATTTTTATTATTTTATTATTCTATTTTAAAAATAGAGCATGCCTATAAAATCAAAATTAAAATTGACTGGGTTTTGAGACCACGGTCCATTAAAATATCACATATCTTTCACCCATACTTGTGATGGGCATTCTGAAAGGGTGAGAGCTCAAACATGTTAGGTACACAAGATTTTAATGATCCATGGTCTCAAAAGCTGGATAATTTGAATTTTCAAGATAGTTATACTGACTACATGGGACATGGTGGCACTGTGGGTTAAACCGCTGAGCTGAGTTGTTGACCAGAAGGTTGAGAGTTTGAGACCATGCGATGGAGTCAGCTCCTGCCGACCTAGCAGTTCGAAAGCATCTAAAAATGCAAGTAGATAAATAGGTACCACTTCAGTGGGAAGGTAATGGCATTCCATGCGCTATGGCATAGAGTCATGCCAGCCACATGACCACGGAAGCTTGTCCTTGGACAAATGCTGGCTTTACAGGCTTAAAAATGGAGATTAGCACCACCCCCTACAGTCGGTCATGACTAGACCATTTGGTCATGGGGAAACCTTTATCTTTATACTGACTATAAAAGCCCTAGTTATTCAAAAGCACAGTTATTCAAACTGTGGGTTGGGACCCACTTGGTGGATAGCAACCAGTGATGTCATTCAGGGGGAACAGACCAGAACGGGCGTTCCGGATCCTAACGGGCTCCGTGGCTGGTTCCGGGTTCCCGACAAGTGCCAATCAAAAGTGAGTTCCTGTTCCTAAATCATTTGAATGACACCACTGATCGCAACCTGATGTCAGGTGGGTCATGGAAAGCTGGAAGCAGCCATCTTGGAAACTGCAGACCTTACTCTTGCTATATTCCTTTTGTGAGTGTTAACAGTTTGAATTTTCAAGTGAGAGGTGTTTTTAATTGTTTTTAGTTCAGTGCTTTTACATAATAATTTGTCCAAATCTTGCTTTCTGTCAGGAATGTTTCATGGTTGTGCAGTTGTTGCAGTCCAAGAATGCCAATTTGCGGTCCAGGAGTGTCATTTGGTTATGACACAATGACACTTACAGCACTTCCTGCTTGCTGATGTTACTTCTGGCTATGGCATCACATCCAGGTTCATGACATCACTTCTGGTGTGTCCCAACATGAGTGCCATTCTAAAAAGTGGGTCCCCGTCAAAAAGGTTTGAGAACCACTGCCTTAGAGTGTATAACTCCAAGCTTATCTTTGCATACTGACAAACTCATGGGCTCCTTCAGCCTGAAAAGGCTAGGGGCATAAAAATCCAAATGTTACTTCTGACCGTCTTGGGTATTTAATGCAGAGTTCTTGCTGGGGTGGTGAATTTCTTGCTCATTTTAGGAAATGCCAAGCTGCTTTCTAAACTGACGTTGGAATTGGGTTGCAAGATTATTTTTTTGCTTGTAGCACAAAGTATTTTGTAGTATTTTCAAAGTATTAAGATAGTCCAAGGAAAGGATTACTGCAGTGCATTAAGATTAAGAATTCATTTAAATTAGGAAGAAGTTGCATTTTGGCATAAAAGCAATTGCTGTCGATAAGCCTAAATCCGAGTAGCGCAGACCTAGAAGTAGACAGATATATCTAAGACTTGTATGTAATTTTTCCTCTCTCAAATGGTGCTATTGCTGAGATGGTCTGATCCAGATTTTTGGCTTTGAAAAGTAGACTTTGGAAATGCATGTGTATGGAATGCATTTACCCCCCAGCTACATGTTATTGCATAATGGAAATACACTCAGGAGGAAAGGAAGAAAGGAGCTTCTTACAACATCGGCTTGTATATTTCACAGATGCTGAGACAATGAAATCAATAATCTAATACAAAAAAAATGTTTTATCAAAAAAGCAGGAGGGCAAAACAGAAGAGAAAAATTATCTCAGTTACTTAATGGCTGGAACCGCAATACCCTGGACTAAACACGTGTTCTAGTGTTTCCACCTGCATTATTATCAAAAAGTCATCAAACTGCTGCCATAACTTCTCTCTCAGCACCCCCAACCCAGTGATTCTCAAACTCTTTGGGAGTTTGAGGAGTGCTTGTGGGGGCAGGTGAATTGCAGCAACACGATCACTAAGCTGCTTCCATCGATCCTTCCCTCCCCCATTCCACCCCAAAAAGCTGTACCACTGAGCAGCAATGCTACTTACCACTGCCTGCTCCTCCACAGTGTCTGCTGAGGCCAAGCAACCAACAGAGCCAGCACCCCCTGGTTGCTGTGAGTGTGCTTCATAGCACGTTCTCAATGCCCAGCACCCTGTATGCAAGTACTGCCAGTGCTATAGAGCCTAGGATTGGGCTAAAAGTCTGCAATCCTATTTTCCACTTTCCCTGGAAGTAAGCCCCACTGAACAGGATAGCACTCTAAGATGGCGCTATAAGTTCTAGCTGTCATAAGACGAGAGGTGCCATGTACCATTGTTCTGCCAAATTCCCTGCTGGGCCTCCCCATGGGCCCCAATGCCCACACTAGGCTAACTAGTTTCCCCTCCAGAGCAGCCTCAGAGATAGGCAAGAGGGAAGGGGTTCATTCACCCACTGGGCCTCCTGTCTTCCAGCAGCTTTGCTTGGGATCACCAGCTGGCCAGCCTCCTCCAGATTGCCCTCATCACTGGCTTAGCTCCAAACTACCCTAAGTCTAGCACCAACAAAACCCACCAACAAACAATAGGCAGTCAGCTTGCCTAAGCTAAAACTGCCTCTTCCCTTGGTGGCTCCAGGGGCGTGGCAGCCATATCACTATTCCCCACAGTTATTCCCCCCAATGAGCTTACCTTAGCCAGTCTTTCAGCCAGTTCATCAGTCCGTCCAACAATCCTTCAGGCAAGCAAGCAAGCAAGCAGGCAGGCAGGCAGGCAGGCAGGCAGGCAGGCAGGCAGGCAGTCTAGCCAGTACTCCATCCAGCACCTACCTGGTACTGCACCCTTTAAGCATCCAGCACCTACCTGGTGCTTCTCTTCCAGCACCTACCCAGGTCCTTTACTCCAGCTCCTGCCTCCCACTTTAAACTGAGGCCAGCCAATCAGTGTCTGTTACTAGGCAGGCTCTAGCATCAGCCATGCCCATCTGCACCTGTGCTAACCTCCCTTCATTGCCAGGGGCCTCATCAGCCTACAGCTGTGCTCCCAAGGATTGCCAAGACCTCCATGACTTTCCACCACCACGGAATGAAGCACACACCCCTATAACCCTATAATCCCTGGCTTATCTGGGACAAGGGGCCATTGCTGATACCATTCCCTATCTCCTTGGGGTATCTCCTGCCTTTTCCAATACAACCACTCCGTGCCATGTGCCACAACTCAGGGAAGGAATGGGGCTGAAGCTTTTCTCCTAAATTCTGACAAAAAAAAGAGGCACAGTTCTTTCTGCAGGGCTTGGTGCAAGTTGTATCACTGCAGATGGCACTGTGACCTTTTTCCAGACAAGGCTGTAGCAGATCATGCTGTTCACAGATTGGTGCCCAGGCCCTTCCACTCTTGACGGTGATGGCACTGCTGTGAGTCACCTCTTCAAAAATATGCCCTTGCTGCTCCTTCTTTGTTTGTTTGGCTTGCTTTTCTTGCTACTTTTCTGAGCCACACTATGAAGAGCTACATTCTGTTACACCTTTAACTTAATCAGGGCACTGAGAGGCAAATCCTCTCCAACTGTCCAGCCCTGATGTAGCTGCCCCAATGGGGTGTGTGCTTCATTCCGTGGTGGTGGAAAGTCATGGAGGTCTCCTCAAGGTAAGGGAACATTTGTTCACTTACCTCAGGTCTGCATTGCAGCTGCATCAGCAACAGCAAATTGGATAGGATTGGGCCCTGACTTAACTTACAGCCCAAGCCTATGCCTGTCTACTCAGAAGTAAGTCCCATTATAGCCAATGGGGCTTACTCCCAGGTAAGTGTGGATAGGATTGCTGCCTTAACATTTTTCAATTAATCTTTTAAATTTTATTCATGTTCAGCTTAATAAGCCTATTTAACTTAAACATGATCTATTCTGTGGTACTTTGGAGCAATGGCTGCAAAGCCGAAATCAGTACACCAAATATCTTTATGATTACAGTGTTGACCCATTCTGGAAGCCTTATGCTTGCACATACATTCAGTTGGTTGCCAATCTAGGTGTCATTTCCTAGGAACCAGTTTTTTTTTTGTTTTTTTTTTTGCAGTGTACTAGCCAAATATCTGACTCTATTCCCAATTTTCCTGATGTAGCAGGACTCATTTCATTGCAGGCTTGTGTGCTAGGAACAGTTGTCTATTATGCATGCAAGGGGTATGGTATGCAGAGAGCAATTACGGATCAGGACAAATGTCTCCAGGGTTGCAATCCAATATATATTTATTTGAGAGTAAGTCTCAGTGAATATAATGGGACTTGTTTCTGCGTAAACATGAACAGAATTGCACTGTAAGGGTGGAAGCAAGTCTCACTGAGATCAACGGGACATTATTTTGAATATATATGAGCTTCGGATTGTGCTGTTAAAGAGCAAAGACCAGGGTGTGTGTGTGTGTGTGAGAGAGAGAGAGAGAGAGAGAGAGAGACTTCACTTTGGAAGATAGTTTATAGCTAGGGTTACCAGATACAACGTGGGACAGAGTGCCTATACCTTTAACCATTGTATAGAAGCAAAAATTTTGGCAGGTGAAGCTCATCATGGAAGGGTTTCAAAAGCTGCACCTGCCAAAATTCCCTCTGCTATACAATGGTTAAAGGTATAGGTACTCTGTCCCAGTTTGTATCTGGTAACCCTATTTATAGCAAACAATAAGGGGACAGCGCATGCGCGTGCACACACAGACACAGAAAGGAAACAATTAACAAGAGACCAAAGTACCTTAACAATACAAAAAAGCAGGACTAGCTCTACAAAACTGGTATCTATTATAGGAGGTATGTAAATTGGCTGAAAACTCTTTTTTAAAAAGCTGCACAGTGCATGAATAGACTTATTCATTTCAGTGGAACGTTTGTGCACTCGGGGGATGAAAGGCAGGGTTCCAGGTAGAGAACGTAGAGAGTATCCTGTTATATTTAAGTATTTATTTATCTTCTCCCCTAGTTAGGTGGCCTGCAGGAAACACCAACAGAATGCCATCGTGTGAAGAAAAAAAAGGAAGATAATAAGACGAAGGGACGAGACATGCTGGGAAGCTATGTGTACTCTGTGCATAGGCCTACCCCTTGCCGAGTGTGTGTATGTCAGTTGTGTACAGAAAATGGGGTGCACTGGTGAAGTCAGCTAAGCCTTGCCCCTCCCTTATCTCACCTTGCTGTATTCTGGTCAGCCCAGTTTACTTCCAGTATTGGCTGGACTAGGATGAACGTAATAGAAGCAATAGAGCATGAAAAGGAACAGTAGAGGAGACAGGGTTAGCTACTCTCCGCTGAGCCTTCATTTCTAGTTAAAAACTGGACTGCTCTGTTTCCCCCCCACACACACTTTCTGTATGAATGGAGAAGGCACTTGAATAATTTGCATGCTTGCTGTGTCACATCGAGGTTGGCCCAAGGGAAAATAGATGGCATGAATCATAGACAGTGGTGCATGGATACGTATTCCAAGAAAATCAAAACAATCAGATACATCTTGGGTACTGAGTATAGCTACCATTGTTGTGTGACATCACTGCCAAGCATCTGGGGACAGTACTGTAATGCAGTTGTGACACCATGTGCTGGAAGATACTGGCATGGATCCATTAGAGAGGAGGAGGAGGAGGAGAAGAAGAAGATTCTCCTCCTCCTCCTCCTCCCCCCTTAGCTGGCACTCAGTTGGAAGGGTGCATCATCATCTCAGCCAATACACTGCTGTAGGTGCTATTGAAGTCTGTGTGTCATTTATAATACACTTCTACCCTTGGTGATCAATGATGATATTTCTAGCCTCACTGATGGTCAGTCACGGGTTCTTGAGATCTTTTTCGATGTGTTGAGAAGATAAACTATGACATCAACAAAATGAAAAGCAGCAAATGAAAGAAAGGAATGCACCTATGCAATTCTCCCCTCCAAACACAATAACCAGCAACTTCCTTGCAAGGTCTGTTGGAACAGGAACATTTTCACATTCCTGCAAGGATAGCCATGGCCGTGGTCAAATGGCTATCCTCTGGAAGGAAGTTCCATAAGGCAAGGGCCACAACAGAGAAGGATGTCTCATTCATTGCCGTGCAACCTGCTTTCATAAAGGATGGCACCCCAGAAGAGCCTCCACAGATGACAGCTTCATGAGCACTGCACATTATAGCAGGTGCTAGACCATCACTTAAGACAGGAAGATGTTTCCTTCTCTTTTTTCCTTTGTGATGCCTACATGCAAAATGAAACATCACTGGATGGCAAATTTGCCCTTTCCGTTTCCATTTTACAGGCTTCCTCTTGTGGGGACAGAGAAACCTGCTGCACAACAAAGTCATGTCACATGTTGAGTATCCCTAGACATTCTTTATAAGAGAGATTGAGGGTGCAATCCTAACCTGGAATTAGGCCAACACAAAGTTTTGCTGGCACAAAGGACACCATAACAGAGGCAGATCTAAGGGAGGGCAAAGCTCTAAGTGTTGCAAGAAGCCTTACCCTGTCATGTAAATCTCTCCTCTCCCTTGCTGCTGTAGCCAGTAAGCAACACCAAGATGTTGCTTTTCCCTGTGAGGATTGGCTAAAACGGTGCAGGAGAGGAGTGATTTCCACTGCAAGGTAAGGCTTCTTGCAAAACTAAGAGATTTGCCCTCCCTTAGATCTGCCTCTGCACCATAAAGTATGTTTGGACCATCCTCAGAGTCAGAGAGGCCAGCACACAGACATGCGCCATCCTCCCTGACACCTTTACGGTGACCCTTATGCCGGCCTAACTCCAGGTTAGGATTGTGCCCTGAGACACAGGGGCTACATTTTGTTCCATCTTGTAAGAAAAATAAACAAGTTTTTAACAGGCCTTTCCTGTTTGTGTGGTGCTGCATTTTAACCATTCAAGCTTGACTGTACTATTTCGGGTGATTATTGTATTTTCGTATCTTTGCCATAAGGAAGTCTTCCATGAAGTAAGAATTCATTCTTTCAGCGCAGCATTATTTAACCCCAGGCTGCCATTGTTAAGACAAGTCAGAACATCTATCCAAGCACTGAAAGGCTATTCAGGAAATGGGAATAATTTTAGCTAATCATGAACTGAAAACTGCTCAGGCTTAAAACTGCTTGATAGCCTCGGGCTGTGCAAAGCAAGCTTGCAAGAAAGAAGAGTGTAAGTTAGGTCAAAAGTTAAAGACTATCTTGGGGCACATTTCAGCTTTTTCTCTGCACAAGTACGCCAATGTCTCATTCAGAATTGTACCTGACAGGGGACATAAAATGGCTGACATAGGAAGCATATGTTCTCTTGAATAGCGCCCAATCCTAAGCCTGCTCCAGTCAGTGCAATGAGCATGAGTGTGGTTGCAAACATGCCATATGTGACCGCGTGGAGGCCACTGCCATTGGCAGAAAACTTCCACCAGCAGGCCTCTGCCAGCACTGGAGCTGCATCCGCCGATTGAGGTAAATGAACCGCCAGACGGCAGGGTGATGGGGGTAGGACAGAATAGGGTGGAGAGTAACTGGGTGAGGGGAGGGCGGCATGGGGGCAGTTAAGGCTCAGGAAGAACAGGGGTGGCAGCAGAGGCTGCCACCATATCCCATCTCAAATCCCTATATACGTCTACTCGGTTCTGCGCCAGCTCAATTGCTGGTGCAGATCCAAGTAGATACATAGGCGGCAGCGATGGGATCTACAAATGAACAAGGGGAACGCTGGGCGGGACTTACGCGGGGCTTCCGTGTGATTGGCTGCCCGTCCGTAGTGTTCCGCAGCTGTCCTGGCCTCGGGGGGCTTCCCCCAGTTAGCGCCCCCCCCAGGCACCTGGCGTGACCCTCACCTGTCCCCCGAGGTGAGCAGGAGCCCCCCTGAGGCCAGGGCAGCCACGGAATGCTACAGACGGGCTGCCACTCAAGCGGAAGTCCCGCCTACGTCCCGCCCAGCGTTCCCCCTGATCATTTGTAGATCCCGTCGCTGATAGGCGGGTCCCACAAAGGGGAACCTGGTTAGGATTGGGCTGTTAGTGTTAACTGAATACATCTCTTACAGCTTAGGCCTATGCATATCTACTCAGCAGCCCCATTGATTTCAAAAAGACTCCCAGTTAAGTCTGTGTAGAATTGCAACCTACAGTTCCACTACAAGGTAAGGTTGATAAGAATCCATTATTTTAATGGGTTCAAGCAACCAAACTACAATCTAGTATATAGCTTTGAACTGGGATTTGCTAGTAAACCTCAGAGCCAGCCTGAGGATTTTGCTACTAATCTGTATTAACCCCTTCTATACCTACCTGATTCTATCCTGACTCCATTCCAGATTCATCAAATTCTGTGAAGACTCACTATGTTCTGGCACAACGCCTCTCAGGGGAATAGGTTGAGGGCACAATCCTAACCTGGATTTAGGCCAGCATACTTAGGCCAGCAAAGTTTGGCTGGCACAAGGGACACCGAAAAGCACATCAGGGAGGATAGTGCACATCTATGTGCTGGCCTCTATGACTCCAAGAGTCATCCATATATGCTTTATGGTGTCCCTTGTGCTGGCCAAACATTGCTGGCCTAACTGCGCTGGCCTAACTCCAGGTTAGGATTGTGCCCTCAGTGTCCAATTAAAAGTTGGCATGCCTACCACTCCACTCTACCACTATGGATTTATGGACCATAGCCTAAAACTTCAATGAGATGATGCTGGTTTTCTTCTTATTTCCAACTCAAGAAACCCGTCACAACCTTCTCCACTACAACCATCCATCTATCCATCATATTTATTTCCTACCATTTTCCTAAGGAAATCTGCAAATAGTCGCTCCGAGGGCAAAGAGCAAGGGGCAATTTTGGGTGTGAAAATGGCACAGCAGGAAAGGGTTGATCCTATTTTTGCGTGCTGTAGTCCCAAATGGCATGTGGGTTGGGGTGGGGTGGGGTGGGGGGTCTGCAGCTACGCTTTGTATAAAAAGAGAAGCAGCTGGTCTTAAGCATGCCATTTTTACAAAGTGTTTGTTGCAATGCCTAGTTGACTTTTTTGAATGGCATCTATAGAACTATTATTAGCCGATTATTATTATCATCACAGACTATAGCCAAAACTCTATCCAGTACACCAGACATCCATAGGAGGAACGTGTTATACTTTTCTTCACTTTCTTGTACAGTTCAGAAGCTGCAGCTGAAATACCCCGTGCTATGATTTGAGGCTTACAAGTCATGTAGTCTGGCCAGCCTTCATATACTTCCAAAGTAGGAAAATACCAATTTTCCTATTTAGGGCACAGAGGGAGGCACATCCACCCTCCCTCGAATGAAAGTCACTGGAACTGAAACATGTGTTATCCTTCCACAGCCCTCTGAAATAAGACATTGAGGTCTGTGATTTGCAAGTCAGGGCAGATGTGGTCCAGCCTGAAAGCGGAGGAAGAAAAACCTTTCTCCAGTGAACTCAATAGAATCTCTATGCTAAAAAAAGTGAACAAGGGGCTAGTTGTTAACAAAAGTCAGGCAGCCTCCCTCCTGGGAAAGAGGGATTGCTTGGTCAGGGTTTGTGGCTAATACTGTACATGGAGATCAGGGGCCCTCCCTTCTCCACCCACCCACCACCACCAGGAGAGAATCAAGAGCAGGCTCAGTTTCATAATTTATATTTAAGAACAGAGCAGGATTGCATGCTCTTGAAATCCTGATCAGGCAAACCCTGAATTTTTGTGAACTGTAAGTTACACAAGTATTCATAATAAGCTAGCAAGTATTCATAATTAACCTTAACTTGCAAAGTTTATGCTGCCATTTCAACTGCTCAGAATAATGTGTTCTGGTTTTGCTAGTTGTGGGGAATGGATCTGGAGCTATGCAGGGCAATTGAAGACCCACAAAATTATTCACAAAAGGAATGTAGCAAGAATAAGGCCTGCAACTCCAAGATGGCTGCTCCCAGCTTTCCGTGACCTGCCTGAGATCAGGTCGCAGTCCGCCAAGTGGGTCCCGACCCACAGTTTGAGAAACACTGGGCGAGAGAAAGACCACTTTCATGAGGTAGGAGGGTGCAAGCCCTAAGTACTGGCCAGAAATCTTGGGGAAATGCAGGACTAGGGATCAGTGGGGCAAGTATGACCAAACACATGGCCAGCCTGGGTATGACATGACAGATGCGGCTCGCATCAGGTGGCAAGTTGCAGCGAGTGGCAAACAGATTTGGGGTGTTCTCCATGCCTGATCTACCACTGCCTACCACCAGCCTGCTACTTTCTGCACACTAAATGTGGGAAGCATATTTGAAGGTGGAACTCCAGCCCCGACCTCCTTTTGTTGCTCCTTCCTTGCACAGGTCCTGTGTATGTAAACAGGAACCGCAGGATACACAGGGACACAATGCACATTTCCTGGCTTGTTTAAAGGGACTGGGCAAGGAGGTAAGAGGCCGAACCACTGCCTTCTGAGCATTCTGGGAGAGTGTGCTATGGCAGGTTGAGGACAATGTTAGCTGGGGCTTCAGGTCAGGCAGCAAGTCCCTTGGGCATCTCTGGTCAAACAGTCTGTAGGTGGATTTGAAGAAGCAAATTTGGTTATTGATAATCAGTCAAGTGTTTGGCTTCCTGGGATCTCATGCTATATTTCATTTTTGGCACAATCCTACCCAGCCTCTGTGCCACGTAAAGCATGTCGCGACAGCGTGCCAGCTAGTAGTGTCAGCGGGAAGTCTGAAGCCTTCCTGCTGGCGCCAGTGCAAGAAGCAACACTCAGCAGGGCAGGCCAGCTCCATGCAGTGCAGCACAGGTGCAGGGAAAGGGCAAAGTAAGGCAGGAAAGGGTTAATGGGGCAATACATGGCTGCAATGGGGCAGGGTGAATGGATTGGAGGACCCAAGGGCAGGTGGTAGTGACAGTGTGGGGTGCAAAATATTCTATTCCCCTTCCCGGGCGTGATCCACCAACTGGGATCAATTTGGACTTAACACCAGCTATACAGGCTGGGACGTAACCAGAGGAGACTTTCTGCCTGCTCAACTCCCCCACAGAATGCAGAATAGCCCATGCCGGCTCAATGATTGCCTGCTGAAACACGATGTCATGTGGCCAGAGGAGAGAACCACACTGTGAAGGCTACAGCTGGGACTGAGGATTTGGTGAATCACAGAATACTGAATATTCGTTAAAAACAACAACAACCCCCCATTGAAAAATGGTGCTTTAGCCTAGCCTCCTTGGGCTATTTGCTTCGGCATGGGAAAGGCAGGATATAAATTCTTCAAATTAACAATGAATAAATACTCCATTGGCATGGGGAGGTTTAGGTAGAATTGAGCTGCCTGCCTTGTCTATGACCTTCTCACAACTCTCAAATGCTTTCCCAGAGGTGGTCCAGGCCGGGAGCGCACCCCTTGGCAAGGCGACGAAACCGCGTCCCCAGCATGTCACCCCGCTCCCATGCGTCTCCCTGCCATGCCTCCCTGCACCCGGAAAAGCTCCATTTCGGAGAGTTCCAGGCGCACGGGAGGGCGGGAGGGTCAAAAAGCGCCCAGACTCCATGCAATGGCACCCCCCGCCACCCAGCACCCATGCAGCTTGCCATCCCTGCACCCCCCTGGATCCGCAACTGTGCTTTCCAGCACAAAGAGTGACATAATTCTTACCAAAATCCTATGATTCTACTTGAAAATGCCAAAGCCAAGGAATCATCCAAAATATTAATGTACAGGAATAGCGGAACCCTTTGAATGAAGAAACATATATCCTAGAACTTACCCTAACAGTGCAGGTCTATTATGCTGTGGAGCTTCTCTGCTTTTCCATCAAATAGTAACAGAACCCTTCAGTTACTTCCTCTATTCCTTTGAATTTTAAGTAGTGGATAATTCCAATGGGAAGAAAAGATTTTGGGAAAGCCATTAACTGTAAGCTTTATTTAATATCCCCAAATCTAAAATTAGAATGTCAAATGAGTTTCCCCCCCCCATAAACTAGGCTGTAATCCATATGTTTTGTATTTAAAAAAAACACACAAAAAACCCCTTCCTTTTTTTCCTTGGCCCCTTCTTTCCTCACTTCCTCATAGGAACATAAGAAAAGCCTTGCTGGATCAGGCCAAGGTCCCATCTAGTCCTGTAGCTCACAGTGGCCCACCAGATGCCTCAGTAAGCACACAAGACAATCAGATGTTTGTATCTCGTGGTCACTCCCCTGCATCTGGTATTCTGAGGTAGCCTATTACCCTTGCACCATCCCCAAGAAAGACATCAGACTATGGTTGGGTTTAACTTTGGGCACAATCCTAACCTGGAGTTAGGCTGGCATAGTTAAGCCAGCAAAGTTTGGCCGGCACAAGGGACACTGTAAAGTGTGTTTGGATCACTCTTGGAGTCAGGGAGGATGGTGCATGTCTGTGTGCTGGCCTCTCTGACTTTGAGAGTGGTCCAAACATATTTTACGGTGTCCCTTGTGCCGGCCAAACTTTGTGGGCCTAACTGTGCCGGCCTAACTCCAGGTTAGGATTGTGTCCTTTATGACCATTTTTTTTAAGTCATGAAGCCCACTGAACACTCTGTCCTCCCTCACCAGTCTTCATTCCCTCAGACTCTTGCATCCTTTGTCCACCTTTTCCTCAGATATCTCTTCATAGCCCACTGCCTGATCTAACCTTCCCTCACCTTACTTTTGGACGCTTTTCCCGCCCTGCACCCCTTCCCCTCCTCTTCACAATGTTGCACCATCCTTCCTCACTCTACAGGACCTACTCTTAGGTAACTGTGCAGCTCTAGAAATGCAGTGGAATCAAGATGCAAAAACAGATGACACATGCATTCTTCATTCTGGGTGATTTCTTTTCTGGTGGTAGCGTGTAACATAGAGAAGCATTGCAGAGCAAGTAATCACCCCAGTGTCACCTCAGGGTATTGTTTCCCTTCATCACGGAACATATCAGCTCACTCTGAATGCCGTTCAAAGTTTGTCAGCCATTACTGGATTTTTTTAAGCCTTCTAAAAACTGGTCATTGTCTAGGATAAAATGATTGGCAGCTGCGTTAGAGTCACAGTTACTTTTGCACTCATTGCACAATTTAGGACACGGTCATTCTTATTTCTTCAAAGCATTTCTTTGGTTAGGACAATAGTTAATGACTGGAGCGTGAAGGTACTGCCATAATGAGCACAGTAAGTTAGGACCATTGTACTTGGTCCTCTGCAGGGAATTTTCACATATGGATTTTAGGAAAGAAGAATGACAGAGTAGGGAGAAGCTGTTTCCTGGAATATTTCTAGTGCAGGAGAAACATGTTAACACTATTGCATCTGAGCCTGCAGAAAGGGACAGCAAAATGGTTCACAAATGAACATGTAATTTTAAACACATGTCTCATTTCAGTAACTGATTTGTCACAGATAATAATAAAGTCAAATAGCAGCAAAGAGTTGCAAAAGTGTTCTGTAAAATATCCACCTCTTTCATAGGTATGGTTTTTAAAAATTGCATAAAAACACTGCCTTGTTTGGTGTTAAAATATCCAATAAAAACACAAAACACTGCATTTGGGTGATTAAGATATTTTCCAGAATTTAAAATAGATTAAGTAAAGGTAAAGGTTTCCCCATGACCGAATGGTCATTTCAAAGCTGGAGCTCATTCCGTCGCGTTGTTGGGAGTCTTGAACTCGCAACCTTTCGGTCGGTAAGCCCAGCAGCAGCGGTTTAACCCGCTGCACCACCACGTCCCTTAAAATAGATTACTTTTCCAATTAGAAATAAGTGTGGCTGCATCTGCTGACAGTATATCACCTATATCACCTATATAACTGTTTACTTTTAAAGTTTTTTTAAAAAATTAATAAAAATGAGAATTTGGATTAAAAACACATAACACCACTTTCTGTCTTTCAAATCACAAAATCTGCAACAAAATAACACCAACAAAATAACATCATTTTCAAACACCCCTATTCATGGGACTCTCAGGCTTGAGAACCCTTTCTGAAGGTTGCCAATTAAAAATTCACGATGTTTTTAAAATCTACAATCCAAGTACTGTAGCATGCTCTTAATGCAATGAGGTAAATTTATGTCAGGTCTTGAATATATTTTCAGTAGGGGGATTATGATACACCCACATGCCAGCATCACCATCTCAGCCATGCCAGGCAGCACACACAGACACAGACATAGACTGAGGGTACAATCCTAACTCGGAGTTAGGCCAGCAAATTAGGCCAGCATAAAGCATGTTTGGACCACTCACAGAGTCAGGGAGGATGGCACACCTGTGTGGTGGCCTCTCTGACTCCAAGAGTGACCCAAACATACTTTACAGTATCCTTTGTGCCAGCCAAACTTTGCTGGCCTATCTGTACCGGCCTAACTCCAGATTAGGATTGCACACACCCCACCTGTCAATTCTCACCACTTTCTCCTTCATCAACACTACCACCTCTGTTGTTGCTTCTGGCAGAGTTGCAGACCAGGAAAATCCTGCCTCCTCATTTTCCAGAAAGCAGAGGAGAAAGAATGGCAATGACCTTTTTTTCAAATCTTCAGGCGATCACAGTGAGGGAGGAGCTTATGGGCGACCTGGAGGTCAGTCCCCCCACTCATCCTGTGCACTTCCCACAAGCTTGCAACCCCAACCCACTACTTGAAGTCTTGTGTACTTCCCACAAGCTTTCCACCCCAACCCACTACCATTTCAGTGGTCATTTCAGTTGGGCTCCTGTCTGGACTTTCCCTCAGTGGATGAGTGAGTACATACAGTATCTGTATGTGGAGCAAACACTCTACATTAGTGCTTCCCAAACTCTTTAGCACCAGGACCCAGTTTTTGAAAGACCAATCTATTGGGATTCCCATACTAGCCAGAAATAGATATATAGAAATAAATTATTAATACTAACCAGGGTCCTATGCTCCCGAGGCTGCTAGCGACCTTACATGTAGATGTAGTGTGTATGTTCTGTTATTTTCTAGACTCTCCCTGGAAAATGGAGTTCATGGATTGTTCCTCCAAACCTTTATGGTCATTCTAGCGTACCCAGAAGTCTGAACTGGAGAGCAAGAAGTGCAACAGGGACTTTCAGGACAGACAAAAGGCTGAAACTGGGTTCACACGTGATCTACAGCATGCCGATTACTAGAGAAAATAAGAAAATGTGACATTTTAATTTGGGGGTATGAAGATTACCTCATGCCACACATTATGACTCAAGCCACAAGCACAGCCTCTCCTTCCAGATTGCCCGCTGCTACAATTTTCTTCTTGGCAAGGGTGCTTGCAAAGTTGTTCATATATATTTCAGAAACTTTTTGCAATCCACCAAAGACCCGCTCGCAACCCGCTGTTGGATCCTGACCAACAGTTTGGGAAACTCTGCTCTACATGGAGGCTTGCCATTTTGTGCAAATTCTTCCCCCCACCCCGCCACGTTTGAGAGAAAAGAATTGTGCCATTGCTTGTATGGATTTCAGTGGGAAATGCCTGCCTCACACATTACATTAATTGTTCGAAGGGAAAGGAAGGGCAATTTGCCTGTTCCTCCATTATATGACTATATCACTACCAACACAACCTACTGGGACATGCTTGAAACAGGCCTCAGCCTTCTTTCCTTCAAGAAATTCACAATGTTTTTTATTGCTAGTCAACAATTATGAAATACACTTTTTGCATAATATAGGCACTGGAGTGCTCTTTATTTCAAATTTGTTTCTGGTATCATTGTTATAATTAAAGCAATATGTCAACTTTGGGAAGGGCTGTTGAGACATTATTTATTTCCCAAAATAAAATGGAAAATATTTGCGTATTTGGGTTCACTCCTGAACGTTGTTTTTTTTCTGCTCCGCAATACTGATTGGTCAATCCTGAAAGATAAATTATTGGAATGAAGCAAAGCAAAACAGAAAAGGAAAAAAAAAAACAAAAGAAGAAAGAAGAAAAGGCAAAACCCGCCACACCAGGAAGGCACGCCTGTAAACGCATGAGCAGAAAATGTACAGATATACATTACATTACATGTACATTACAGCCAGTGATGTCATTCAGGGGGAACGGACCAGAACGGGCATTCTGGATCCTAACGGGCTCTGTGGCTGGTTCCAGGTGCCAATCCAATCAAGACAAGTGCCAATCAAAAGTGAGTTCCTGTTCCTAAATCATTTGAATGACACCACTGATTCCAGCCCAATCCTATTCCCCTGCCAATGCAGCAGCGTCAAAATGGCTATTGCTGCATTCTGCAGGGGGTCGTAGTTGTGAAATTTTCTGCTGGGTACGGGAACATATATTCTCTTACCTGGGGTAAGACTCCATGGTGAGGAGGTTGACTTGGACCTGTGCTAGCAAAACCACTGGCATAAGTCTCCCACGGACCTTTGCTGCACAATTGTGTCTCAGTAGGGGGTTTGGATTGGGCTGCCATTGCTGCCACCAAACCCATCCCTTCCCAGACATTATGTGCCTTTAAGCACTGCCAGAGAGTTTTCTGTGACTGCCACAGGGCAGTCTTTGCTGGCAAAACACTTATTCCACCAGCATATGAACCCAATAGGATTTAGCTAGCCCATATGTTTTAGAGGCAGGAAAGAAAAATGAGGGACAGTACAGCCTTTTGAGAGGGGAGCAAATTTTGAGAGGAGAGCAAATTTTGCCTGTGCTTCCACAAAACAAACTCATATCAGTGGCAACATGAGTTGATGACCTGAATTCTAAAGGTTTCCTTTGCTGTATCTGCACAGTGACCCTGCACCAAGAGTGTAGCCAAGGGCAATATAAGTGATTGGGTCCTATCTGAAGATCCACACCAATAAGAAGGCCCATTGGCTAACCTGACCCCTTGAAGTTCCCAAGGACAAGTCAGCTGCCATAGATAGCATAGCTCCTCCATCCGTCAATGGATGGAAGGAAGATCCACTTGGGAGCGGGGCAGCCCATGTCTTTGCCCCAAGGCCTACACAACCTGGTAGCCACACTGAGAGTGCAATCCTAACAGTTATGCCAGCAAAGCTTGGCTGGCACAAAGGACACCATAAAGTATGTTTGGACCACTCTCAGAGACCAGCACACAGACATGCGCCATCCTCCCTGACTCCGAAAGTGGCCCAAAAGCACATTATAGTGGCTTTTGCGCTGGCCAAACTTTGCTGGCCTAACTGTGCCAGCCTAACTCCAGGTTTGGATTGAACGCTGAGTGTACCACTGTACCACCAGCTGAGGAAGTTGTAGGAGCTGAGGGAATTTGTAGCCCAACTAAAACCACAATTTCTATTTAGAAGTATTGAAAATTCAGTTCGATTATAATTCAATGTTACAGTGATCTCATTTCATTCTGTCGAGAGAGAGAAATATATACTACGCAGCAGTGATTTTTTTTTAAGGTTTTGATTATTTCGCTGAGACAACAAGAAACTCCAGCAATCTCCTCTAATATACCATACATTTGCTGCATACCATAGTCATTTGTGGGCTTTTTCTGGGCATATAACCATTTGATGTTGGCTCATCTCTCTGAAGAGACCCATTCCTAGAAGAGATCAAAATGGATTTCCTGCCCAGTGGGAAATTCTGAATCCCTTCTAATTTTCTTTTCCTTCTAAACTTGCAAAACCAAAAAGGCTGCCTGGGTTGGAATTCCAGCCTGAAACAAGAAACCTGCTCTCTCAGGACCTCTGAAGTGACTGGGGCTGAAATCTGCTTTGTCACACGTCTTTTCCAATACAAAATAATGTTGATTTCTGGTTACAAAACAGCCCATCTGGAAAGAATTTGGATAACACTTCCATCATCAGCTCTAATTATGCCTCCTCTGACTCTTCGTATCTGTGAAATACCCTTCTCCTTTCCACAGTTGCAGATGCTTACGGACAGCCTGATCCAACCTACATTTCATTTCCCAGCTGTGCCAACAGGGCATGTGTTGCATCCTGTTGGGGAAATTCTGATCCTGGAGGCCACCTCAAGGTAAAGGTGTTCCCTTGCCCCAGGGCAAGCCTCTGATGCCCTGATGGGTCTACTCAGATCTGTACCAGTTATTTTGCCAGAAAAAGTTCAAGTAGACCTGGGTAGGTGGCTCAGAGGCAGGAAAGGGAGAAAAAATGTTGGAGGAACTGCTGCCACCAATACTGGCCCCTTCCAAGGCTCATCACCCCCCTCCCTGTCCTGGTCTCTGCCCTGCTCATCCCCACTGGGGGACTTCTACGTAGACTGCTGGCATGCAGCCACCACTTAGCTGAGCAGGATGGCATGTTGCCATTTTACAATCACCAGTCGTAGTGCTACCATTTTGCGGGGGAGGGGGAGGAAGTGCCCCGGGCGGCAGGTTTCTGGAACGGGAGGAGGGCAGTGATCAGTGATGTCATCTGGTAATGAAGAACGGGAACGCTGGGCGGGACTTAAGCGTGATTGGCTGCCCGTCCGTTCTGTTCCGCGGCTGCCCTGGCCTTGGTGGGGCACCTGCTCGCTGGGGGGATGGGTGGGGGGCGCACCGGGTGCCTGGGCGAGCAGTGGTGGGGCGCGCCAACAGGGGGCAGCCCCCCCCGAGGCGGAACGGAAAGGATGGGCTGCCAATCACGCATAAGTCCCGCCCAGCATTCCCGTTCTTCATTACCAGATGACATCACTGCTCCATATGGCTCCAAAATGGAGTCTGGCGTGGCCGAGGGACATGTCAGTGGGTGGTGAAGGGGCAGGGAACTGATGCTGGGGGCGCTGAGCATCAACTCGGCCCCTGGGCAGAGCATGGGCTGGGCACTTCACTGACAACCACCATAAAGCACTCTGCATTGTCCTGGCGGAGCAGCAGGGCCATCGGATTGGGCCTTCAATTGGCTAGTGAAAATGAATGATGACTTTACTAGTTCTGTGTCTTTGTTCCGTCGACAAAGAAGACAGTGTCTCTTCTTTGAATTCCATGTTATGTCTGGAAACAAGAGCATATTGGCCATTGTGGGGACACCCACACCCAGATCCTCCCTGATAACAGCTCCCAAATTGTGAAATTCTCACTCCTAGAAGGCTCAAATGTTCTGGACACCAAGATCTTTGTAGCATCTAGCAAAGACAGATTTATACCAATTTATGCCAGCTTTTGATGAGTTATAGTTTTTATTCTGCTTGTGTTTGCTTTGCTCTTTTAAATTGCCCTGTTTATGATGGTGCTATTTTAAATTGCTTTTGAAAATTGTTTTTCTTTTAAATTGGGGGTTTGTTTTGTCTGTTGCAAGCCACCCTGGTGGCTTCTCATAATTCAACTGCTTATTGCTAACAAATCACTAGAAAAATTGAATGCGTTACAAAACAGACTGCAGTTACTGTTAAAAGCACAATTATCTGTGGACTGCCTCCAGTTTCTGTTCCATTGGAATTGATAGCAGCTCCCAAATTGTGAAATGCTCTCTCTTGGCAGGCCCAAATGACCAGAAACTGGGATATTTGAAGCATTTCGCCAAGCGAGGTTTATTTTCACTTGATGCATCAGGGCCAGGAGCAGCTTGGGTGGATCTGCCAGCTGAATTGGCAATCTGTTGCCCCTGCTAATATGCCCCCGACCCCTCCCAAATCCATCATGCACTTTAGTATACGTTTTCTAGCACTGTTGCTGCCTCTTCCGCCTCCTCCTCTTCCTCCTTGTTCATCTGGCTTCTTAGGAACACTGATGGAAGAGAGGAGCTGCCACTGCCCTGATCTCCTCAACAAGTGGATGGAGTATGAGAGAGCCAATTGAATCAACTTGGTGGGCAGCAGGCCAGATGGGGGGATGACAGGCAGATGCAGGGCAGAGGGCATCCCTAGTCAATTTGCCGCTCATCCCCACTTGTTCTTTGAACCAGCTTCTTCAGTTGGCTCTGATCAACCAGCCCTAATCTGGACCTAAGATTGTTCTAGCTCCTGAGATCACTCAGGCCAGGCCCAGTACAGCCACTTCTGCAAAACTGAGGGCACAATCCTAACCTGGAGTTAGGCCAGCGAAGTTTAGCCGGCACAAGGGACACTGTAAAGTATGTTTGGACCACTCGCAGAGCGCAATCCTACACTATGCCAGCCTACTAAGGCTGACATAGCAAGGCTATATCCCAAGGCCCATTAGGAGACAGCAGCAGCAACATACAGGACAAGGGAGGTTTTCCCCTTGCACCCATGTAAGCCCCAGTCACCCCTATGGGGTTGCTTGGATCGGCGCCTGCTGTTTTACAGGCACAGAGGAACGTGGCCGGGAGCAGCCCGAATCGGGGCTGCCCTGGCTGGGAACGAGCATTAGGATTTGGCACTATGGCCATCCTGTATCACAACCCTGTCTCCGCCCACTGCGCCACCCAGTTACGCCTCTGGAACGCCCTCGCAGAGGCCCTGCGCCGACTGAGCAACGCCGGTGCTCGACTGGCACATGGCCGGCGCTGCCGATGGTCGCACTGTGCTCTTGCGCTGGCCGAGCACCATAACGCCAACGTGGACGTGCTTTATGGCACATTCACAACAGCGTTCGGCTGGCGCAAGAGCACAGCACCGGCGCTAAGGGGGTATAGGATTGCATTGCCCGAGTCAGAGAGGCCAGCACACAGATGTGCGCCATCCTCCTGGACTCTGAGAGTGGTCCAAACATGCTTTACTGGCCTAACTGTGCCAGCCGTACTCCAGGTTAGGATTGCACCCTGAATTTGTTTCCCCAAATTTTCTCCTGTGTCCCCTTCTCATCAGGAAGTGTTCTGTGCTTGTATCATAAAGGTTCAGTACATAACCACAAGGTCATGTGGAGATTCTCTCTGTTTGCCAACTTGGGCATGTGCATAAGAACAACAACCCATATTAGCAAATCTGGTCTACAGTAGAACCGGCAATGTCTGAATGCATTAACAGGAAAGCTTTACCATGGGAAAATAGTGACTGAGGAAAATAATCACATGGTGGTTTTTCCTTGTCAGAAATGAAGCCAAAAACTCACTCTTCCCAAGAGTGAATCCTTTATGTATCCGGTTTGGATACATGTATGGAAAAGCCCCAGTAACTTGTATTTGGACCCTGGATAGGTGATCATTGCAATACACTATAGCACTGACTCCATCCACTAATGTACAGGCTCCAGATCTTTCACTGACACATGAAAGGATTTATTTGTATTTGAATGCCTTTATAATAGCTGGAAGCACATCTCCATTCTAGTCCAGCTTTCATTCTGAGAGGGTGATAGATCTCATGAGCGGTGTTTCCAAATAGCTTTGTCTGGGCTGGACTACTGCGAAGGGATGTCAAACACCCCACAGCTGCTGCCTTGAAGACAGATGTTATTTCAGCGCCCAAATCTCAAACTGAGCAAGAGTCTGCTCCAAATAGATGAGCAATACTTTTTTTTTTTAAAAAAAGATATTTTATCTGTTATTCACAGTGTGGGTAGCATATACTCAGTAAATATTTTTGCTCCTGGCTGCAAACCAATTAAGCCCAAGCTGGGGGATTTGTGCTGATTTTGAAGTCAATTTTACACACAAACGAAACCTTTGCTTGAAAAAAAAAAGTTTTCCAGCTATTTCAGTTTCAGTTTCCCATATGCAGAAGAGGAATGGGGAAGCGAATTGCCAAGGACAACAGACTATAGCAGAGCATCAGTTCAGGAAAATCATCCCCATGTGCAACAGAGCCCTGAACCTTTGCAAACAAATGCTAACTGGGCAAGAGGCACTTTTTCCAAATGGTGCTCCTCTTATATTTAGCAGGGGGAGAGTAATTGTCCCTTTTCACCCCCGTGCAGTGTCTTTCTAGTGGCTGTTGCTGGTGGTGTTTTGCATAATTTTAGATTGTGAGCCCTTTGGGACAGGGAGCCATTTAACTTTATTATTACTATTTGCCTGTAAACCGCTTTGTGAACTTTGTTTTGAAAAGCGGTATATAAATACTATTTGAATGAATGAATCAGTGATGTCATGCAGGGGGTACGCGGCGGTACGCGAGTACCGGTTCCTAGGATTACGGCTGGCCCCACCCATTCGCCCGCCCACTCGTCGACTCCGCCCCCTGTAACGTTTGAATTTCCTGCATGTTTGAATTGCCTGCACGTTCTCAGAGCCAGGCAGGCAGTGAGCGGAGCCTTGCCTTGCCTTGCCACTGAAAAATGAGCTGCTCTGGGGTTTTGGA
Organism: Lerista edwardsae; assembly: GCA_029204185.1. Classification (NCBI taxonomy): domain Eukaryota; kingdom Metazoa; phylum Chordata; class Lepidosauria; order Squamata; family Scincidae; genus Lerista; species Lerista edwardsae. The sequence goes on from JAJKFI010000065.1 coordinate 4,231,711, forward strand.
ACTGTTGGGTCACTTTAACATGATGCCAGGCCTCCTTAACATGCTCTGGGGGTGCTGTGGAAACTGTTGCAACTGTTGGGTCAGTTTAAAATTGTCTGAGGCCTCAAAAAGGGCTTTTTTCATGTCACTTCCGGCTTATGATGTCACTTCCGGTGGGCGGGTCCTGACACGTGCCAATCAAAAGTGAGTACCTGTTCTTAAATCATTTAGATGACACCACTGGAATGAATGAATGAATGAATGACTGAAATGCAAGTCATTCAATCTTGTCTCAGCCTCTCATAAAAAAAAAAGAAACAAATTCATACTGGTGAGTGCTTTTCACAATGGATGCAATACTCATTGACTTGCACTTGAAATTGGTTCCTGTGTACAAGTTGTACATAAAATGGCCCTAAGAGTCATCTAATTGGTCACATCAGTCAGTCAGCTGACAAATGAATTTGACCTGCTCTATCCTATAAGATAGAGAGTCAAACAAAGTCTTCAAAGTCACATCTGTCACTCTTATCAAAGGATCCACAATGTAAGTAGTGGATATAGAAGCCTAAGGAAAGCAAACAAAAGGTGTGTGTGTGTGTGCGTGCATGCGTGCGTTCGTGCGTGTGTGTGTGTGTGTGTGTGTGTGTGTGTGTGTGTGTGTGTGTGGTATTCTAGTCTTCTCACCAATGTTTTCTTTTCCTGGAGGTCCGCTTGGTCAATGAGGAAGGTAAAAGGGACAAGCTGCCTTGATGAAATACAGGTGTGCCCCAGTATCCACTGATTCGCTATCCACGGTTTCAGTTATCCACCGATACCACGGATACTGGTACGCTTATTAAAAAGATAGGGGAACATTAAACAAATCTCTCTCTCTTTTTTTTTTTGCCTTGCAGCAAAACCACCATAAAGCACATTTGAGTCACATACCACTCTCAGAGTCAGGGAAGATGGTGCACACCTGTGGTACGAACTATGGTGTCCCTTGGGCCAGCCAAGCTTTGCTGGCCTAACTGTTCCGGCATAACTCCAAGTTAGGATTGCACCCTTAATTTCTGGAAAATATCTTAAACACCAAAATGTAGTGTTTTATGTTTTTACCAGCTTTTTGGTACCTGGCATTGCCCGGGTAACAAATGTCATCGGGAATGTCACGAATCAGCTTAGCGACCCCGAAAACTGTGGATTTGACAGTAATGTCGGTCATTTCTGACATTTTGTTTTGCACCCCTTCTTACCCCCATGCTGAGGGGGGCCGAACCCGGACTCCAACAGCATTGGGAGCATCGCCGCTCGTCTCGGTGACTCCAAAAACTACAGATTTGTTGCCGATATTGGCCGTTTTTGACCATTTTCATGTGGGGCCCCCTAGGCAACCCCACCCCTGAGGTCGCCAGGGGGGTCGTGCCCCCGCAGTGTTTGTCATCAGGCTGTAATGCGTACACGTGCCGAGTTGGGTGGCAATTGCTCCAGGCGTTCCAGCGGGTCAGTGTGGACATTTTGTTTCACACCCCTTCTCGCACCCCCATGCCGAGGGGGGCTGAACCGGGACTCAAGCAGCGTCGGGAGCATTGCTGCTCGTCCCAGCAACCCCGGAAACTATGGATTTGACGTCGATTTTGGCCATTTTCATGTGGGAACCCCTGCGCACCCGCACCCCTGGGGGCGCTGGGGGGCCTGACCCCCACAGTGTTTGTTGCCAGGCCACAAGGCATGTGCATGTCGAGTTTGGTGCACATTGCTCCAGGCGTTCCAGAGGGCATGGCGGACGTTTAGTTTCGCACCCCTTCTCACCCCCCACGCCGAGGAGGGCCCAAACCCGGACTCCAACGGCATCAGGAGTGTCGCCGCTCATCCTGGCGACCCCGGAAACTACAGATTCGATGCCTATTTTGGCCTATTTTGGCCACTTTCTACCATTTTCATGCGGGGGCCCCCACGTACACCTACCCCCAGGGGCAGTAGGGGGGCTGCCCCCCATAGTGTTTGTCGCCAGGCCGCAAGGCATGTGCGTGCCGAGTTTGGTGCATGTCGCTCCAGGCGTTCCAGCAGGGCATGGCGGAGGGTTTGTTTTGCACCCCTTCTCTCCCCCCATGCCGAGGGGGGGCCCAAACCCGGACTCCAACGGCGTTGGGAGTGTCGCCGCTCATCCCAGCGACCCTGGAAACTACAAATTCGATGCCGATTTCAGCCATTTTTGATCATTTTCACGCGGGGCCCCCACGTACCCCCACCCCCAGGGGCGCGAGGGGGGCCTGACCCCTGCAGCGTTTGTCGCCAGGCCGCAAGGCATGCGTGTGCCGAGTTTGGTGCCAATTGGTCCAGATGTTGTGGAGCCTATGCGGAATATACGTACACGCACGCACGCATACACGCACACACGCACACCCACGCACGCACACCCACACACACACACACCCACACACACACATTCTTCTTTATATATGTAGATTCAGATATTTTCATACCAAAAAGATGGTGTTTTGGTTTTTATGCATTTTTAATGTAAATTGACAATATACATGAGGGAAAGAAAATTCCTGAATATTGTAATATGGTCCAATTCACATATATCTACAATCTTCTTGGGTACCAAGAACAAGTAGCATAGTTTTTTGGTCATGGAAGGCTGAGGTTGGCCAGAAAAGATATAAGCAAACCCACTATACTTGTCCTACAACAACCAGTTCTATATTTTACATGCAGTATCTTTTCTATAGCTTTTGCCAACAAACTGATTTTATATAATTAAATCCAGAAACAGAAACCTTAATTGATAGTATTATGATTCTAGCTTTGGCATGTCCTTTCTTCTTTTCTTGCAGATTGGAGATGAATAAAGATGTTTGCTCCTGCATACTCTTTGAGGCTTTTTGAATGACAAACTGAGCAAATATGAGAATTGTATTTCCATCCGGTTCTTTTTATAAACCAATTCAGGGACAGTAATTCCACATCACAAAAATGCAAGTGATGTATTCTCTTTACTGAAGATGAATACTATCGCAAGCATTTTTTTTCTGTCTTTCTGTGTGTAGGACTATAAAGAATTGTTAAGTAGCTCAAGTGGTCAAAATAATGCTCCTTCCTTTCTTTTTCCCTTTACTTCTTCCCCACTTGCCTTTTGTCCCCTTCTAGTGTATCTTTTAGGCTGGCTATGTCTTTTTAACTATGGGTGCAATCCTAATCAATTTTCCAGCACTGACATAGCTGTGCCAATGGGGCATGTGCTGCATCCTGCAATGGAGAAGTTGCCATAGAGACATCCTCAAGGTAAGGGAATGTTTGTTCCCTCACCTCGGCGTTGCATTTCCCTTACCCCAGTGCTGGAAACTTGGTTAGGATTGTGCCCTAGGTTTATGTAAAGCAATATAGTTTTCCTGCAGATGCTTCATAATCAGGGTCGAGCATGAAATGTGCAGTGTGCTGGTACAGCTAGGCCACATGGCTTGACCTGTATCCAACACAGGGTAGAAGGATGCTGGAGGTCACCTTGGGGTAAGGGAATATTTTCCTCTTATCCTGTGTAACACCCCAGCCTGCCCTATGGGGCTACTCAGATCCACAGTAGCTATTTAGCGGGTGCAGATCGGAGCAACCGTTGTACAGCTGCCCAGCTCAGGAGTGGGGGTTAGGACAGTGGTGTCATTCAAATGATTTAGGAACAGGAACTCACTTTTGATTGGCACTTGTCGGGAACCCAGAACCAGCCATGGAGCCCGTTAGGATCCGGAACGCCCGTTCTGGTCCGTTCCCCCTGAATGACATCACTGGGTTAGGATATGGCATGTGTTGCTGCCATATCCTACCATGCCCCTCTTTGTCCGTATCCTTCCCCTGTTCTGCTCCCTGCCCAGAAGCATCCCTTCCCACCACAAGAATGTCCTCCAGCCACTCTCCCACTCTCTGCGATACCTGGCACAATCCTACCTACTGTGGCACATTTGCTACACTCATGAACCAGTTGAGGGGACCTGCACCAGCAGTTGAGGGGACATGCACCAGCAGGGCTGCCCATTGTACCCATTGTACTGGAATCAGGGGCACCGACTTGATCTCAACATTGGTTCCCATAGCCACGCCCCTGATGTTGACGTAGCTACACCCCTGATGCTGACATAGCCACGCCACTGTCATTGATGTGACCATGCCCCCTGATGTGACCATGCCCCCTGACATCACGGCCTGGCCTCGGAAGAGGCTGCCTTGGAACACGGAGACACGTTGCAAGGTAGCCCCTTCCAAAGCCAGGGCGGGCGATCGCTGCGGCCTTGCCTCGGAAGAGGCTGCTTTGCATCGAGGCTAGGCATTGCAAGGCAGCCCCACCCCCTTCCGAGGCTGGGGCGGGCGAGCCAATGAGCTTCTTCCTGAGGTGCCAGCAACGCCTCGGGAAGGAGCTCATTGGCTCAATCGCACTGCCCTTAGCTCAGCCTGTTTGGCGCTGGGCGGGCGCACTCCCAGCCCAGCGCCAAACATGGAGGTGCTGCGCTGTGTGTGGGTGCCCAACATTGGGGGTGCAGAGCACCCCCAGAAAATTATTGTGGGTGCTGACAGCATACTGGCACTCAGAGAGTTGGTGCTACTGACTGGAATGGTATCCCAAGACTGCCTAAAAGTGCAACCAGAAAATGGATGAAGGTGGAAGTGGAACTGGATGGAACTGGAAGGTGGAAGTGGAACTGATTATGCTCTCATCAATGGACCCAGAACATGTGGTTGCCACACAAGCATGTCCAGTGGCCATCCGGATTAGTCAGTTGAACATTATGGACTTGGAAACATGTTGAGAGAAGTGACCATATGTGAGCCTTGCCACTCAGTGTTCAGCAAGCATGTACATGTTGGCTTCTACCAGTAGGGGGAGTTGGCCCTTAATTTAAGGGCTTGTGGGTTGCTCTGTCCTACTTTGGCTGGACTTCCTCTTTGCTGCTTTCTTTTCCTGTCTTTTTGTGTCTGCCTGTGGGTAACACAGGCTGCAGTTCTTTTTGGTCCCAGTTAAGCCCTTAACAATACCAGCTTTGCTGTGTGTGGAATTGCTTGATTCCTTCAGCTCTGCTAACAGGACTTAAGGCAAATATCATGAACATGTTGTGTAGTATGAAAAAAAAATGGAAGTGGTTGGAAGCTTTGATCAAACTCAAGTTTAATCCTCCCCTCTCAGGAAACCATGCAGAGGGAGTACAGCCCTAAGCATAATATAAAAAGAGCTTGGGTGATAGTCTTTGATGTTTAGGTATTCCCTTCTCTTCCATAATGGGTGTGTATGGGTAGTGACAACTGGGTGTGTGGGTTCTCCTTGTAGCCTTTGCCCCATTGAGTTTAATAATGCAAGAAAACAGATTTGTTGCCTTATTTGGTGCATATCCCCATGAAAGAGTGAGATATTCACTGCTCCAGGGCTGTCCCTTAAAGTAGCACTTGGTAGGTGAGAGACACGACACTTCCATCCACATTAGCAAGTTCAGTGATGGCCTGGATGCAATTTCTCTTTCCTGTCACCTCCATTCACATGGACTTTCAGCAGCCTTTTTGTACTTGGTTTTGGGCGCAATCCTAAACTGAGATAGGTCGGCATAAACTAAGCCAGCAAAGTTTGCCCAGCACAAGGGCCACTATTAAGTATGTTTGGACCACTCTCTGAGTCAGAGAGGCCACCACATAGACGTGAGCCATCCTTCCTGACTCCGAGAGTGGTCCAAACATGCTTTATGGTGGGCCTTTGTGCTGGCCAAACTTTGCTGGCTTAGCTTATACTGGCCTAATTCATTCATTCATTCATTCATTCATTCATTCATTCATTCATCCAAATAGTACATATTTATATACCGCTTTTCAACACAAAGTTCACAAAGCGGTTTACAGGCAAATAGTAATAATAAAGTTAAACGGTTCCCTGTCCCAAAGGGCTCACAATCTAAAAATATGCAAAACACCACCAGCAACAGCCACTAGAAAGACACTGCACAGGGGTTTAGGACACTGCACTCCAGTTTAGGATTGTGCTCTGAGTCCCATTGGTTTGGTTTGGCTTATCAAGAAGGTTTCATTGATGCTGTGCACAGTGAACATCTGCATAATACAGAAGCCACAGACATCCAGGATGGAGCTCAGGAATAAGGAGGATATGCTTAATACCGAAAATAAGGTGCATTTAGAACAAGAACGATCAGTGTGTTCATGTCACATAGTTTATCCAACTGTGAAAATATTAGTTGGGGTATAGTTTGGTCAGTGCTTAGAATTCTTCTGGATCTGGACCAGGATAAATCTAAAGTGCAGGACTGCAAACTATTTGCATTTGCTTAAGACACCAGAGATGCTGAAGCTGGGATCCCAGATGTGAAGCCTCAAGAAGCTGACAGAGGGCTTTAATTAAGAAAAGATGTGGTCCCGTTTCTTCTGACATAGGAAAACATGGAGGCTTGCAACTATGCTAAGAATATAACAAGTAATATTGTGTCTGAAACATTTTATAATTCCTGCTTCCCAATTATTGTTTGTTATCTCAAGCACCTGAACTGCATAATCGAAGGAAGAGGATGTGTGCAGGAGGGGAATTGGTGAGCACAAGCGTTCTAGTCCATCTCATCCTCTTCTGTTCATTCCTATCTTCTTCTTTGAATCTAGGTAGCAGTAGGAGGGGTGGTGAACAGGCAAGGAGAGGTGGCTCTCCCACTAGTTCATCACCTGAAGTGACCAATTGGCTTCTTGGGTTGGACCAGAGCCAATGTCAGGAACTAAGTCCAAAGCAAATCCACCAAACTCCAAGCATATCCGACTCTCTCTGCAGAATGATGGCTCAGAAACTCAGGCCAAAGCAAACCAACATCAGAATTCTAGGCAATCTGCATATAGGGGTTTTTTTTTTCCCAGGAAAGAGAGGGAAGTAGGTCAAACAGAGTGGTAGAAGTGGAGCACCAGTCTTCCAGAAATCAGTAAAGATGCCAGGAAAATTCAGTGTGCTCAGAGCCTCAAGAAGAGCATTATCCAGTTCTAAAGTATTATCTGGCTCAGATTAAGAAAAACAAGCTGGAGACAAATTCCTAGCTTATCTACCTCTCTCTTTCCCACCCATCTGTTGACCCTCCCCACACCCTCTCCTCCTCTTCCTTTTATCCACAACAGACCCCCCCCCCCCGGGAACCCGGAACCACTGTATACCCCTTTAAGGGGAGTGGTTGAAGCAGTGACAGCAGCAACAGCCTCACAGGGATTGCGCTGCCACTGCTGATACAAAGAGCTCTGTTAAGGTACCGGGGGCGGGGGGGTAGCATGGCCATCCTGAGGGGGTGGGGCAGCAATCCCCTCTGTGCCCCCCCCCGCTGCCCTAAACAGCTACCTGCAGCAGTCTGACCCATGTCTGGGCTTGTGCAAACCTTGAAGTGAGTGTGATCGTCGCAGAGAGCTATGTGGGGTAGCAGCGCAGCCCACAGAGGGGATTGCCACCCCATGCCTCCTCAGGATGGCCGCTACCCCCCAGGTACCTTAACAGAGCTCTTTGTGACAGCAGTGGTGCGATCCTTGTGAGGCTGTCCCTGCTGTCACTGCCCTCCCCTGCAAGGTCTTACTGAGTTCCCTACCTTCATGTAAAGGTTGGGAACCAGTGATCCACACTTATATCCTGTGTTGGTGGCAGAGCCATACTTCAGGATTAGATAGTGTTTGGTGCTGGTGTGCAACATGAGCCCTTGGAAAATGTGGTTTTCTTAAGACAGCCTTTCAGAAAACTAAATTTTCCACAGACAACTGGGGGTCTACTCGGTGCACAAACCCCAGGCACTGCAATGAGAGGGAGAGACCACCTTTCTTATCTCCCACCATAGCTGAAGTGCTGCTACTGTCACCAGCCCTGCATTCAAGGCCTACCAGAAGTCCCACGGCTTCTCATGAAATACCCCAACTCCCAAACAGGCTACCGCGAGTCGACAGCAACAGGTGAGATTGTGGCACTACTAGAGGGGCAGAAAACCCCCACCAGAGATTCAGTCCAATTGTTTGACATGCAAGAAGCTGTGATTCTAATGAGAAGAAACAGTCAAACATCCCACATATGCATGGGGACAAAACCCTTTAGGCCAAGGACTGGTGCTTAGCCTTACCACAGGCATTGAATTGTTAGTTACTAAGTATTGAACCTGAAAAAGGAAATGGTCATTTAAATAAACTCAAGATTGCATATTTTAAATTACAGTTTTAACAAAGTTCATTGCTATGGGTATTTTTTTTTTAGACAGCTGCACTAACCACAAACAAGCATCTAGCATGTGCCTAGCATGAGGGCTTGTCACTGCTGGAGCTGGACACTGAAACAATTCTCTGTACTGTTTCCAGGGCCATGGAATGGGCGTTGGTCTGCAGAGCAGATTATAGCCCTTTATTCCTGTTCTGTCTTGTTAAGCGTGTGGGACTGGCTCTCCTAAGGATACATCTGCATGGTGGTTTTATCGACAGTCAACTGTACATCCAGCTGTGCCATTCGCATCCCCAGCCACTCCCATCTGCACTCGTTTCTTGCCTGTCTCTGGCTGCACAGAGTCCAGACTACAGATGGAGAAGGTTTCAGGACCAGCAGCAGTGATCACATTCTAAGATCCAGCTGTGCCAAAAATGTGTCCACTTTCACATGCTACAAATCATCACAAACTCTGTCATACATGTTGGCAGGGCTAGTGCTTCCATATGACCAATTGGAGCAGTTGACTTAGGCAGGGGGAAACCACCTCCATCCCCTGCCCATTTGTCTCCTTTGGGAGAAGCATAGCTGTGTAACATCTGGCAAAGACAGGGGTGGGTGCCAGGAGAGCTTGCCCCATGTGCTGATCACCTTATGTTTGCAACATCCACTTATGACTAGGAGTGGGGGGTTTTGTTTGGTTAAAAACACATTAAAACACAACCACTGCTTTTTGGTGTTCAAATATCTGAATAAGAGACCACAGATGGAGAAGATTTCAGGACCAGCAGCTGTGATCAAATTCTAAGATCCAGCAGTGCCAAAAATATGTCTACTTACACATGCTTGTTTATGTATATTAACTAGCCTATGGTAAAATTGGTTTCATTGTTTTGCTTAAAGTTGCCATTTCCAAGAGCCTATCAACAACTTGCTATGTGTGCTATATGTGGGGACTTGCTATATGTGTAAAGAAGATGCTAGCAGATCTAACAATACAAATATAATTATTGCATCATTTCAAACACAAGCCTTAATGCCTGATCTGACTCCAGTCTGGCTTCTGGATTAAGTTCCCTGATGTAACCATGATGCCCTTATTTATCCTGGATCATTTCTCGAGAGAAGTCTCTCTCTCTCTCTCTCTCTCTCTCTCTCTCTCTCTCTCTGTGTGTGTGTGTGTGTGTGTGTGTGTGTGTGTGCGCGTGTGTGCGTGTGTTCACACACTGCTAGGTGTTATAGAAGGTTCTTGTGCAAAACATCTCTTATTGTGGAAGAAAGTACTAAATGTACCATTCTTGCAATAATTTGTTACAGAGCCATTAGGTCAGATTCTAAACTGCTAATCCTATTGTCTACAATCTACACTACAACAAAAACTGCTAGAGCCATTTGGATGGCACTTATGTCTGATTTTTATGATGTGTTTTGATATGCACATCCAGTTTGTAGCCTGTTGGTTTGAAATAACACATTGCCTTTTGATGAAAAGTGCCAGTTTGCACATATTAATTTCTAGATAGAATTGGATCCCATGAGGTGCTCTTCTGGTGTAAGAGTGTATGTTGCCCAGTGAAAATCACTAGGTTAGCCAAGGGATCTATGTTGGGTTTATTCAGCTAGTCATTTGTCGGTTCACAAAAGAACAAATGTTAAAATGAGAGGAAGGACTATTCATGTATTTGGGAAAGAAAGACTGCTATTTAAAATAAAATAGGGTATTCTGTTGTAACTCTTGAGAGTCCTCTGGACTGCAAGGAGATCCAATCGGTCAATCCTCCAGGAAGTCAAGCCTGATTGCTCCCTGGAAGGATAAATCCTGAAGCTGAAGCTCAAATACTTTGGCCACCTCATGAGAAGACAGGACTGTTTAGAAAAGACCCTCATGCTGAGAAAGATTGAAGGCAAAAGGAGGAGGCGGCAGAGGTTGAGATGGTTAGATAGTGTCACAGAAGCGATGAACATGAAATTGGGCGAACTCCAGAAGCTAGTGGAGGACAGGGAGGCCTGGCGTGCTGTGGTCCATGGGGTCACGAAGTGTCGGACACGACTTTGCAACTGAACAACAATTCTGCTGTATGTGTATGGCAACTATTCTTCCTCCAGCATGATTCCAGTTCCTCAGCACTGTACTGACCACCGTGATGATTATCAGCACTGATGTGACTAAAAGACTGAGTTGCAGATCAGAACATCCCTGCTTCACCTGTCCATCAACTCACCTGGTGGCCTTACAGCACATGTCCATGCAAAAGTAAGACGCACTTATTTCAAATGGGACTTACTCCTAAGTAAGCATATGTAGGATTGCCGCTTTAGGCAAGCTGCTCACTCTCAGCTTCAGTTCCCCAAGCTGTAACATGGAGACAATAATATTGCATTGACTTATCTTACAGGGTTATTTTTAAGGATTACATCTAAATAATATATGTGTCACACTTTGCTCAGTCAGGGAGGATGGTACACATCTGTGTGCTGGCCTCTCTGACTCAGAGAGTGGTCCAAACGTGCTTTACAGTGGCCAAACTTTGCTGGCCTAACTGTGCCAGCCTAACCCCAGATTAGGATTGCGCCTGCTATCTCTGTATAGTACTACAGAGGAAGTCCTCAAGACTTCAGTGGTAAAGAAAATGGCTTGTATTTTCTCCTTTTCCCCTTCTGAAACTTTCCTATTTATATGAGGCCAAAATGACTCTTGATAGGAGCTGGCCACTGTAACATTCTGTTGCAGGTCCTGCTTATATGAAGTATGATATAAAATGACCTGAAAGCTGAGTAAAAGGGCAGCCCAATCCTCACTTGTGCTGGAACAGGCAGGCCAATTGGCCTGTACTGTATGCAGTGCAAGGTAGGTGCTGGCTGGAGAGCAACTCAGAATAAAGGAATATTGTTCCCCTTACCTCATGTTGCACATCAGCACCAGCAAATTTGTTGGCACAAATCTGAGTGGCCTGTGTAAGGCCAATTGGGCCGGGAGTGGGAGGGGTAGGATTTGGGCTGTGCTGCCACGGCCGGTCCCACCCCATTCCCAGGCCCGATGTGCCTCCCACTCCACCCTCTTTCCAAAAATGCCTCTGGAACTCCCTCCTACCACCTTCTCCAATCCTCAGCACTGTCAAACGTACCCCCTCTGTTGCTGGATTTAGCCTCCAGAAGCCAGCGCATGGCCTTGCATTGGCTCAGCTGACTCCAGTGTAGTCACAAATGTGCTTTGTGCATGAACGTGCACATTCACGACATTCTTGGGTTAGTGCAAGTCCAGTGAGGACCCAAAATTGTGCCCTAAGTTATGTAACTAAAAGATTGCCCCTTTTTCTCTTTGTCAAACCTTTGTGCCAGAAAAGCGTTTGGCGATTATCGAACTTGTATTGTGAAAATTCATGTATTTCTGGTGCTGCAGTGGTGGTGTGGAATTTGTTTGTTCAGTGGCTGGAACCATGTTGCACAACCATATGCTTAGGCATGCTTAGTTTGGTCTGTGTTATGACCCTTTTTGGCCAGGCTGACAGTCCATACTTGAATGCAACAAACTGGTCATATGTCTTTATTTATTTTTTTAAAGGAAGTGGACAAAGAATGGCAATTCCAGGCTACACAGGTGAACTAAACAGCATTAAAGGAACTTTGGAGCAAGCAGCATCAAGCCTAAGATTGCAGATTCAATTTTCACCCTGCAAATGATTCTTGGCATCGTTGTAGCTCAATCCAGCCCATTGGATTAAACTGTTGTTTAAGAAAATGGAAATTCTTGGGTAGCAACACTCACTCTTGTACTTTCAATTTTATTACCCATTGACTCAAGCTTCAGAGACGTTTTTATGGTTTATTTGCCATATGTTTCCTATCCTCACCTCTAGGAGCTCAAAGAAACTTGCAGGATGCTTCTCATCCAACAGCTCTTTGTCCAAGCATTGGCTAGACTTAGGCTGAGTTTGTTTCAAGGAAGGAACTCTGTTAGGAGCATTGGGATTATTTGCTGGGATTTCCTGTTAAAGGAACAAGAACCTCAGAAAGTGTTGTGCAGAAATTGTCCATATCTCAAAAATAATGCTCTTTTTCTGCAGGGGGGGGAACTAGTGGTGAAAGTACCATTAGGGGCCCAGTGGTATCCTATCCTTGGCTGACTTGCACAATGCAGGAATGCTGACACAACACCTGCTGCCCCCTGAGAGCTGACTGGGACCAGGCTGGCTGGGTGGAGAAATGTTTTACTTACCTCAGAATGCCAGATGCAAGGGAGTGGCAACAGGATGCAGTCATCTTGTTGTCTTCTGTGTTCCTTGTGCCATAAAGCACATGGCTGTAGCCAGTGGTGTCATTCAAATGATTTAGGAACTCACTTTTGATTGGCACTTGTCGGGAACCCGGAACCAGCCACAGAGCCCGTTAGGATCCAGAACGCCTGTTCTGGTCCATTCCCCCTGAATGACATCACTGCCTTCGCCCCCCTAGGAATCCAGAGTTGCTCCCTTTAACGCTCTGAGTGCTGGCCAACCAAGAAGAAAAGCTCTTTGCAGAGGAATTGGGAGGGGGGAGGAGGGAGAGTGAAGTGGGTGGAGTCAGCCCTAATTTTAACTAGTGGAACTGAGTTCCCCCGCATTCCCCCTGCATGACATCACTGGCTATAGCCATAATGCTATGAAGCACATTTGTGCCACTCTCGAATCAGGCAGGCTGGTGCAAGAACATGAGCTGTCTTCCCTGGGCAGGTCCCAGAAGCAGGTAAGGCCAGCCTACAGAGGCATACGGACTTGGGGAGGTAAGGCAGAACGGGGCGGGGGGGGGAACGAGTCCATAGCCTGGGGAGGCGGTGGTGCCAGGATCTGGCACTGAGGCCAGATCCCAACCCCTGGCCCTGACCCGGTCAGCCCTACATGAGCTGCTCAGATTTGTGCCAATGATTTCACTGGCTGTGGCTTTATATCCCCTTAGTCCAAGTTGCACTGTATCTGCCTCCTATCAGGGGCTGGATATGGCACAGGCTGGCCTAACTCCAAGTTAGGATTGTGCCTTTAGATTATCTTAAAACACGAAAGGAACGTATAGGAGGAGACATTCCTTCTAATAAGCAGGAACCATGCTAATGGAGCCTGCTAACTGGGCAAGAGTCACTTTTTCAAGTGGTGTTCCTCTTATATTTAGAAGGGGGAGAGTAACAGCCCCCCTTCACCACAGCACAGGGTCTTTTTTAGTGACTGTGGCTGGTGGTGTTCTGCATTATTTTTTTAGATTGTGAGCCCTTTTGGGACAGGAAGCCATTTGACTTTATCATTTTTTGCCTGTATTTTTTTGCGGCTTTGTGAACTTTTTGTTGAAAAGCGGTATATAAATACGGATTGCTTGCTTGCTTGAATCAGACAATGTCACTGTATTTAAGGTCATAATCAGATATACAGGCATGCCCTGGTATCTGCCGGAGTTCTGGATACCCCTGGTGGATACCTGAAACTGGGGATACTGGGGATGCCTTTTTTAAGACAGGGGAACATCAGTGGCTTTGCTGCAACAAGATAAAAAAAAAGATTTGTTTAATACTCCCCTATCTTTTTAATAGGTGTCCCAGTATTGATGGTATCCATGGATAACTGAAACCATGGATACTGAATCAGTGGATACTGAGGCATGCCTGTATATGCAGAAGGTGGCTCAAATTATGTGGTCATCATCCTCTCTCTGAATTTGAGGGAAACATTTTACAGTATTTTTTTTTTGTAAACTCTTGCAAGTCTGTGATCTAAATGACTATGAGGCTTGTGTTTTTGCTTTGCTGACCCTTCAACTAGGACTAGATTTATTTCCTTTGGAATATTTCCCAATATTCCAGCACATGTATATCAACTTTATTAAATATTACAGGTCCGAGAGAAAGAAGTCCTTACTCAGTTCTCTGAACGATGAATATTGGCAGCTCTTGCTAGGTTTACCATTTGCTATTCTAAAAATGGCTCGTTCTAAAATAGAACTATAAAGGCATGTATTCATTCAGTTGCTCTGATTGCAGAGATTCCATTGAAACCATTGAAACCAGTAGGACTACTTGGGGAACATGATGCAACAAAAGCTTCCATTTAGTATCTCATTCAGTCTCATGGGCATAATAAAAGAATGTGTTTTCAAATACAGTATACTGTAAATGGCCTCTCTAAAAGCAGTATTTTAACTCTTTATTATCTATAGCCACATTTACCGAGTGCGGTTGTCTTTAAGGGAGCAATCCTAATCTGGAATTAGACCAGCACAAGTCCCTTGGGTGCGTTGTGTTCTACAAACCCAGTCCAGGAGTCATGCAAATGCATCATAAAGCATGTTTGGACCACTCTCAGGGCACAATCCTATACTGATTTAGGCCGGTATAAACTAAGCCAACAAAGTTTGTCCAGCACAAGGGACACCATAAAGTATGTTTGGACCACTCTTGGAGTCAGAGAGGCCAGCACATAGACGTGAGCCTGACTTCGAGAGTGGTCCAAACATGCTTTATGGTGGCCCTTGTGCTAGCAAACTTTGCTGGCTTAGCTTATGCCGGCCTAATTCCAGTTTAGGATTGCGCTCTCAGAGTCAGGGAGGACGGCCTTTTGAAATACCATAAACTGTATTCAAGATCCAATTTAAATTCAATATTTGACAATAGTTAATAACTGAACATGTAATGGGATGCAGTATTTGATAACTGATGTGGCATGTGGAATGTTCATTAGTTTTTGATTAACATCATAATTTGTAAAAAGAGAAATTCATATTTGGGATTCCAGGCCATGTAAAAAAACACACACAAAAAAACAACTGAATGGTTTCCCAACATTTCACCCCAACTAGGTGAAGCTTTCTTAAGCTACCCTATGTCTAAAAACTCAGAACATAGTAACCGAATCTATTCCCTCTCAAGCTCAAGAATACAGCAAGTATCCTAGCCAAAAGCTCAAGGAGTCCTAAGCATAGGTGAATGCAGCTGCCTCTAGCAAAATTTGGTCTGCCTCCAGCTTGGTCCAAGCTTTATCTGTCATAAAACACTATTTATAGCCCAATCCTAGAGGCTGTGCTACATGCTATGGTGTGTCTGTGTGGGAGGCAATTGGAAGGCATGGGAAGGGAAAGGGAAAATATTTTTCCTTACTCCACCCCATCATGAAACTGTTGTTTCGTGTAGCTTCTATTCTTTCTTATATCGATAGTAGAAATAGATAGAGCTCCTTCTGTGTAAAAAGATCCAAGTGAGGGTTGTTAGCTTTGTTAGTGTGAAGATAAAAACTTTAGAGAGCAGAGTCTCATTGCTTCTCCCAGGAAAGGAGTCGGGAGGGAAGACTAGCATTCGTATGGGGCTGGAAGTACAGGAGATAAGTTAGTCCTCTGTAGCCAGTGGAAAGTAAGCTGTGCAAGGTTTCTTTTGTTTTCTCCTGAATTCCTCTCAGCCGGTTCACAAAGAGGGCTTTTTTATTATTGGGAGGAGCCCTGTGGGTTGGGAGTCTCCCAGTTTGTAGTATTTGTAGCTAAATGGATCTTCAGATTACATAGAGACTTTGTACGTTAGTTGGTAATTGTCCATATATGTTAATAAATATTTTGGGCTTTATTCCTTTGTGTTTGAGCCTCCTTGAGGTATGTACAAAACCACAATTTTTCCCTCTTGAAAGAAAGGAGAAGACATTAAATTGAACCCTGTAAATTGCAAGGGGCATTTAGCCGAGGAAATCCTTCTTGCTAAACCAGGCCCTGGGCTGGTGGCAGCAGAAACTACCTAAGGGAGACTACATTTTCCCTCTGGACCTTACACCTCTTAAGTCCTTTGACCACAATAGGTTTCTTTGGACTTTTGTTAGCTTTTTAGCTGGTGAAAGGTCAGGGAGACAAAAGGGGATGTGTCCACTTGCTCGGGTGAGGATAGCATCTGGGGCAAGTTGCCCATGCAAACCCCCTTCCCACCTTCAACGTGCCCCGGGCCCTCCCAGAAATCCACTTCTATCCTTCCACCATCTGCCCCATTATACTTCTGTTCCCCATCACCATGCGTGGGGTCCTACCCGGCATTTGCAGCAGTGGTCCAGAAGCGCAACTATGCACACTTCTGGTTCAGTGTTTGCAACACAGTAAAGCATGTTCTGCCACCAGAATGCCAATTCTAGCAGTGACAATGCCACTTAGAATTGGGCCATTAGTTTTGGATCGTAAATGCCAGGTGATAGTTTATGAGGTTTCAGATTTGCTGCCTTCAAGACAACCAATACATGTCAACATCTAAAAAGCTCCAATCGTGAATTTAAATCTCACATTCATAATTCAAGTTTGAACTGTTGGCAGGTTTTAAACATGTGTATGAATTTAGCTCAGCTGGAGCAGTGACCTCATTTTATATGGACCCCAGTGTACAGAGACTGCAAAAATCAATCCTTAAATGAGGAAAAACTTCTCAAGTGAATCCATCTTGAATCTTCAGCTGTGGAGGAGATGCTTGGAACATTTACAGGTCTGAAAGCTATTTTCCACTTGTTGAAGCTCCCTGACATTATGCTTGTGGGATAGTAGGTCTTCTGTTTGCATTTTTCTTCTGACTTCCTGAGCTGTCTATTTGAATTTGCACATGTCATTATCTCATTATTTTGAATGCCGCTAAAGGCATGTTGGACAACCCAGCCAGGAATGCAGGAATACGAACACACATATTTCTCTCTTGACTGTATTTATTAATTGTTGGTCCCACAAGAACACACATGAAAACCTGTTAGACAAATAAGCAAACAAAAAAAGATCTTGGAATCAATAGAGATACAATTATGGTATACATTCTCACTGAAATGATCCAAAACATCTGTCTTCCCTTGTGTCAAGGTCCAGATCATCAATATGGTCCAGATCATCAATGACTTTTTCTGAGCCATAAAGAAGGGGAAATCAACTTTAATGAGAATTATTCAACCACTATACAGGTATAACTTTCCTCTGTCTTTTTAGCATATACAGCTTTCACTGGCCAACCATTTTACTACATAGAACCATCATCATCAAAGTGCACAATGGACCTTCTTGAAGGCATGTCGACCATTGCTAAGGAGATGTGAGATCTCCACTGTGCCTCTTGCTTGGTCCAGAAAGCAAGAGATGGGAATCACATACTTTCAATTAGGACAATAAAAGAGACTGTGCTTTCCACCATTTGTGTTGATTTTCATAATCTATGGGGCAACACTCTTCATTTTGGAAGTGTTTAATTTCCTTTGGGTCCCCCTCCCAGTTTAGAATACCTGTATCACAGCTGCCCAAATAGAATTAAGAAAATATTACAAGGTTTGTTATCATAGTTGCATTACTCTGGGATATAATAGTCCACTGTCTCAAATTGTGAGTTGGGACCCAGTAGGTGGATCGTGAGACAATTTCAGGTGGGTCGTGTAGCACCTAGCACAGCCATAATTGAAAATATGGGAAGATGGGATGCTGGAAAGGGGGAGAGCTATGTGCTTCTTTTGCTCGTGGTGAGGTTGTAAATTGGCTTTTTCCCTTTCTGATTCACTTTGCTATTGGAAAATGGCTGAGAAATAACCCAACTTATTGCTCCTTTCTTTGAAACGCAGCAGGCTCTGGCGCAGTGGTGTCATTCAAATGATTTAGGAACAGGAACTCACTTTTGATTGGCATTTGTCGGGAACCTGGAACCAGCCATGGAGCCCGTTAGGATCCGGAACGCCCGTTCTGGTCCGTTCCCCCTGAATGACATCACTGTTCTGGCATAATATTGATGGCACTTCCGGCCATTACATCACCTCTGGTGGGTCCTGGACAGACTGTCATTCAAAATGTGCATCCTGGAGCAAAAAAGTTTGCAATAGACTTTTTAGTCAAGGTATTGGTAGGGTATTCACCAAATTTAACTATTTTTCATCTGAGGGTTCTGGAGACTTAGCTGTCTTTCCTTCCAAGCGGTATATTTCATTACACCAACTACCAATACCAGGCCACCCAAAGCATTACCCTTCTGGCTTTCATGAAATCACACTAACTGGAAACCTCCTTTGCAGGACCTGGCCACACAACTTAGCAAGAAAACTGAACTCAGTGACTGGCATTTCCTGATTCCCCTTACCATCTTCTGCTATAATGTGCAGCTCAGGTCATTTTTCCATCAGTGACCTTCTCTCTGTATTGCATCACGCGAACAGGATATGAAGAAGGAAAAGAGAGTGTGATTATTAATAAGGAAGTACAAAGTACATCAGTCAACATCTGGGCTTGTAAAGAAAAATATGAATGGGGGTGGTGTGCATCCCATGTTGACCTCTGGTTTATTTCCAAGGTTGTTAAGTTTGCAAGAACTTTTATAAGACTAATGTGAGACCAGATGGATATGAAGGAGTAGCTAAAAAAACTCTCTCTTTGGTGACCTTTGTCAGAGCAGCAAATTTAGCTGAGACTGCTAAAATTCACGAGACTGCTGGGGTTTGCCACAAAGGAAAATCAACTGTGACAATGCTTTTTTTTAAACAACACAACAAAGTATGTATTGGTGGCCAGCAAATATCTTATTAGCTTAAAGTCCTACTATGATCTGGAATATATAAGTTGTTCTGGGACTTACTGAGGTTCATATTGTCCACTGTGATCCAAATTGGTCCATATGGCCTCCTAACCCAGTTCTAGCCCATTCGTTGTTACTTCAACATACTAATTAGAAGCAATCGCTTCCTCCATTTTTCAGTTTCTAAATTGGGTCACTACTTTCTGTAGCAAATAGCCAAACATGCAGTGTGTAGCAACTCCCTTGAGGAAGTCTCATCAAATCTCATTTTGCTTCAAGTCTTTCATGCAGACACCTCTGAATTTGCCTTGTAAAGTCATTTGAGGTGAAATTTAGGGAAAAGTGTTCACTAAAGCATAAGAACATAAGAGCACGGCTGGATCAGGCCATAGGTCCATCCAGTGCTTTTTTTGTAAAAAAAAAAAAAAGGAGCAGGAACACACACAACATCGTGACGTCATGATGTCGTTACATCACAACATTGTGGGGTGTGGCTTCTGTCCAGAAGCCAAGCCCCGCCTCCTTGTTTTGCTGGTTGGGCACTTTAAAGTGCCCAACCAGCCGCCAGGGTGGGGGCTTCCCTGCGCTGGCTGCCGGCTTTTCCCGGCTGCCGCTGGCACTTTAAGGCCGGTGGCAGCCGGGAAAAGCCGGCAAAGGGCGTGCGCGGTTCCTCCTGCAGCTTCCCCTTGCCTCTGATTCCCCGCCTACCGGGACGAATCGTGCGCGCACGTGGTTCCTCCCGGCAGCCTGGGAATCAGGCGGGGGGAAGATGCAGCTTCCCCTCGCCTCTGATTCCCCGCCTGCCGGGACGAATTGCACGTGCGTGCGGTTCCTCCTGGCAGGCGGTGAATCAGGCGGGGGGAAGACGCAGCTTCCCCCCGCCTGACTCTCTGCCCGCCGGGACAAAAAAGGTGGCAGAACACCGTTCCGGTGCGTTCCATTAGAAAAAAAGCCCTGGGTCCATCTAGTCCAGCTTCCTGTCTCTCACAGTGGTCCACCAGATGCTTCAGGGATCACACAAGACAACTGGATACTTGCATCCCATTGCCACTCCCCTGCATCTAGCATTCTGAGGTAGCCTATACTACTTCTACAATAAGGCCTGTAGCTTGCAGTGGACTTTTCCTCCAAAAAACTGTCCAATACCTTTTTAAAGGATACTAGGCCAGACACCATCACCATCTCCTGTGACACGGAGTTCCACAGATTAATTACTCACTGAGTAAAAAAGTATTTCCTTTTATCTGTTCTAACTCTCCTAATGCTCAATTTTAGCGTTAACCAAATCCAAATGCAAACAAATTCAAATGCTGAGCATCTGGTAGCTACTTCCCTCTCCAAATCTCCCTGCGCTCTCTTTACTTAAATCTGAAAAGGCACCCCTGCTAAGCCGAACATACATTGACAACATTATACTCAGTGAAATTGACCGTCCTGTTGGGAAATGGACTCTGCCCCCACCCTGAGAGTTTAATGATCACATATGGAATATTTTTTTTCTTAGAAGAAAGTAAAGCTGGGCAACATCTTGACAGAGCAGCAGATTTTTTTCCCACTGGCTGGAGGGCTGACTCCAGCAACTGCATGTAAATTATATACATTATGGATTATTTACAGTGTTGGCTACACCCTGCTCGGCTCCCATATATGGGCCTATTGTTCGTTTTAACCTTTCTATTTCATAGAATGTTGGCTAGTTGAAGGAGCCAGCTGTGCTCATACTCCACACAGGCTGTGGTTAGCTACTGCCCAGCTGTCCTATAGAAGTGTCCTTGACCCATATTTTGGCATGTTGACTTCTTTAGAAAGCCATATGCTAAAAAACGACCCTGATGCAGCAGTTGCCCTTTGAAAGGCATTTCCTTAAAATGGTACCAAGTGGCAGGATTCTGCCAGCCTGAAAGGCATTGCATGGCTGCTAACTGCTGATGGCTATATAATGATGTCTGTTACAGTTTTACAAGGCTCCTTGGGACCCAGAGCAACTCGGCTAGGTCTTAAGGTCTACATTTTGGTCTGGTTTGAGCTATCTCTGGGGTCTTGAGTATATAAGCATTCAGTGTGTTGCCAGAAATGCTGGCTTTTTGTCAGTGCTGTCTACTGTACCCTGTTATAGAAAACATTTTAAGCGGCAATAAAAACAGATGCTATGAGGTCTTTTCAAATCAGCCTAGTTGTGCAGGTGTCGTTCCAGTTTGTTTCTGCACCCTGGATTCTGTAATGAAATGCATCAAATCGTTGTAGATTGAGGGCCCAATCCTGAAGGCCTTATCGCTGGTGCTGCACGCGTACCACCAGCTAATAGTGCCGCGAAATCATGGGCAAAGTGGAAAATCAGGTGAAACGTTCTTCATGGTTTCAACAAAAGCTTGAGGTGCTAAGGACTCAATCCTGAGCCCCTCAGCATGGGTGGTGCAAGCATACCGCCTGCAATGGTGTCGCAAAATGTTCCACGAGGCACATGCAGTGCAGGCAATAAGCTCCTACTGCCCGTGCTGCGGCACCCCCAGCCCCTTGCCGCCCAGAGGGGGCAACATGATGCTGGTGAGAGAGAAGGTTACCTCTTGCCAGTGTTGTGGAGATTTGATTTTGGGCAGGGTGGGAGTTCTTGGGTGGGTGAAGGGGCAGAGCGGGGATGGGACCGGTGGTGAGCTTTGCTGCTGATCCTGACCTCCATGTAGGGCTGCCTGACTCTACATGGGGGTGAGTAGAATGCTCACCCGCCCATGCCCTTCCCACGGGGAAAGGGAATGAATGTCCCCTTCTCCTGCTGAGCTTCCTGCAGCTGCCTGGCCTCCGTGGGATGCAGCTGTTGTCATCTGGCTTCCACTGTTCGCTCGGGTGGCCAGGCAGCTTGGGATTGGGCTCCCACCTCACTAACAGTGCAATCCTATTGCACCCATTGTGTCAACGCTATGTCATAGCATTGATGCAAGGGGCGGAGCACCACCATGGGGGCACCGATCGGCACTCCTGCATCGGCGCTCGAGCAACAGGACCGGCACTGCAGGCAGCGCCGGTCCCGTTGTGCTCACGCTGAGCCTCTTTTGCATCAGCTAAAGCCAGCCGGCGTGAGGGAGGCTCTACGTGGAGGTAGCAGTGGGGTTGGTGGTGGGAGGGAGATTGTGGGCACGGGGAAGGCAGGATGTGGACAGGCTTGGGAGGCGGCCATATGGCTGCATCCTAAGCCTGTCCGGGAGGCTGCACGGCCCCAATTCAGGCCACGCAATCTCCTCAGATCTGTGCCTGCTATTTTGCAGGCGCAGATCCGAGGGCAGATAGGGGAGGCTGGAGCACATTCCCTTGCCCTCGAGCCTCTCCTAAGCAGCGTCAGATATGGCGCTGGCCCATTGGCCTTGCCAGTCCGGCTCTGCTTAGGATTGCGCCCTAAATGATGCTAGAACTTCCAAAACATTTTTGCCGCTAACACTTTCTTTATGCTATATAATGTTACTTATTCTCTTTTACTGTGTCACTCCACTTTTTCTCTATGCTATTAGGCATTATTAGGTGATTTGGGGGTGAACCTGGCTTGGGGACGTCTTAGAATTTTTCCCATCCAATTGATGTCATAATTGTGATCCAGATTTTCAGTATACCCTAAAGGCTATTTTCAGGAATGGCTGAGGTGCCTATAACAGGGAATGGTGTACTATGATAGGAAACCCAAAGAGAACAACCACACGAGAGGATCTGTGGTGGAACCTGGCTACACCAAAGTGTATGAGAGACATTTCCTTCATGCACATTTCAAAGTGCTTGACAAATGCTTCATGCACCTTAATTGTGATTACAGCATGACTGCTGACTGCTACCTTTGCAATTCAAATGAGCGTAACTGTTGCTTTTTATTCTAGCTCAGTAAGTGGTAACCAGTATATGATGTGACACACAATCTCCGGTAGCCTGCTATGCTACCTAACAAGAAGATGATTGAAAACAGCCACATCATTTTGCATCCCACTCAGGGATTTTCTTTATATATATATATATAATTTATATAAATTTCATATTTCACCCGTTAGCTCATGTTGGAGCTCTCAGAGCAGCTCACCATGAAACAATGAAATAACAGAACTATCCAATTACAATTTTTCAAGGAGGGTCAGGCAACCTCATCTATTTTAATGGATTTATTCTATGCTTTTGTAGGTTAAAAAAAAAAAAGCCTCACCAAACTCCTTGGCTTTTTGTGACTTTTGTCTAGAATTAACTTTAAAGATGTCAATGATTGCTCAAAAGATTATTTTCCCCTCTAAAACAATTGATTCCAGAATTCCATTGTTCCCCACATGTGTCTCCTAATTCAATTATAACATGCTTAAATGAGTTCCATGACCTTCCCAAATCTTAAACGAGTAATAGAATGTTAATTAGTTCTTGGAAAAACTTAAAGTATAGATTATGAAATTGTGTTTTAATGCTGTTAAGGGATGGCAGTGTTGTTCCAGAATCTCAAGGCACAATCCTAAACTGAGTTAGACTGGCATAAACTAAGCCAGCAAAGTTTGGCCAGCACAAGGGACACCATAAAGTATGTTTGGACCACTCTCGGAGTCCGAGAGGCCAGTACACAGATGTGAGCCATCCTCCCTGGCTCCGAGAGTAGTCTAAGCAGGCTTTATGGTGGCCCTTATGCTGGCCAAACTTTGCTGGCTTAGTTTATGCCAGCCTAACTCCAGTTTAGGATTGTGCTCTCAGACTGCAATATCCAATCCAGATCTGAGTTGTGTCCATTTATGAACTGGAGCAGCAGTGAAAAGTTGACTGTATGCCATAGCATAGCTAGAAGGGGGGAAATGGTAAGTATTGCAGGTGCCACAACATTCTATGTAAGCGCCCCTCCCACTTGCTGTTGGAGCCAATCTGGGCAGCAAGAGGAATGCACAGGAGACACCATTAGGTTCAGCAAGTGCCTGTGCATTGCTGTTGTTGCAGTGTTTCAATGGCAAGTGAGAGGGACCTACGATGTGGCACATTGCAGCACCTGCAAAACTTACATTGTTGGTGCCCTCTAGCTACACTACTGGCTGAAAGGAAGCCAGATCCATAAGCACAACAAGCTAAGAGTATAACTGTGTTGACTAGAACATCAGGTTTTTGGAATTTATACCAAACCAATGCAAGCTTACCTCCCACATTGCACATGACTTACAGCATGTTTTGCGCACCATGTGGGTGGTACACTTGTGTACAAATGTACCACCCACACTGAGGGACTCGGGACTGAAGAAATTCATGATGACATACATGGATCCTCCTTCCCATTTTATCTTCAGTAGTAGTAGTTATAGAGCAAGCTGAGAAATGATGACTGCACCAAGGTCACTAAGTGAGCATTGTGTCTGGATAGGTTTGCTCTTGTTCTGGTTCAAATCTGTTACAGGTGCAATCCTAACCTGTAGTTAGGCTGGCACAGTTAAGCCAGCAGTCTGGCTGGCACAAGGGACACCGTAAAGTGCGTTTGAACCACTCTTGGATCAGGGAGGATTGTGCACATCTCTGTGTTGGCCTCTCTGACTCTGAGAATGGTCCAAATATACTTTATGGTGCCCATTGTGTCAACCAAACTTTGTTGGCTTAACTGTGCCAGCCCAGCCCAATTCCAGGTTAGGATTGCACCCTCAGAGTGGTTTCTCAAAGCTGTTATTCATTGTTATTGTTGCTTTTTGCCAACTGATTCCTCTACACTCCACTCCTCTGCACAGATCACCAGTGGCCTTTCCATCTCCGAGCCAAGCAACCAATCCTGCTTACTTTTTTTAGGCAAGGTGATAGCTCAGTTTCCAGATCATACCTTTTGCCATTTTCATGAAGCCTGAAGGATGCTGCTGCTGTTGTATGGACGTTGTATGGATTCAATCAAAGACTGAAAAGCCTACATAATGTGCATAATGTACAGAAATGCAGCAATCCGAAACATAGGAAAATATTTTTCCATGGAACATTTAATCTATCAAATGCTTTCCTTCCTTCTGGCTGGAAATAGAATAATAAACTGGACATATGCCTGAGTACAAAATTGGAAACAAAAAGAGCAGGAGAAAGGGATTAAGCTCTCTTCAAGGAATGGTGTATGGCATAGAGGGTTCAAATCATTAGGGAAGGCTTAAATCCATTATATACATTATATACAAGCTCACTATCAAAAGAACTTCTCCAAGCAGAAGGAATTAGTTTAACCAATGTTGTCCACCTGTATATTTTTTAAATTAGCACTAGCAGTGCCTACTGCAGGAGACAGTATCTCTCTCTAAAGTTGCCCTAACAAGACTCCTGCAGCCAAAAAACACATACTTAGTGCCTCTTCAAGTAGAAATTGCATAAAAAACCCATAGAGAAATTGCTTCATTAAAGCTTCAGAACATGAGCAGCCCAATCTTGATCCCAGTGGTGCCCGGGGCTCCAGTGGCACTGAAATGGTGACTGTTGGATCCTGAACCCACACCAGGATCCTGTTGGAGGTCTCCTCGGGGGAAGGGAGCCTTTGCTGCCTTACCCCAGGGAGACTGCAGCCAGTGGTAGTGGCTCTCCTTGGCTCTGCATCCTCATTTGAATGGCCACAAAATGGTGAAAAAAGGAGATGAGAGAACACATTCTAGGTTAAGGAAACCCATCAGGGCTGGGTCTCCACTCTGTTTTTGTGTCATATGAGGCTGAGGTCAAAAATAAAGGATAATGGAAGCAGTACTTCTTTGGTTCTGCCTTTTCTTGCCATTTACCACTCTGCCTTTTTCTGAGCGTGTTGCTTTGCAACACCTTTGAGGGCACAATCCTAACCTGGAGTTAGGCTAGCTTGGCTATCACACCGTAAAGCGCGTTTGGACCACTCCCGAAGTGAGGGAGGATGGCACATATCTGTGTGCTGGCCTCTCTGACTCCGAGAATGGTTCAAACATATAATACTTTACCGTGTCCCTTGTGCTGGCCAAACTTTGCTGGCCTAGTTGTGCAGGCCTAACTCCAGGTCAGGATTGTCCCATTTGGGACAAGGAAGGGGATTACAATTCATACAATTTTTGTGAAGTCCCAATTAGATTGGGAACTACACCTATTTCTTGCCCCAATTATCCACCTATCTATCAATGTTATTCTGGGATGCTGAAAGAATGTTGAGAGAGCAGGATGGAATGTTGGAAGCTGGCTTCTAAAGAGAGATTCTCCCAGACATTCTTGGATTCAGCTTTGCTGTGTAGAGACAACATTCCTTTCTGGTGCCACTGTCCCCAAAATACTTGACTCCAGAGAGGGACTGTATCCAAAATAGCTGAGGAAGCACTTCTGACTTGTGCCATCTTTTCTGAAAGATGCATTCTGTTTGTCTTCTTGGAAGATACGAGAGTTCAGGCATCAAAAGAGAACATTCACTTTGCCTTTCTTGCATGTGCCTGTTGTCTACAGTTGTTCTCTGGGTGTGCTGAAGCAGAACAATATCAGCTCTCATGCTGGTAGGATTTCTGCTCAGCAAGGAGGTCAGTTGCCAGCGTTCTAGGAGGTGGCAGGGGACTGGATGAGGGTCAATAATTTGAAATTACATATAGACAGAGTGTCTCTTGATTCCGAGAACAACAATGCAGGTATTAGTTGATCAGCGGTCTTATACCAGTGTTTCCCAAAGTCCTACAAGGGAATTGGGAGCATGTAAGTGCTTGCGAGGGGAGCAGCTATGGCAGCAACATGATCCCTAGGATTGCACTGCTGCTGGGGATAGGAAGGAATGCTTGCACTTACCAGGCTTCATCGCTGGGGTCCTAGGGTGTGCTAGGAGGTCAAGGAGCTCTCTGCAGGGCTCCTCATGCCTCCAAATATGTGAAAAAGAAAAAAAAGAAAAAAGAGGCACTTCCTATTTTTGTTGTGAAACTGGAAGTGCCCCCCTTTTTGCTTTTTTGCATTTTTGGAGGCACGGGGAGCCCTCAGGACACCCCAGGGCCCCAGCACTGAAGGGTGTTAAGTGCAAACACCCCTTCCCATCCCTGGCAGCAGTGTGATCCTGGGACTCGTGTTGCTGCCTCCTCCCCCCCTCTCTGAAAGTGGCAGGGAGAAGTGCTTCCCTGGCTGGCTGGTGGGTCACAGCCCACCAGTTTGGGAACCACTGTATTAGACTGAGGTGTACTCCCTCTGCAAGAGCATGTTTGTGGATGACCTCTGAGGCAATCAGGTGGCAGCAACGGTGAGGGGAGTGCTTGCCCAGCTTCTATTGGTGCTCCAATTATGACCTGTTTCAATTAGTCCAAAAATCCCCAGTCCAGTCACAGGCAACATCAAGACTGGATTACTTTAACATACTCTATATGGGGATGCCCTTGAGGACCATGTAGAAACGTTGATAATGCACTAACCTGGATACTGTATAGTCATGGGGGTGCAGTGATCTGACTCTTTTGAGCCACTATCCCTGCAGCCACACTGGCTGCTGGATCATTTCTGGGCACAATTCCAAGTGCCATTTTTTGACTTTTAAAGCCCTTTACAGCTTTGGGTCAGTGAATCTGAAAGATTGCCTTCTCTTGTATGGGATGATCCATCTGCAGGGGTGCCCTCCTGCATGTGCTGGTGCCGATAGAGGCTAGATTGGCAGCAGAGAGGCAGTAGTGAGGGGGAGGACCTTCTGTTTGGCAGCAAGGGGAGAAACCCCTCCCTGTTGACCTTCCAAAGACCTCGCCTGCATTGCTACACCTTTTGTTTAAGTTAAGCTTCTCCCTATAGTGGAGTTCCCCCCCCCATTGGCTGTTTCCCCAAGTCATCTGCATTTTTAGATCCTCTTGCACGTCTCAAACTTTTTCGCAATGGGACCCACTTTTTAGAATGACAATCTGTCTGGGACCCACTGGAAGTGATGTTGTCATGAGTGAGCAGGGATGTGCTGGCCACGATCCCCCCACTCGCCCACTTGGTTTGAACACGCAGCTTAGTGTGGATGCCTTGGTAGTTCCAATCCACTGCCATCAGCCCAGGGATCAGGTTGCCAGAGGAGTTTCCTGGGCTAAATTGCTAGGTAAGGTTATGACCTCAAGGGTATATACGGAACTCACTCGTAGTGCATGCAGAGTGAGGATGCTGACAACTCCACTGTTATCCACAAGGCAGATTGGCTTATGCAAAAAGGGTTTTTATTAAAATATAGATCAAAGGAACAGGAATGTCCAGTTCAATTGAGAAAACAATATATGAAAAGACTACCTTAAATACAGAACACGTTTACTCCTATGGAGTTCATATAATTAGCCAGTAGGTGGGGCTAGTGTTAGGCAAGTCCTGCCAATCAGCCACATGCGTAATGTATGGAGCTTAAGCCACATGGAGCATAGGACTAACACAGACTGATTAAAGAGCTTGCACTAGCAAGAGAAACAGACATAAAACAATCATAATCTGAATGGTTCTTACTAATACTTTTTCCCTGTCTCTCTCCCTTCACTGCTGGGCTTCTCCCAGCAGCATTCACTCTGACTTCCCATAGAGCAGCTCTCCCTGCAACCATCCGGCAGAAAAGAACACAGGAAAGAGAACAAGCTCTCTGCTGGTCCCATGATCCTTAGCTGGAAACACATCTGATTGGTTGGCAGTTACTTGGCAACCTTGATACCTGATCTGTCCCTTCCACCTCTCCCCAGCTGAGACATCCTTGTGATAGACTAGATCCTGTGGCATGCACTTTAGCCAGAAGCAAGGGGGTGGAGGTGAAATCACTGCAATACATTCAGGACTCAACAAAGTAGGTAAAGCCTACGAAAGAGAAATAGGCACATGAAACATGACGGTTTCATCACAGATGTAATGGCCGGAAGTGCCGTCATTGTCAGTCTGCTGCTTTCCTGATAATGCAGCGATAAGTTGGGTTAGTCATTTTCCAATGGCAAAGTGAATCAGAAAAAAAAACAACCCCTATTTACAACCATGACACAAGCAAAACCATCACACATCCCTCCCCCTTTGCAGCATCCCATCTTCCCATATTTTTTCAATATGGCTGCCTGAGGTGCTTTGTGACCCACCTGAAATTGGCTTGCAACCCACTGGTGGGTCTTGACCCACAGAGTTGGAACCACTGCTCTTAAACTATTTACATCATAGTTTAAACATTGCAGCAAGTGACACCTTGTTGGCCCTGTACAGTGTTTTGAGATGGGGTTACATGTATTCCCTAAGTGTGCCTGGAGCAGGGGCCAACAGAGGCTCTCCTCACCCATTATGCTTTCCTTCACATATCTCAAGTGTGCCTACATGCCCATCCTTGCATATGTAATTAAATGCAGGGCTCCCAGTTACCGAACAAGATGCCTATGCATTTAACAAGCGTCATGTGTAGGCACATTACCTGCTGCTTCCCTATCATATGTGCTTTTAGTTCCCATCTGAAATGTGTGTGACAACCCTTAACCATTTGTGCAGTATTAAAACTCACAAAACCCTTATTGCATTATGACAGTGAGCAAAAACAAGAGTGAAAATCATGCAAGGCCTTCAATTAAAGTGAATAATTCCTAATATCGAATGACTAGCTCTGAGCTGATTAGCAATGGCAGCCTGATTTTCTGCAGGTGTCACTGCTCAATATCAGAAAATTGTAGTGTTCAAAACAAGTCAATTACTGGCTTTCATACACAATGAATGATCATATAATGAAGAGGAATACTCATGATTGGACAAATAAGTCAGAGGCCAGCCTATGAGCAAGCTTGTAGCTGTGATACTATCTACACTTACCTGAAAGTAAGCCCCATTAGATATTGAGACTTTCTTCTGAATGAGAATTCATGTCCATGGCATTTTAGAGTTTTACTTTACCCTGCACCCCCCCCCCCAGAAATAACGACACGAGACCAGAGCTTGGTCTAACAGGACCACTTTATTAATTATTTACAGGATTAATATATAAAAGAACTTGCAGCTGAATCTAACCCCAAAGCGTGCGGGACTGTGGGGAAACGGCTCTAGCCGTCTACCTCCCCAGTTGATCAGGATGATCACGGGCGTAACACCATCTGACTCCGGACTTCAGCTCGTTGCTCCAAGCTGAAGGTCATCCTTGCCGACCCGAAGGTCGAGGCAACGTGTCCAAGACAGGCTCGCCCCGGCACACACCATAGGGGTAGCCATTATGAATCCGATCAGGGTACGACCCACCGCTCGACGAGCTGGAAAGGCAATTTATGAGCGGCCCGGCCGATCCCCAACCGTGTTGCCTCAGAATGGACGCTGAAGGCCTACCTGCCTACCTGCTGGGGAAGTGACCATTATCTACGCCACCCTGTTACCCGCCTAAGACTGGGGTAGACGAAAAAACCAACAGCTAAGAGCCAATTAAGCTGGAGGCAAAAAATTCCTACCCAGCCCCGTAGCGACCAGCTATCTCAGCCTGATGATGGGAGGGTGGGAGGGAATCGTCGATCGCCGCCAGAATGAGGTGGGGGCGGGGTGAGCACAAACAAACTAAGCTCCCCCGCCCTTTGACCGGGTCCCCATTGGCCCATTCAAGCCCTGCTCCTGTGTGTTTGGGTGGGGCAGGGCAAATAGGGCTGCGTGCAAGCACGCAACCTTTATTCTTTCAAAAAGTAATTAAGAGGCAACAGATTTTCAATTAATTGGCAACTTTTTAATTTAGCACATGAATAAGCATCATCACAGTTAGGTCTGTCTTTTGACATGTTGAGGCTAGCATGCTTCAGGTAGGCAGAGAACCAGGAACTAAAATAAAGGCAAAATGTCAAGAGAGATGAGGATTTTGTTTTTTTAAAACTGTAATTGAATTCAGTTCATTGGCTCTGGTACAGTGGATTCAATACACCTATCATTTTGGCAGAACTCACGTCTAGAAATGTTGACTCCAGGGCCCAACATGATTAATAAATTGTATTCATTTTACCTTCTTCTTCTGAGTTTGGCTCTTAGACTCAAGTGGCATTAGTTCCCTTTTACACTTCCTTGCTCCTGGCAGTCGATATACTTTGAAAAATGTGCACTGTATAAGTTAATCAGATCACATTAAACGTCCTTTTAAACTGTTTGCTGTAAATAGGATTTTGACACACAGTAAATATTGTGTAATATGATCTTACCTAAACAAGCTTTAAGGAATGTAGGTGAGTTTATGCAAAGGAGCCTTTCTAAAGATTTATTTATGCCGAACAGTAATTACAGCATAAGTTTAGAAAATGATCTGTGACAATTAATATCAGGGTTTCCTGGGCCAGTATAGTAAAAAGAGAAAGTAAGAAAAGCAGTAATTTGTTCTCGGTCAAGAACACATAAATCCATGACACATTCCTGATTGCCTAACCATGGTTATTATAGAAACATTTATATCTGTACTGACGCATGTTGGCAGAGAGAATACAGGAGTTAACAAAAACAAATTCCCCATCCACCCGGTATTTTATAGTTTGCGACAGGATTGGTATTTTTGACATTTGGCATTTTTGGGAAGCACTGGTGTAACATAGTGTTTCCCAAACTGGTAGGTCACCACCCACCAGCCCAGGGAAGCATTTGTCTGTGCCCCTTAATGGGCAGGGCAGGCAAAGGCAGCATTGTGATCCTGCTGCTGCTGGTGGTTGTTTTTTTTTTAACTGTTTAGGAAGCTTGGAGAGTAGGAGCAGAGCAATCCTGGGATTCATATTGCTACCATAGCCCCTCCCTTGCATATACTCACAATGCTCCCATCTCCCTTGTAGGAGTTGGAAAGCATTGGTGCAACATCTTTCCTGTTGAGGCTGAGTTTGGAAGGAATAATTAAGCGCGCGATCCTAAGCAGCACTGGACTGGTGAGGCGGACAGGCCAGCGGCATATCCAGAGCTGCTTAGGAGAGGCTGGAGCCTCCCCACGGCAAAAGAAGGTGTGCTCCCTTACCGTAGGGGAGGCTCCAGCCTCCCCTATGCGCTCCTGAGATCTCCACCTGCTAAATAGCAGGCGCAGATTCGAGGAGACCGTGCGGCCCAAATCAGGACTGCCTCCGCACAGAGACGGTTTCCGCACAGAGCCTCCCTCATGTGGGCGGGCTTCAGCTGATGCAAGAGAGGCTCAGCGTGGGTGCAACGGGACTGGCGCTGCCTTCAGCACTGGTCCTGTTGCTCAAGCACTGACACAGAGGTGCCGATTTGTGCCCCTGCGTCGGTGCTACGATGTAGCAGTGATGCTACAGGCGTAATAGGATTGCACTGCCTGTAAGAATAAAGAAACCAAATGATAAATGGGTAAATTAAACTAGCTTCACTCAGCCAATAATCAGAGATGGTTATTGGAATCCCTGAGCTTGAATTGTGAGTAATTCATGAGTCTCCACCCCCCCCCGTCTCGACTCATCCGCAAGTCATTGTGTGCTACTGTGGCGAGTCGCCCCCGGACATTCCTGAGTCATTTCAACTTGAGAACAAATCTTTTGTGAAGCAAGCCACAGTGCGGGCCAGGCGCAAGTCCACTGAAAAAAGGGAGGTGCTAAGTGGCGGTTATTGTAATTGTCATTTTACACTCCCTACGAGGTCTTTCACAAGATGCGGAAACCGTGGAAAAAGTAAGCAAGAGCATCCAGACACAAAGAGACTCTATTTATTTATTTATTTATTTATTTATTTACTTACTTACTTACTTACTTACTTGAAGAATTTATACCCCGCTTTTCCTATGCCGAAGCAAATGCCTGAAGCGGCTTACAGAGAACAAAACAAAATACAATGTAATCATAATAAGTAAAACATAATAAGTAAAACACATTAAAACAACAATAACAAATTAAACATTAACGGGAACACTGAGAGTGAACAGGAATGAAAAGCTAAAATTCTCCACATCAGGACGTATTGGAGGGTGGGAAAAACAATTGACCAGGGGAGTGAAACAGACTATGACAATATACCAGAGGGACAGAGCTCAGACAGCCACACGGTCATCCAAAGGTATGATTTGAGCCCTCTCCGAAAGGCCATGCGGGAGTGTTTAGTTCTTAGTTCTTCTGGGAGGGAATTCCATATTTTTGCAGCCATTACAGAGAAGGCTGGTCCTCGAGTTGCCATCCCTTTAACTTGGGACAGAGGGGGCACTTGAAGGAGAGCCCCTTTAGATGATCTAAGAGGGTGAGCAGGTATGTATGGGAGAAGGCGGTCCTTTAGGTAGGCTGGACCTAAGTCATGAAGGGCTTTAAAGGTCAGTACCATCATCTTAAGTTGGGATCGGAAGTGAATGGGCAGCCACTGCAGCTGCTGAAGGAGTGGTCCTACTGAGTCAAACTGTCGAGCCCCTGTTACCACCCGGGCTGCTGCATTTTGTACTTCCGAACTGTTCTCGAGGGAAGCCCTACATATAGCGCATTACAGTAGTCCAGCCTTGAAATCACTAACGCATGCACCACCGTGACCAGGTCAGGACAGCGCAAGTATGGCCGAAGTTGTCACACCAATCGAAGCTGGGCAAATGCACTCCTAGCCACAGCTGCTACCTGGTTCTCCAGAGACAGCTGAGAGTCCAGGAGTACTCCCAGACTGCGCACCTGTTCTTGCAGGGCAAGTGTCACTCCATTCAGAGTGGGTGAAAGACTTAGTGCTTGCATTGAGGGTTTCCTGACCAGAAGGACTTCTGTCTTTTCTGGATTCAGTCTTAACCTGTTGGCTTTCATCCATACCCCAACTGCCTCCAGGCAGCGACCCAGAACCTTCACAGCCTCTTCACTTTGGGATGGTAGAGAGAGATAGAGTTGAGTGTCATTAGCATATTGGTGACACCCCACTCCAAACTCCCGAATGATCTCCCCCAGTGGTTTCATGTATACATTGAAGAGCATTTTCCCCAAAAGCATGAGACTCATGAATTTGTGACTTTTTTTTTCAGTTTCATGACTCATTTCCAAGTCAGTGGACCCGAGTCTCAAGTCATGCCTTAGTAATTAACACATGTGTCTTGAATGTACACAAGTTAGTGAAAAACAATTGTTTTCGCAACTCTGACTTGAGTCACGTGACTCAAGTTCCCATCCCTGCCAATAACTTCTGAAGTCACAAAGAAGCTCAAATTATGCAAGGGAAAATCTTGCTTCCATTGCTATGCAGCCAGGGAAGGGGAGGGGGAGATTGGATTCAGTTTCTAATTCTGCTTTCCCAGCAGAATATGCTGGTTTCTGATTTTTGTTCCTTTTAATCATTGCGTGTCGTTTTGGATCTATATATTTGGCATCACTGTTTTCAAAACAGAACTCAGAATAGAATGGCTGCATTTCTTTAATATGCACATTAAGCCCTGGAGCCTCCGCTGGATTCTTTTTCTGGAAAGCTGCATAAATCTTTCTACAAGCACTTGTCAAGCACCTCATACTACTGTTTGTTTTGAAGCCAGAAGATTAGCTGAAAAATGGATGAGGGATTTTCATAAAGCACAGCACAACACATTCTATTGAAGTTTCAATTTCTGGCATCCTCATCTTACCAGCAGGTTATGGCAGTGGGACTACTGACCTGTTGGCATAAAAATGCCTTGCAACCGCTCATGGAGCACACCACCACCACCAGGCCAATCTTTGCCACCACCAGAAAGCAGCAGCAGCAGCAATGGAACTGGAGCCATGGATATCTTCCTTATCTTTTCTCTTTCCTAATCTTCTGCCCATTTTTCTTAGTGACTGTTACCCCCCAATTACTAATGCTGTAGCCAACTTTCTTAATGAGATATTGAATCTAACCCGAACTTTTTAATTTAATAGTTGCGGCCGTTGATGCAATGTATTTCTTGTTATGCCATTAAAGGTTCTTGACTTGACTGTGGGCTCTACCAATGCTGGGAAGCTAGCAGGGTCATTCCATGCGTGGGGAGGGGGAGAACAGATTGGGAAAGATACAGGGCAGGTAGCAGTCTGGAGGGGATGGATCTTGGCAGCAAACATGCACGCCAGATCCTATCCCCCATTTTTTGGCCCACTCTTTTTCTCTCCTCAGACTTATGCCAGTTATGTAGTTAGTGTGGGTCCGAGGAGACCCAGGCCTTCAGGAGGGGGGACTATGCAGAGGCAAGGAAAAAGTATTTTTCATTCCCTTGATCAGGTCTCCTGATTGTCTCTCTACCATAGCATGCATTGTGCATCTTCATGGTGGGGCTGCAGGCTTCAGCATGGAGGGGATAGGACTGGACAGGGAGTCTGACATCCAAACGAGAGTGAGAGCACAATTCTAACCTGAAGTTAGGCCAGCAGAGTTAAGTTAGCAAAGTTTGGCCAGCACAATGGCCACCAAAAGCACATTTGGTCCACTCTTGGAGTCAGAGAGGATGGCGCACATCTGTGTGCTGACCTCTCTGACTCCAAGAGTGATCCAAACATACATTACAGTTTCCCTTGTGGCGGCCAAACTTTGCTGGCCTAACTGTTCTGGCCTAACTCCAGGTTAGGATTGTGCCCTGAGTGAGAATCATAAATGTGAAAGTTGTCAAGTAGTCAAGGTATAAAATACATACCTTGACGCAATCCTAACTAACTTCCCAGCACTGGGATAAGGGCAATGGAGCTCTGAGGTAAGAGAACAAACAAACACTCCCTTACCTTGAGGAGGCCTCAGTGACTACTCCTCTACTGCAGAATGCAGAACATGCCCCATTGGCACCACTATGCCAGTGCTGGAAAGTTGGCTAGGATTGCCCCCTAAGTAAAGCAGTTATGCATTTTTCCCCTCCAGTTTTTTTTACAACTTAGGCTTATGTATGGTTATTTTTAAGAACGGGCAAATCTTTCCACTGAATGAGTTTTTCTACAAAATATACATACCTACCCTTCTTCTTTTTTCATTATGACATCAACATGAAAATCTACTTGTCTCACAGTCCAATCCCATGCTCCCCCCACCCCCGCATTGATGCAGGTGCACCAAAAAAGCTCATGCTGCATCCATCAAGAATGCAATCCTGGAGGTCTCCTTTGGGTAAGGGGACACTCATTCCTTCACCAAGGGGTAGGTCTCCATAGTGCAGAGTAGTCTATTAGGACCAATGCCAGCAAAATTGCCGGGGCATGTCTGTGTGGATCCATTTCACAGGATCAGGTCTGGGAAGCAGGTTTCGATTTTAACTCCGAATTTTGAGCCAGATTGTATTTTAGGCAGAATTTGGTGGCAACTCTAGCAAATCCAGTTAGCTGACAAGTAAACAAGCTAATAATCTGTCTTCATTGCTCCCCAAAGTTTTCTCTATTGTCTACAAATGCTACGCAGCAAGTAATAATAATAATAATAATAATAATAATAATAATAATAATAATAATATACCGCCTTTCTAGGTCATTAGATTGCTCTGTTGACTTTATTCAAGGCGGTTTACATAGGCAGGCATTTCTAAACCCAAAGGGTTTTTACAATCAGAAATAAGTTCTAATCTTACAAGAACTGCTACATTCAGATGACACTTTCAAGTCCAGCCTTTCTTTCTTAGCCGCATGATTGCCTTCCTGCCAGCTGATAAACGACTTCTTGCTCTCACCAAGAAACAGCTAGCCCGACACAACTCCTCTCTCACAGGCAGCCGGACACAGCTCAGATCTTATCAGCCACATTCTCGAGGTCTGCCGCTCATGGAAACTTCCGGTGTTCTCTAATTGGCGACCTTCAGATCTTATCTTCGGGCATGACTTTTACCTTCTCGGCTAGACATGGAGGGAACCCCTGAGAACCCCTGGTTCTGGAACCCCTGAGATAAACAAATCCATGGGTCAGGACACCCAGCTCTCCAAATGCAACCACAGCAGTGATCCGGCGATGTACAGGGGGTTTTCTGAGGCCCGGGGGTGGGGGGCAGTGTGTTGCTTCCCTGGCCCTCGGAATGCCTTCTAAAGGCAAAAAAATGGTCACTTCCTGGTTTTTTTTCTTCAGGGAAGGCATATAGGCCTTTCTGAGGCCCAGGGAAGTTGTGAGCAGCCTCCCCGGGCCTCAGAACATCCTCAGAACACAACTGGAGCATGGCTCCATTCCTGTATGCAGCGTGCAGGTCTGGCCTGATTGGGCACCTGGGGTTAATTAAAACTGCAGGTCCAAAATCTATTATAAACAGCCTGGACCTGTAAAATTATAGCCCTTGCACCTGATCCAAGCCCTCCCACACCCTCCCATACCTCGTTATACCTTTTCTCCATCCAGTTTTGCCTCCTATCCACCCCCTCTCCCACCTCCCCAACCAGCTTACCTTCTTTGGCAGCCAGCTGGTGATATATTGACATCTCCCCACCAGTGCTTTCGAACTGCAGTTGCCATAAGGGATGCTAGTCCTGCCAGGCGATTGGAGTGGGCTCTGCGTCACTGTCCAAAGCAGTCATCGGATTGAAAATAAAAATGATCTGTGTGCACTTAGATCGCTGAATCCAAAGCAGAAAAAAAATTTATTCCAACATTTTGATCGAAACGGGAGTTCGTTCTTTTCCCATGCCTGTCAAGAGTGCTGCTGATGGGCTGTGTGCTTCGGCAGCAGGAAGTTCTTATGTGCTAAGCAGCACACATGGAGGGGGGTGGGTGGGGAGGATGTGGTAGGCAACTGGATTAGCCCCAACGTGTATGATAACATTGAAAAGCATTACATTCTAATTTGCACATTTTTTTTTTGTTCTTTGATTTATTGAAAGGAGTTAAAAGTTACAGCATTGGTTTGGCAGTAATGAAAATTCCAGTTATTGTAGTACTTGTGCTTTGGCTCCAGAGCTGCAAAGTTGCTCCAGAATATATTACATAATAAAATTGAATTTCCAGACAGAAGTCAGGGTTTTATAGCTAGCTGCATATCAAGGGAAAACCTCTTCTTTGCATTGGCTGCTTCTTATATGCTATGGTTTCTTTTTAAAAGAGCTTCCCCCCCTGAAATAGTTTCCCTGAAGCCATTTTGAGAAAATTCCATTCTATAGGCTAAAGCTCCATTTTGTGTCTTTTCTGCAACAGCAGAAGAATTCATGTTCTCTGCTTTTCATCACCATTGGCTGGTTTTCTATTATTCACTCCCATGTTCTTAGAATGCAGCGCGGGTGAGCCTGCCTGCCTATTCCAGCACAGGTTAGGATTGCTCCCTCAGTGGATCTAGCTCCCCAATAAATCTGAACAGGGTAGCACTTTCAGATTTAATACCATCATTTCAGTGGTGTCATTCAAATGATTTAGGAACAGGAACTCACTTTTGATTGGCACTTGTCAGGAACCCGGAACCAGCCATGGAGCCCATTAGGATCCGGAATCCCCATTCTGGTCCGTTCCCCCTGAATGACATCACTGCCATCACCCCCCTAGGAATCCGGAGTTGCTCTCTTTAGCCCTCTGAGTGCCGGCCAACCAAGAAGAAAAGCTCTTTGCAGAGGAATTGGGAGGGGGAGGAGGGAGAGTGAAGTGGGCAGACTCAGCCCTAATTTTAACTAGTGGAACTGAGTTCCCCCGCATTCCCCCTGCATGACATCACTGCATCATTTTTAATGAAGACTGCAAGTTTTCATTTGTTCAGCAGGTAGATCAATCAAGTAGCCCTTTAGGCATTTAATCCCTAGTCAAAGCACCCTAATTTCTGTTTTGAAGCTATTTTGATTACAAGAAGACAGTGTTAAATATGGACTTCCCATCTCACAAGTGGTATTTTTTTCTCACTCTTCCTTCAGTTTCTCAAAAAGGAACCTACAGTATATCCAGAGCTTGATAATATATAAATGGAATTGATGTCACTTAAAAAAACAGATGATTAATCCACAAACATTCTATCCTAACTTGTTTGATCCAAAGGCAGAACACGTGCTTAGCTAGTAAAAGTCAAGACCAATTCATCAATGCACAGTAAGATGTGGTGGGGTGTGGGAGGAGGGACAAGGAACAGA
The DNA here is from genome assembly GCA_029204185.1 of Lerista edwardsae. Classification (NCBI taxonomy): domain Eukaryota; kingdom Metazoa; phylum Chordata; class Lepidosauria; order Squamata; family Scincidae; genus Lerista; species Lerista edwardsae. Next base: position 4,270,172 of record JAJKFI010000065.1, read on the forward strand.
GAAAGAGAGATAGAACATGTTACGATAACCTCACTGACACATTGAACAAGTAATTCCTTTCCAAAAATAGCGGCTTCTGCATGGCACACATTTCTGGAAATTGCATAGGATAAACATGAAATACCCCAAAGAGGCACGTGATGTCTCAAAAAGAACCTTCAGTGGAGGAAGATGGAATAGTAATAGCTAATAAATAAACAAATGTAAGCCCACTTGGGAAGATGTTAATAAAATACCAGGATGCATAAGAAATCCAAGATTATGGGAAAACAATCTCCATAGATTTTTTTGGATCCATACCAGATTGTATATAAAGGATGTTGAGGCACATCTGGAAAAAGAAATCCAATTTTATATGTGAGCATCCCACAACTCCTTTCTTTAGGAAATACAAAAGAGCAGTGAGATTTAGAAAAAATCTTTACCCTTTGGTTACTTACAAAAAATTGCCCCTTCTCATGAATGGCATTCTAGACCAGCAGTTTCCAAACTCCAGCCTGTGGGCCTGATCCGGAGACCACTTTTTCTGCCCGCCACGTGACTGGCACTTACCGTTCCACTGGGGAACATTGGGGTGCCTGCGACTTGTGTCGCTGTGGCCTGCCACTTCTGTGTTTGAGGCCTGCTGCGGCCTGCCGCTTCACTCCAGCAGGCTGTGCACACAGCATTCTGGGCAGGCGCGGCTGGCCACAGTAACACTGGGGAGCTGTAGTTTTGGCTGTCCCAATGCTCCCTGGCAGTACGATATGTACTATTATCTATCTATCTATCTATCTATCTATCTATCTATCTATCTATCTATCTATCTATCTATCTAT
>JAJKFI010000065.1:4275105-4298063 GCA_029204185.1 Lerista edwardsae
AATAATAATAATAATAATAATAATAATAATAATAATAATAATAATAATAATAATAATAATAATAATGCTCGTATTTATATACCGCCTTTCTTAAGATCACTAGATTACTCTAATGACTGTAACTCAAGGCGGTTTACATAGGCAGACTGTATTCAGAAACCCAAAGGTTTTTACAATTATACAGAAACGTTCTATCTTTCAAGAACAACACTCATACCGATCTTTCTTTCTGGATTTAGCCTTCTTTCTTAGCCACCCGTCTGTCTTCTGCTGGCTGATAAGAGGTTTCCCTGCTCTCACCAGAGACGCAGCTGACCAGCATACTCCTCCTCCCACGAGGCAGCTGGAACTCAGCTTTTTAATCAGCCACAGTTTGCAAGGTCTGCCGCTCACAGAGACTTCCGGCAGTCCCGAGCTGGCAACCTTCAGATATTCATTCAGGCAAACAGAGGCATTAACCCTCTTGACTAAATCTTCAAATCCCTCCTCAGCCACGAAGCTTCCTGAGTGACCGTGGGCTAATCACTGTCTCACCTACAGGAGTCATTAGGAGTTGTTGTGAGAACAAAGGAGGGGAGGAACTGGAAGGGAAATTACCGGAAGTCACCAATAAGCTGACACTGTGTGTGAGAGAGAGATAGTCTAGGGCAGCCTGCCCATGTAAACCACCTTGAGTACTATCTGATGAGAAATATGAGGGTGAGAAAGGTGGTATATAAATACTGAAATAAAAAATAAAAATAAACCACCCTCAGCAACTTGGAGGAAGGGTGGTATAAAAATGTGGAAATAAATAAATACCTCCTCTTCTCCGACTGTATGCCATAATGAAATCATCCACACTGCATCAATATGAAGGGCTCAGAGGGTCTCAGATGTACCATTGAAGTGACTGTGACACCTTTTAGCTCCAGAATAGGTCTGCTTGCTGGCCATCCAAGGTCTTCTAACTGACAAATATCTGGTGTTCTTGGTCTGCATTCAGTGTAATGAAACATTGCTTGGCACCTCCAGTTCTGCTATCCTTCCAATCACTTCCAACCACATTCAGCTTCAGAAAATGGGCATCAGACTGAACAGTTGTGGACTAGATACCACTTGAATTTAGGAAACCAAGTTAGCCTCAAGAAACACGTTGCCTCTTAAGGCAGAGCCTTTAAGGGGGGTGCAGGGGATACATTGTATCTGGGCCCAGAATAAAAAAGGGGACCCATGCAGAGGCAGATCTAAGGGAGGGCAAAGCTCTAAGTTTTGCAAGAAGCCTTACCTTGCAGTGGAAATCACTCCTCTCCTGCACCGTTTTAGCCAATCCTCACAGGGAAAAGCAGCATCTTGGCGTTGCTTACTGGCTACAGCAGCAAGGGAGAGGAGGGATTTACATGACAGGGTAAGGCTTCTTGCAACACTTAGAGCTTTGCCCTCCCTGTAGATCCGCCTCTGGACCCATGTGCCAAAGGAGGGAGGCTGGAAATTTCCCAGGATCACAGCTGGCCTCATGGAGAGCAAAACATGGAGACTGAGCCAACTGCGAGGCCAGGGCTACCATCTAGGTAGACCTGGGCTCCACATCAGTAAGCCTGGTAGAGTTCGGCTCCAAATACTTTTCTAGCTGTTGCTGCCCTCCCCCCAACATGTTTTGCCTCTCAGCATCCCAGTTCCACCCTCCCCTTCCTTATTTCACCCCTCACCTCTTTTGGTAGGGGCTCCAAAAAATTTTTTGTAACCACTTAAAAAATTCCTCTTGGAGGCCCTGCCTTGAGGCTATTGTGATTTATGCATTTAAGTTTGTATGAATATCTGGCGGCAGCCCAAATCCTAACCAACTTTCTAGCACTGACATAGCTGTGCCAATGGGGCTTGTGCTGCATCTTGCAGTGTAGTAGTAGTCATGGAGGCCTCCTCAAGGTAAGGGAATGTTTGTTCCCTTACCTTGGAGATGCATTGCCCTTACCCTGGTGTAGGAAAATTGGTTACGATTGTGCCCTGCATTCATTAAACAAATCACACTGAAGTTGATAAGGCTGCTGGTAGACAGTGTCAGGATTTTGCTCTGTGGTGTTCTTGCTCATGCAGATGTTAAATTTTGTAGGGTTGAAGATCCCAATCTTTTGTAGATTTAGTTCAAATGGAGGTTAAAATGGTCTAATTCTTGTAAAAACTGTGAATTATTAAATTGTCTCAAACCATTCTTGGAGAACCTAAAGCTTCCCTTTATATTCCCATGTTAAAGTTTGTCACCTTTGCAATGTTCTGTATTCTTTCCCTGTCTCCACTTTTAATAACAAAAGGCAGCAGAATTCCAACGGAGGGGCTTTTGAACACGTCATCTGACTGCAATCCCATTTCATATATAAGAAAATCATCAGAACATTCAGAGACATGGTGATCCCTGGAGAGAGAAAAATCTGAAAGTCAAACAATGTTAGAATATATTTAATTCAGATTGCTGCTGAAAATCTTCAAAGCCTAGTGATGAGAGACCAGGTTTTTTGACACAGTTTCTCTTTACCTAGCAGTTCTTTCTTTCCATAAAGGATTCATATCTCCCAGGTAGCCTACAGAATGTTTAGAGCAGGTCGCTTGGTCTGTCAACTATCTCTCTAGGCGGCCGCAGGACCTTTTTATGCATTGTTGCAGAAAACACAATGTGCATTTGTGAATGAAAATGCAGATGAGACAAATGGGAGAAAAAGACTCGCAGCCCAATCCTAAACTGCCTGACTGCCCAGGAGCGCAGCAGTAGCCAGGTGGCAACTGCTGCATCCTGCAACAGCCAGGCAGCTGCAGGAGGCTCCACAGGGGATGGGGACGCTTGTCCCCTTTCCCCACAGTAAGGGCACAGGGCAGGTGAGCAGTGTACTTGCCTCGGCACCAGCTATTTAGCTGGCACAAGGCAATGCCATCCATGTAAGGCCGCAGGGCCCAACACAGAGATAGGGATCCAGCAGCAAGAGTCGCCACCAGTCCCCCCGTCCTCTCCCCCCGCTGTGGAACGCCCTCCCACCTTGAATAGAAAGCCTGTAACTAAGGTGACCAACTTTTTTACAATGAAAAGGAGGACACAAATAAATTGAAGAAAAAAATATCATAAATAGGCGGGGCTTGAAGGAGAGGCGGGGCTTTATCAGGTCTGATGATCTTCTTGGAGGATGATCTGGAGGAGTCTTGCAGTTTGGAAGGTCTTGATGGTAGTTGTGCGGCCACACCCCTCAGGCTCAATCAATTAGCCTATCAGGGTAAAGGGGCCATCTCCTGTTTTCAGCACTAGCTACATGTAACCTTTCTGAATAGCTTGCATTCCTGACCCCAGCTAAAACTTCACACCTTTTGCAAACAACCAATGAAATAAGCTCTCTCAATCCTGCTTGTGTTACAATTCTTTCAAAATAAAGTCAAGCCAGGGCCAAGCTTGTTCTTGTTTGCTCTTTACACCGAGCCTTGACGAATCGTCATGTCAAATACAAATACGTCACATCACATGCAACGGATCGGATCGGCATCGATTGAATACGGAGATTTACAGATTAGTCTTCAAATATCAAAAAGGAGGACATGTAGGAGGACACTTTTCGAGGGAGGACAGAACTTACAAAAGGAGGACTGTCCTCCCTAAAGGAGGACGGTTGGTCACCTTACTGTAACACCAGCGAATGGTGGAGTCAATGCTCGCCAGTTTGCGGAGCTCCCTCTGGGCCACGTGGGGCTGGTGTCACCGTGGCGCTACCCCAGCTTACTGCCAGTGCTTGAGGCCTTACTCAACAGTGACATGGGCGGTACGTTCATCCCACCCTCGTTATGCGAGTTAGGACCGGGCCCTCAATCAACATACAAAGGTGACTTCACATTAACATATTGGCGTTTTAAAAAGCGGGATTCGTTTGTTCCGTCTAAGCATAATGATAGTTCCACATTACAGATCCCCTGTTTAGTCTATAGGTCATCTTTTGGACTGGTCAGGCAGGAACATATGCCAATAGTTAGCCAAACAGCTATTGTATGCCAAGGCCTGTAGTGAAAAATAAATCCCTTCACTTACTGTGACTTAACAGAATAATAAGAAAAAAACAAAGCGGGGAAAAATGCACAATAATATTCTCTACTATAACTTTTGTGGTTTCTCAGTCAAATGCTTTCTGCTGTCTGAATTTACCATAATCTATTCCAATAGTTTCCAAATGGTGATTCCTTTCTTTTTTTACTTTCTTGACTGACCCCCTCTAACATATATTTGGCAGAACCTCACCACTGAGACAAAGATTCTTTTTTATTATTCAGACAAAGAGACTGCTTCCCTGTGCTATTATGCTGCTAAACGTATTCTAGGGGCACACCCAAGTTCTCTCTTTTTTTTTTCTTGCTAATAGAAAATAAACTGCACATGCAGGAAATCTGCTTTTTTCTTTACTGCATTTTCCCAAGAGACTGTTAAGGCCTGCATCAGCAGGTGGCGATGTTACACACAGGCTGCACCCACAACTCATGTGCAGGAATTTTTTTTTTTTTAAAACCGTGATATTCCCTTGCCAGAAATTAGTGCAGAAGGCAACATTCAAGACCTGAAATTTGTGCTGGCAAACCCAACTACCAACAGGAAAAGTTAATGAGAATCGAATATAGGATACAATCCTAACCCACTTTCCAGCACTGCCTTAGCTGTGCCAATGGGGCATGTTCTGCATTCTCCAGTGGAGGAGTAGTCACGGAGGCCTCAAAGTAAGGGAGTGTTTGTTCCCTTAACTTGGAGCTGCATTGCCCTTACCCCGGTGCTGGAAAGTAGGTTAGGATTGTGCCCCTAGTCATATAAACAAGGTTATGGATTACTTTGGCCACTTATTACAGTCCATTGGTTCTCAACAAAACCATTTCAGAGCTTCCCATTCAGACTGCTCTATAGTCTGATCTATAGTCTATAACATTTTTACCACTTTCGTTTTGCTCCAAAGTGGCTTGAGAACCAGCAATATTTCTTCTAAAAACCCGACTTCTAAGATTATGAGACTATTCAGCTTATTCCAATGCCTGTTGCTGCTTTTGTCTCCCTAGTTTACATCTACTTTGATGCCATGTTTGATATAATTTCTTCTTTTTCTTCTTCTTCATCATTATTATGGACTAGCCTTTTGTTACCCGGCGTTGCCCGGGGGACAAAGTATCCCCAGCCTCTATTAGGAGAAGGAATGAATACAGGGACAGAAGCAAGCAAAGGAGCGTAATGAAATTGTCACACTCACTGAACCATGTCTGCAGGTCCTGTGGTAGGGCAGTCAGCCCTCTGGAAACAGGTAGCTCTCAGATCCAACTGGGTGTTGGAACTCTCTGGATCCTGCTCTTTCCAGCCTGGGCAACGCAGGCACTGCAAAGCAGTTTCACTTTCGTTTTGGATTAGTCCCTGTGTATCACATAACCTGCAGAATCGCTTGTGACCACAGGGTGGCAGCAGACATCTAGTCCAATGCAATCCCCTTGGTCTGGACGTTCTAGCCCCCCTCCCCGAAAAACCGGGGGCTGTAGGGGGGTCTGACCCCTGCAGTGTTTCCTTCCAGGCTGCAAGGTACGTGTGTGCCAAGTTTCGTGGCACTCGGTCAAGGCGTGGGGAAGCCTATGCATAACATACATACATACATACACACACACACACACACACACACACACACACACACACACATACCCACGTCCATTTTTATATATATAGATTACTCATATGGTTTATGCCAGCCAATCAGGGACCTTTGAGAGAGCAAGGTGACATCACAACTCTGCATAGCTGATCTAATTTGAATATTTCATGTTATCATTTCATTAATTCATTAATTTCATTAAGGTTTTCTGGGGTGAGGAAAGGCAGAGGAAAGAGGGGGAGGCGCAAAATGGGGCAGAGAGACGGCAGCCTGAGGAATGGACTGGGCCCAGGAGGGGGGTGGTGATGGCACCAGACTCCCCCGCAATATCCTATGCTCCCTCCCAAACCAGGAAGCCCAACATGAGTCTCCTTGGTTCTGTGGATGCAGATCTGTGTAGATCCATTTGGGCTGCTGTAGGTTGGCACGAGGTAAGGGAACATTTGTTCCCTTGCCCCTTGGAGACCTGCAGCTGCATCCCGGGCCCCGTTGGGTTCAATGTTTGCCATTTCACGGGGTTTGTTTTTGTTTTGTTTTTTAAATTGTTTTTAAATTGTTTTTAAATTGTTTGTGTTTTTATTTGTTTGCTATTGTTGTTTAATACTGTTTTAACTGTTTTTAATGTTAATGGTTATGCTGTATTTTTAATATATATTTTGTAATGCCGCCTTGGGTGCCTTCGGGCACAAAAGGCGGGGTAAAAATCTATAAATAAATAAATAAATAAATAAATTTCTGCACCACTGGAACCCTGGGCACTAGGGAAGTTTAGGATTGGGGTGACAGGCTCTATACTAATCCTGGAAACAAACTCATTGAAAACAAACTCTCCTACCAATGAGAGATCCTTTGTCTTTGGAAGACAAGTCTTTGGAAGCTCTTCATTAATTTACACTTCTAGCATATCTTACAACTAGCAGTTAGTGATAGGGCTTTTTTGAAGTTTGGATACACTTTACTGTTCATTTCCAAAAGTGAAGACTGATTCATCCCATCATTTTTTTGAGTTTAACTTCTGTCCAGAATGACTTTTGTTTACCACCACAGGATAATAAATGGTGGGCTGAGGGGGCGGGGTCAGCCGAGTGCTGCATCAAACAGTGACTCTGCCTGTGCAGTACGCACTATGCATGGTAGGATCATTGAAGCAAATCACAGGCTCATGTATGCTCCCCTGTAGGGATAACATAATGTGTGACCTGAGGTGTCAACAGGTAAATCAAGAGGGAAGTATGCCATACGTGCTTGATCATCTACCACAAAAAGAAACAAAACCAGAATGGCAGATCACACAAATGTGTGTATGCCCCAGGTCACATATAACAATGTATAACTTATGAAGGGGTACACACAAGTCCAAAACTTTCTTCGTCTCACATTGTGGATGGAGCCTGTATACAAGGAGCCTGGATGAACCCACCTTGAATGTTCCATCATGAGCAAAGCTTCCATTACCCCGCACCTCTCAAGAAAGACACGAGACCAGAGCTTGGCGTTGAACAGGGCCACTTTATTAACTATGTATAATTTTAATGCAGCAGAGCATTAGCTAAAGCGTGCGGGATCTTGGGGTAACGGCCCTTGCCGTCTGCCTCCCCAGGGTGGTCTGGATGACCACAATAGGCATGCCATCTGACTCCAGACTCTAGCTTGTCACTGCCAAGCCGAGTCCCTCATCACCTACCCGGAGGTCAAGACAGCGTGACTGCTTAGACTCACCCCGGCCACAGCCAAAGGATAGCTTCGCGAAGTCCGATGAGGGGACGGTCTGCCAGCCTCACCGAGCCGGTTGAGCAACTTATGAGCGGCCTGGCCGATCCCCAACCGTGCTGCCTCAGATGGATGCCAATTCCAAGAACTTACCTCCCCCCCCCCCGCACGCTACCTGCCATTTTAAATGACCGGCTAATTACATGCACCTTAACCTGCCACAGGCTGAGGTAGGCGAAAAAACAACCAGCCACGGCCAATTAGGCTGGAAGCCAAAAATTCCTACCCGGCCGCGAAGCGACAAGCTAATCCCAGCCTGCTAAATGGGAGGGCGGGTGGGGGACGCCAGCTGGAGCTCGAATGAGCAGTGGGCGGGGCGAGCGCTGGGTATATCCACGCTCGCCCCGCCCCCAGCCGACATCATCAGTAGTGGCCCCCTCAGTCTCTGGATTCGTGCCGAGTGAGTGGGTGGGGCAATGGGCGGCGACGCGCGATGCGTGCAACCCCTTCTTACTGAGACATTTGCAATCTTTGAGGCATTTGCGGTGTCCAAGTGGACCACTTTATCAACCCAATAACTGATACATCAGGACAAAAAGGAAGGAGGAAGTGCCATTTTGATGGAAAACAGATCATACATTGGCGGCCCAATTGTAAAATGGTTAGCTTCACTGGAACTAACATTTTGGTGACACTAGGCTCTGTCAGGTGGTTGCAAAACATGACATGCTGACGTGCTCAAACTGGCCGCCCCCACAAGCCACGAGCAGTTGATTCTGTACGTCACTGGTCTCTGGATGCCTGCTGGACCAGGTAAGGAGGAAGGCAGGGAGAGGGTAATACAGGGCAGGGTGAGCAGAATGGGATGGTGATGGGGTGGGGAGGAAGGTGGATTGCACCAGGAAGAGGACAAGTTTGACAGTGGCATCCACCAAATCCACACAGGTCCACATGGATTTGCACCAATCATATTGCTGGCAAAGGTCTCCAAGTAGACCCAGCTGGCTGCCATGGGCTTACCCTGGGAACAAATATGCCCTTGCCCCAAGGAGACCACTGGAGGTTGAACCCTGTTGGGGCTTCTGTGTTGCTGCGTATGGGTAGGGTTACCAGATCCAAACTGGGACAGAGTGCCTATACCTTTAACCATTGTATAGAAGAGGGAATTTGGACAGGTGCAGCTTTTGAAACCCTTCTATGATGCGCAGCACCTGCCCAAATTCCCTCTTCCATACAATGGTTAAAGGTATAGGCATGCTGAAAGAGTCAGGGCTGGCATCAGCACAAAGTAAATTTGTCGGGTAAAGTTTATATCCTTAAAACCTTTTTTTATTTTGGAAGGCGTTTGAGTAATGGGCTGTGGGCTGGCGTTTATTTTTTTTTTTTGTATTGTTGCGTGATCCTGTTTTTTAATGTTATTAATGGTTTAATTTGTTAATTGGTTTTTATATTTTTTATTTTTAGTATTTGTCTGATTTTAATATTGTTTTATTGAATTATGTAAGCCAGCTTGGATCCCCTTCAGTGGGAAAAAAGGTAGGACATAAATTTGTAAATAAGTTAATAAAATAAACACCCTGTAGTCTGACACACAGAAGAAGCAGTGGGAAGAACCAACATAGTTCTAGTGATAGGGGGCCTATCTAACCTTTCCGTGCCAGTGCTGCTTCTGTGCAGCCCCAAGGAATGGGAGCAAATGTTCCCTTACCTGGAAGAGGCCTCTGTGACTGCCCCCCTACTGTAGGATGCAGCACATGCCCAGCGTCGTCATCCGCAAAAGAACTCCCGGAACGCTGGGAGGGACTTACACGGGGCTTTGCCGTGATTGGCTGCCCGCCTGTTTCGTTCCGTGGCTGCCCTGGCCTCGAGGGGTGCCTGCTCGCCAGGGGAGACAGGTGGGGGGCGCGCCGGGTGCCTGGGCAAGCAGCGGGGGGCCGTGCCAACCGGGGGCAGCCCCCCCTCGAGGCCAGGACAGCCGCGGAACGAAACGGGCGGGCTGCCAATCACACAAAAGTCCCGCCCACGTCCCTCCCAGCGTTCTGGGAGTTCATTTGCGGATGACGACGCTGCACATGCCCCATTGGCTCGGCTGTACCTTCACTGGAAAGTTGGATAGGATTTGTCCCTATGTGAATTATGAACAGAAAAAAGCTTCCCCCATGTTGAAAGTTCATGTGGGATTCCTCAAGTGTTTTTCAAAGGTATGTTTGCTTGGAAAACTGGAGAACTAGAAGGCAGAACTGGAGGCAAGTTTCCCGAGGCTTAACTTTTATGTGCTCTCTCAGTTCAAGCTTGGAAAGATCCAGTGTTTTCTGAGGATCCTCCAAGCAAGCTTGGAAATGGAAATTTGTGACTGAGATGAGCCAGAGGGAGCTCTAGTGTAGTGTCACCGCCGCAGCAGGACTGTTCTTCCACAGTGGGCTTCAGTGCCAATCTGGAAACAGAAGAATGTTTATATGTACGGATAGGCCAAATCACATGGGCTAACATCAGCAGCCCCAATGGTGTGTGTGTGTGTGTGTGTGTGTGTGTGTGTGTGTGTGTGTGCGCACAAGAGGGGGAATGTAATGTGAGAAATAGCTACATGATCTGGCCTATGCATCTAAAGTCAACATTCCTCTTTTACTAGTGCGGATGGAAGCCAGGCATAAGGGAGAGGCTTTGCAGCAGCAAATATGCTTCACTGGTAACATAACCATCAGCCCGGATGAAGGAAAGTTACAAAGGACCTTTTTTGCCTTGTGTACTGTTTGGGGAATATGGTTATTTCTCTGTGCTTCTTCATAGGCTTGGTGACTGAAAAGTGGTTTTTTTTTTTTTGGTGTGTGTGTGTGTGTGTGTGTGTGTGTGTGTGAGTGAGTGAGTGAGTGAGTGAGTGAGTGAGACCTTTAGTCACTTGTGGGTACTGTGCAAAGTAACTGGGTACTGCCTGCTTGGTGGTGGCTGAAAGACCATGTGGCAGTTTTGAATGTAACCAGTCACTAGCAAGTTGGAGGACAGGAAGGAATCTCACAGGGGATCCATGGACATGGAAACTGTTCACAAAAACTGAGCCTGTAAAATGATGCTGTCCGAACTTCTTACTCCTTGGAAAACACTCTTACCAGTTGATGGAGGGGGTGGCCTCACGATGGTGTCTTGAGCATTACCACTGCCACCACCAGTACTGAGGTCTCAGTGGGCCCTTGGCCAATGGTGTATCTGACCAACCTCTGACTCCATGCTAGGAACACTCCACATTATGTAATTAGACTTTAGAAAGGAATTCTCGAAGTGATCACAAAATGTGTAACCACAGGGGTGTATGGTGTGTGTGTGGGAGGGGGTATTGGTTAGATGGAAAGAGCAGCACATCCCTAGACTAAGGCTGCAATCAGACGCGTATTTACGGAGCAAGGGGTGCGGAATGCATGGGTGCCGGCAGCGGGGGGGGGGCGCCGGCAGTGCGGAGGCGGCATCGCGAGGAGGAACCGGAGCGTTGTGTGGCCCTTCTGCCCTCCCTTGCCTCCGTAACGCTCCGAAATGGAGCATTTCTGGGCTAAGGGAGGCATGTTGGAGCGACACACGGGGGTGGGGCGACGTCCTGAGGGCATGGTTGCCTCGGGCCTCTGTGCACGCCTGGCTGCAATCCTATCCACGCTTACCTGGGAGTAAGCTTGACTATAATGGGACTTTCTTCTGAGGATTGACTTGCTTCTGATACATAGGATTGGATTCTAACGCATCTATCCAGTGATCACAACTCACCGGAAAGGCCATATAAACTCAGATTGATGAAGTTACAAGTACAGCTTCCTTAAGACCATCTGGTTATCTTTGGGCCTAGATAATCCAGGTACCTGAAGAGACTATACCATCTGGAATGACCACATAAGCTACTCACATAGGCCTCAACTGCAAAACTGAAACTGTTTTCCAGTTTCAGCTTGAGGCCTCTCGGCATGCCTTTTAAAGTTGGTACTCCTTCCTAACTCCGTTCACTGTAACCAAATATTCTTTCCTTTAAGTTGCTACAGGAACTCACAGCTGAGGTGTCATGACTCCATTGGGGTCCTGACCCAAAGGTTGAAGACCACTGTCTTAGGCCATTAAAAATGAGTATTGCAGTCCACAGGTGCTATCTCCTTCCCTTGGGTACTTTGACATTGGAAACAACCTGAATGGGCTTTACATAGGGTTGGTTGGGATGTTCCTGCTGGACCTCCATTGCCTTTTATTCTGGCACAGTGGGGAATAAACCAAATATGAGGTGGGGAATCACACCTCACATGGCGTATTCAAGGATGAGGTGCTCCAGGCCCACAGGCAGCCCCAGACTTCAAGCGTAGTCAAACTCAAAGTATAGGAGTCACTTGGTGACATGTATCCTTTCCTTAGGCCTAGGTCCCAAAAGATCAAATGTAGCATAAATACCTAGAGAGAGAAAAGTGACACAGGGTAAGCATACGCTGGACACACTATTCAGAGAGGATGGTTAGTCATGCCATAAGAACCATTGAGAAGGCAGGAGAGGCCAAGTGGGTTCCTAGGAGTTTTCTTTCTTATAAACCCAGTATTGTGCCAGTGCTTGGAAAGCTGTTTGGCCCGTGTAATGTTTTGCTCCACCATATTACAAAGAAGGGAGAGGGTGATGGTGCCCAGAATGAATTCATCAGAATTGATTTTTTTAAAAAAAGAACTTGAAAAGCACAATGGAAATATAATTGATTATACAGTATTTCTATCCCACTCTTCAATTTAAAAATTTCTCAGAGTTGTTTGTCTAGGGTTACAAAATACAAACTAGGACAGAGTGCCTCTACCTTTAACCATTGTATAGGAGAGGAAATTGGGGCAAGTGCAGCTCATCATGGAAGGGTTTCAACAGCTGCACCTGCCAAAATTCTCTCTCTTATACAATGGTTAAAGGTAGAGGCACACTGTCCCTGTTTGTATCTGGTAACCTTATTTGTTACAACTGAAATGGGTAAAACACAACAACAATAACCCATTTTTTTAGTCTTTGTTTGGGGAAAGTGGCTGAAGATTGGGCAACCTCCTTACGTTAATAGTAGGCTACTTCAGAATGCCAGGTGCAAGGGAGTGGCAACAGGATGCAAGCATCTTGTTGTCTACTGAACTCCCTTAAGCACCTGGTGGGCCACTGTGAGATACAGGAAGCTGGACTAGATGGGCCTTTGGCCTGATCCAGTGGGGCTCTTCTTATGTTCTTAGGCGGGGCACTGACCTTCAGCTCCATACGGAAAGACTTTGGAAGGTGCCTTTGGGCTCCAGTTGCTTGTAAAAGATTAGCTAGCTAGCTATGTCAACTTGTAGTGCAATTCTAGGCAAGTCTACTCAGAAGTAAGTCTCATTGAGTTCAATGAGATTTAGAGCCCAATCCTATGCATGTCTACTCAGAAATAACCCATTATAATCAATGGAGCTTACTATCAGGTAAGTGGTGGTTAGGATTGCAGCCTCCATCCTCAAGTGATTGTGTATGGGATTGCAGGCTTAAACTCAGCTAAATCAGAATGCAGTAGACACACACACACACACACACACACACACACACACACGCGCGCGCGCGCGCGCCTTAAAGCAGCCCTAGCTCGCTAAAGCTTGCCCAGACAAATGCACATTCCTGTCTGCAAAGGGTTAGCTGGAATGTCTAGTGTTAGAATTTCACATTTTGTGCAGTCATTTCTCTCTCATCTACTTTTCCCACATCCCTGTTATAGTTGAAAGCAGCGGCAAATCTGTTTCAAATTAGGGTTACACACATACAGTAGTAGCAAAAGCCACAGGCATACTATATTTAAATATCCTCAGTGTGCCTACCCAACAATTAAAGAGATCTGCTTTGCACTGCCACCCCCCCACCCCCACTCAAGTGACCCAGATTTTATTAAGATAATAATACTTTCAAAAGTTTGCTTATGGAAAAATGTGGTTCCAAAATACAAGCAAGCAGTAGCGACATACTATTTACACAGTGATTTCAAGAGGAAAAAGCGTAAGTTGGTGGAGTTTGGTTGGATCATACTTGTGTCTTCTTTCTCACGTAAAAAGTTTTTAACCATTAATAAAATCACATCTCTTTCATACTCATTTCTTGGGCCTGATTCTCATATTTATGTTGATCATGTTTTTATTTATTTGCCTTTCCAGACAAATCCCCTTGGAATGTTTGTCAATCATTCACACATGTTTCATATGTTTGTCTGGCGAGACCAAAGGAATTCTGTGGAGACCCTGGAAACACCAAAGTAGTGGAGGGTGAGAAACAGATGGTGACCTTAGATCTGAAAGATCCAGGTTCAAATCCCCACTTAGTCATGAAGCTTCCTGGATGAGCTTGGCAGTCACTATCTTTTAGGCTCACCTACCTCACAGGGTTGTTGTGAGGACAGGCAGAGGAACTATGTACACCACCATGAGCTCCATGGAGGAGGAGTGATATAGAAATGTGGAAAAAATAAATAGTAGAAGCACTGATCTACTGTATATTTGAGATGGGACCAGTAAAGCTATGGAACATTCTTTCCCCATCCTGCTTTTATAAATTCTATCACTTGGATACATAAATTCTATCACTTGGATACTAATACTGTTTCCTGCTTATTTCATAGAACAGTGTTATTTAAACTGTGGGTCGGGGCCCACTTGGTGCGTCGCGACCTGATGTCAGGTGGGTCGTGGAAAGCTGGGAGCAGCCATCTTGGAAACTGCAGACCTTACTTGTGTTATATTCCTTTTGTGAGTGCTAACAATTTGAATTTTCAAGTGAGGGTTTTTTAAATTTTGTTTTTAATTCAATGCTTTTATATCGTATTTTGTCCTAATCTTGCTTTCTGACTGGGATGTTTCATGGTTGTTCAATTGCTGCAGTCCAAGAATGCCAATTTACATTTCAGGAGTGTCATTTGATTATGTTACAATGACAGCACTTCCTGCTTGATGAGTCACTTCCTGCCACAACATCATTTCCAGGTTAATGACATCACTTTTGGTGGATCCCAACATGAGTGCATTCTAAAAAGTGGGTCCCGGTCTAAGAAGTTTGAATGTTGCTGTTATAGAGCATTAGGTAGAAATCTGGCCAACCCCCACTAATAATAGTTTTCTGAAGAACTTCATAAACTCCGTATCATCTAGCCACCCCCAATACTTGCAGCTTTCCAGCATGAGAATTTAATTCCAGTTTACACGCAGCTTCAACATGTGACATCTATATTTATTGTACATATTTTTGCTTGTGGGTGCCACTTCTTGCCTTGAGCCAAAATAGCTTCCGATATAATTAAAACAACAAAACCATCAAAAGAGTGAAATCAGAGCAAAGACAATATTAAACCAGTAACCAAGCCAAGATAAAATAAGCAGAAAGTCCCTGAAGGAACATGTGTACAGCACAATCCTATCCATGGCTACTCAAAAGTAAGTTCCATTGAGTTCAATGGGGCTTACTCCTTGGTAGCTGTGTTTAGGATTGCAACCTGAGCTGTATGTGCATGTCTGAAGTCCAGGACAGATGAAGCAGTATGAGCTTCCTGTGTGCAGTGGGGCAGTGGGTCTGAGACAAGCCTTGGATTCACACACCTGCTCTGCGTGTGTAGACTGCTAACGGTGAGCTAAAAGCCTTTGCATGCAAGTTGCAGATAGGTCTGTCTCTCTTATCTGGTGATGGTGTGTCCAGTAGGTTTCATGACTTAAAAATTGCTCACTGAGTTTAAACCCCAGATGCAGTCTGGTGTCTTCCTTGAGGGTGGTGCAAGGGTAACAGGCTACCTCAGAATGCCAGATGCACGGGAGTGGCAGTGAGATACAAGTATCTGGTTGTCTTATGTGCTCTCTGAGGCATCTGGTGGGCCATTGTACGATACAGGAAGCTGGACTAGATGAGCCCTTGCCCTGATCAGACCCTTGATATGAGGTAATAGGCTACCTCAGAATGCCAGATGCAGAGGCGTGGCAGTGAGATACAAGTATCTGGTTGCCTTGTGTGCTCCCTGAGACATCTGGTGGGCCACTGTGAGATACAGGAAGCTGATGGGCCCTAGATGGCCTTTTCTTATATTCTTATGCAACAGCCTCTGCGCCACCAACTACTGTACCTGGACTGGCCAAAGAAAAGGGGAGTAAAAGAGAAAGCATAGAGAAGGGGCGAGTAGCATCTCTGCTCTAGCCCACCTCTCTCCTCTCCTCCACACTTCCTCTTCCACATGTGGAAGGTGGAGCTGAGGCAAGTTGGTGGATATAGGAGGGCATCCTCCTCCAATTTGCTGCCTGAGGCAGCTTCCTCAGTCAATCTCATGGATAGGCCGGACTTGCCTGGCTTGCTTCAACTACCATTATGGTATCATCTAAACAGTGGTTAGAGTGGATTGATCAAGTGAGCCAAGCCTACTCAGGTATGAATGCATGCACAGTGGCCTCAGTCAACACTGTACATTGTACTGTGGTGTGTGTATGAGAGCCAATGTTTATTGCCAAAGTCAAGCATGTATAGAATGTCACTCCTAGGGTCTTGGATGAAGCAGCCTCTACAACACTATTAGGGCATTTTCTTCTGGGAAGGAGATACATCCAAAACATTCCCACTCCATCCGGCCTCTGGGCTCGCGTCTGCTTTAAGGATTAATCTGGGGGAACCGAGCTTGGTCTTGCCATCTCATTTGCTTATGTGTAAGAGACCTTTCTGTCCTCTGCCAAGGATTTTCAAGACAAACAGAATGACGGCTGCCTTTGTCTGAAGCCAAGAGGGGCTCTGAACTATATCTGCTGTGTCTGATTCCATTCACAGCAGCCTTTACTGGGAAGAAACTCTTGCCAGAGGGCCAGACATAAGGGTCATAATAATGTAACACCACTATTGGGTCAGATGACTCGGGTTTGGCCGCTGCGTTCCTAAAAATAAACCAAGGTTTCCTTAGAAAGGTGCTAAAGATCTTTCTCTTTTGACCTCTGTGTATTACCCCTTCATAAATGCAAGTATCTATTGATGCATCTGGAATGGTATGAACTCACTATTTCTAGAACGTCTTAATACGTTTTTGTTGACTGGGTTTTTATACTCAGTTGTAATTAGTTTTGTCATTTGGCTTCAACAGTGGCAGTGTGGACATTACAATGTCTGCGAGATCAGTTACTAAGGGCTATAGCCTGCATGCTATTTCACATAAACGTAGCCTGGTTGATTTCAAGGAGGCTATGCATAGTCTCATAGGCTATCCATCATAGCCCAATAGATGTATAAATTACTTGGATATAGACCAGTGACTTTCAGATTTCCTGCCTTCAGGGAACTTTTTCGGTGTAGAGTTATCAGCTGAGGAATCCCTACATGTTGCAGAGGATTACTGGGTTTTTTCCTAGAGCAGTGGTTCTCAAACGTTTTAGCACCAGGACCCACTTTTTAGAGTGACAGTCTGTCTGGGACCTAACAGAAGTGGTGGAATAGCTGGAAATGCTGTCACTGTAATTCCAGAGCCTGCTGCTTTCCTGAAAATGCAACAATACGTTCTTTCTCAGCCATTTTCCAACAGCAAAGTGAATCAGAAAGAAGAAAGCCTATTTACAACCTTGACACAAGGAAAACAACCACACAGCCCTCCCCCTTTCCAGCATCCCATCTTCCCATATTTTCAATATGATTGCTTAGGTGCTTTGAGACCCACTTGAAATTGGCTCGCGACCCACTAGTGGGTCCCAACCCACAGTTTGGGAACCACTGTTCTAGAGTGTTAACTCAGTTCCCAGGGGGTGTTCGATTGGGCCCCCCAATCTCCCCATCATGTGACCTGAGATTCCACACGGGAACATTCTATACTCTTTGGTTGTTGTGCATGGCAGGGAGAGGTTGATAGGGATGGGGCAAACTGACTTTTCTGAAAGAAAGCCTGTCCATTATTATTACTTTTCTCATCAAGAAACCCTGTTTTGAATCCAAAGGAGGCTTGGAAAAAAATTTGAAAACCATTGATGTAGATCTGCCTTAAAAAGGTAAAGGTTTTCCCACGACCGGCTGGTCTAGTCGTGACCGACTGTAGGGGGCAGTGCTCATCTCCGTTCCAAAGCCTGTAGAGCCGGCGTTTTGTCCGAGGACAAGCTTCCGTGATCATGTGGCTGGCATGACTCTATGCCGTAGCATAGCCATTACCTTCCCACCGAAGTGGTCCTTATTTATCTACTTGCATTTAGGTGCTTTCGAACTGCTAGGTTGGCAGGAGCTGGGACAAGCAACGGGAGCTCACTCCGTCACGCAGTCTTGAACTCCCAACCTTCCGGTTGGAAAGCCCAGCAACAGCGAATTAACCTGCTGCGCCACCATGTCCCAAGTAGTTCTGCCTTATTAACCATCTATAACAGTGGTTCCCAAACTTTACTCAAAGGTAAAGGAACCACTGTCACAGTACCCATAAAGTGGGATGGTGATGCCACTCTCAGATTTGAAATACCACTTCTGACTAAGTAAAAAAGGGGTGTCAGAATTGAGAAGGTTTGGGGGAGGTAAGAACCCAGGTTTTGCAGTTTATTCTGATGCCATAACTCCAGTTTATGTGTGTTGATAATGTCATTGATACTCAATCCAGTGGGGACAGAATCAATCCCATGGAGAGCAGAGGGAAAGGCTCAACAAGGGAAACTCCACAATCATTCACTGCAAATTGTTGATGCAATCAGCAGCCTTATCAGGACTGTCTCCCTCTCTTACTCACTGCACTTGACTAAGTAACAGCAGCTGATCCATTGGGAAGCAGTTGTCATCAGCTGTAAGCTATATAAGGCAGAATATATTCCCCAGGGGGGAAGGGGGGGTCGCGCCAGGTGCCTGGGCGAGCAGGCACTCCCTCCGAGGCGAGGGAAAGCCGCGCGGGGAGCACGAAGAAAGCGGAAGTGAGTCGACGGGCTGTCAATCACTCTAAGTCCCGCCCAGTGTACCGTCTACTGGTGAGTAGATGACACCACTGCCTATTTGGAAAAGCCAGGGATTGAACAGAGGACTTTGGCATGCAAGAATATGTTGTATCCAGGGACGCCAAGATCTTCTGATGCCAAATGCTGCCTCACTACCCAATGATGTACCAGCCTCTGCTCCTCCCAGTGCTCTAGCTCTGTGCTCTTCTCCCCACCACATGGCCTCTTTCTCTCTGTCTCCCTCTTCTTTTTCCAATCCAGGGACTGGTAGAAAGAGCAGCAGTAGTGGAGGCTCACAGGTGAACTGAGATGGGAGCCCCACATCAATCTGCTTCCTGAGGCAAAGGCTTCAGTTTGCCTCATTGATGGGCCAGCCCTGGATCTACCACAGAGACATAACCAGTAGGGCTATCCAGCCGGTACACTGGGCGGGGCTTACATTTGATTAGCAGTCCGCCCATTGCGTCACGCCACGTTCCGCCGCTTTCCCTCATGCCCCGGTGTGCAGGAAAGCGGCGGAACACGGCGTGACGCAACAGGCGGACTGCCGATCAAACGTAAGTCCCGCCCAGCGTACCGGCTGGATAGCACTACTGGACATAACCCTTTTCTACACTCCTTTGGTGTTTTCTCAGCAGTCAGGGAAGGCAACAACAGGTGCCAAAGGTAAGCTCCTCATTGCTGTTTCTTTAAAACAACTAGGAGGTTTATTAAAATAGGGTACATGAATGCCAAACAACAGGTGGCTGTTTGCCAAGAGAGAACCTATCCTAACCTGCAAGTAACCTCTTGGCAAACCAATCAACATTGCTTAGTATTTGTTCTTTCTGTTACTGGTTCCTTGATGGTCTGTATTCATTTGTATTCTACAAGGCTCCACAAGAGCATAACAAAAGAGCTGAATAATAAAAGCATGAAAACTGCTATGTTTGGCCTTGCTATATGGTCAAGAATGCCAAGCATTTCCTTTTCACCTATGAAGGGGTCCTACAGTATTTCATCCTGTTCATAGTGAGGCCATTTCTCGAACCAAAACAAATGTAATCTAATGCTTGGGTGGGAAGGTAATGACAGACCTTTAGTAGCAAAAAGAATGCTTAGCAATAAATATTCCATGGCTGCCTTCTCACGCCATCACCCCACATGTCAGGAAAGGAGAGTTATGGCCAAACCAGTTGATGAAGAGTCCATGGAATTCATTATACGGCAATTTGACCATTTAGCCCTGGTGTCAGTCTTAGCAGCTCTTTTACCAGGAATCTCTGCACTATGTTGTATGTACAGTGTTCATAGATTGCAGTGCTTTGGGGAGAATAGGAACCAAAGGCTTTTGCATGAACTTATGTTTCTAAGAGTTGAGAAAATACATTGTGACATTTTCATCGAATGAGACATGATGTGAGAGTATTGACAATGGGCAGCCCAATCCTATCTTTCCCAAGGCCCAGAGGTACAGTGGTACCAAGATGGCCACCGCTGTATCCTGTTGGGTAGGGGAAGCTGGCAGAGGTCTCCCCTAGGAAGGAGTCATTCATCCCTTTACCTGAGTAAAGCTCAAGTTTCCACAAGGGGGCTTCTTGAGTCTGCACCTGTGAAACAGCAGGTGCAGACTTGAGAAGTTCCATATTGGACTTGTGACCCCTAAGGGGGGATAGGATCCAGCAGAGTCCACCCCAATTTTGCCCTTTTCTCACCCAGTAACACCTCTTCCTGGCATGCCCCAGTCTCCACTGGGGTTCTGTTTCTGACCCCTCTGTGGATACCTGAAACGGTGGATACTGGGGACATCTTTTTAAAGATAGGGAAATACCACTAGTTTTGCTGCGACAAGGTAAAAAAAAAGAGATTTGTTTAATGTTCCCCTATTTTTAATAGGCATCCCAATATCCATTGTATCCATGGATAACTGAAACCATGGATAACTGAATCAGTGGATACTGGGGCACATATGTACTGTCCTGTGTCCTTAGGGTGTGGCAGGATATGCATAAACAAACATTTCATCCAGTGCTACAACTACTATACTACAGATTAATTATTTCATTACCCAGTTTATGCTGTATGTGTAGTTTAAGTTCGCGAGACACCATGTTTTAGATTTCTTGCCTCCGCTACTGTGAAAGCAGACTCAAGTATTAGCTACCTGAATGAATAATATAAGCAATGTTTGGCCCATTCTTGTTTTGGCCATTTACAGAGTCAGGAATGCATTTTTCCATTATGCTCTTTTCATTGATGATGTGTTACTGGTCTGGGACTGAAGACGGAACTGCTGGTTGGTTTGGAGCCAAGCACACTGTACAGATCACCTCTGTTTTGTTTCCCTGTTAGCTATGGAAGCAATAGTTCCAAATATTGTGATCCTTGATGTACTGATTCTTTCTGCTACCCAGTGGCATTCCCAGAGGGGAGCAAAGTGCTAGGTTTTTCAGGCACTTGAACATCTGTGTAAAGCAACCCATCCCCCTCAACATCAGAGCCATTCACAGCAGCAAGAGTAAAGCGGAGGCATCTCGGCTGCTTTGCTTTGTATACATTGATGGAAGAATCAGCAAGGTAGGACTCATCATCTTAGAACCAATCCTAACCTTCCTGCAGCTGCAGCTGCCACAAAAATGGATGGCTATATCCAGAGGGGAAGAGGGCGATTGAGAGGCATTAGAGATACAAGGGGATTTAAATCCCCTTACATCTCTGTAAAGCCCTGCCCCCACTCAGCAATGGGTCTCCTTGGACCTGCAGTAGTGATTTTGCTAGCACATGCCCAAGGAGAGAAAGGAGGAGGAAAGGGTACAGGAAAGGGGAATAGGATCCTGTGCATACCATCACCACCAAATCCATCCCCTCCTGCAACTTCCCTGCCCCGTTGCACCTCCTCTTCACCTGTTTCTTCCCCTCCCCACCCCTTTCTGCCCTCCTCCCAGTCCTCCCTGACTTGCCTGCTCCAGTGGGACGCAGGAGAGCCAACAACATGGGCGGGATGTGTGTGAAACAGATTGTCACCAACGCAATTTGGATGGGTCAGAAGTGGCATTGGCCTTCCTGATGTGTGCTAGAGCATGCTACTGGAAAGCACTTTACATCTCCTTTGCAGCAGTTAGTGCTGGCGGAATGCTTGTTCCGCGAGCGCTAGAACCAGTGATGTCATGCAGGGGGAACACGGGGGAACTCAGTTCCACTAGTTAAAATTAGGGCTGACTCCGCCCACTTCACTCTCCCCCCTCCCCCCTCCCAATTCCTCTGCAAAGAGTTTTACTTCTTGGTTGGCCGGCACTCAGAGGTTAAAGGGAGCGACTCCGGATTCCTAGGGGGGCGAAGGGGGAAGGGCTACAGTGGGGAAGTCCCATCCTGCACAGCCCCCTTCCTCGCTCCCTCCAGCCACACATGTGGAGTCAGCAGCCGCTCTGGTGAGTCTGCAGCCCACTGGGGAGAAGGGGCGTCCTGGGGGTGCGGTGGCGAATCGAGGGGAGCCCTGAAGGGGATGGAGGGGAGCCGGGACTTTTTGAAGCTGCCCTCCTGATGTGCCCGGCATAAGCGGGCTTTGGTGTGGGGAAGCGCCCAAGGGTGCCGTCCGGAGTGGTGCCGCCCCTCAGCCCCTTCCACAGGTTCCTGCCTCATTCTGCTCAGCCAGCCTCGGCTTCGAGGCTGCTGCCCCCGTGCCAATTTTCAACTTCCCTGGCAATTTTGAATAACTCCACCTCGCCTAGCCACGAAGACCAAGGAAAGGCTTTCGCCACTGTCTCTCCAATCCAGAGTGTTTCACTGGCACTCTGGGTGTGAGGCTTCTTTGGGAGACTGTCCCCATCACGATTGGAGCTGCAATTGGGGAGGGGGGAATTCTTTGCTTTCTGTTCTGTAGGCGCCAGGCGCTGTACAGAACCAGCTGGCTCCGCCCACTCATCGCTGATGTTGTCGCTGGCTAGGAACCAGCCGCGGGTAGACCTGGGCTCCGCCAGCCTCCGGCTTATGACATCACTTCTGGTGGGAGGGTCCTGACACGTGCCAATCAAAAGTGAGTTCCTGTTCTTAAATCATTTAGATGCCACCACTGGCTAGAACTGTCAGTATGTCAAAAGTACTGGTTGTTTCATAGAGCTGCAAAGAATCAAAAGCCCACCTCATCTGGAAGGCCTGGATGAGCCATCTATATGATGTACTTTTGCAGGGTGACCAGATACAAATGGGGACAGAGTGCCTATACCTTTAACCATTGTATAGAAGAGGGACTGTTGGCAGCTGCAGCTCAACTTGGAAGGGTTTCAAAAGCTATACCTGCCAAAATTCCCTCTTCTATACAATGGCTAAACGTATAGGCCCTGTGTCCTCCATTGTATCTGGTCACCCTGCAAAAGTACATAAATCAATCTAGGCTAGGGGGCTCCAAACTCCGGCCCGCAAGCCAGATCTGGTGCCTCCCTTTTCCTTCCCTGGTATGAGCAGCAGCTTGTGTTCTGCCAGAGAATGCACAAAACCTCTACTACAGCTCCCAGGAGTCTTTGTGGTGAGCCACTTCCATGGTCTGCTGCCCCAGCAAGCCACACGCCTAGCATTCTGCACATGTGCGGCTGGCCGCGAAGACCCCTGGGAGCTGTAGTAGGGGTCTTTTGCACCTTCACTGGTGGAATGCAAAGCTCCATTTGCGCTGTAGTCCGGTGCACTTAGCTCTTAAGAGGGTCTAAGCTCCAAGTAAGTGTAAGAGAAGCGTTCTCTGCAGGATTTGACAGTACT
>JAJKFI010000065.1:4298463-4328075 GCA_029204185.1 Lerista edwardsae
AGTACTGTCAAATCCTGCAGAGAACGCTTCTCTTACACTTACTTGGACCTTAAACCCTAAGTGCACCGGACTACTGGGGAATATTTCCCCTGCTGCAGCGGTCTCCAGTTTGGAGACCACTGATCTAGCCAGATCGCTTAATGTCACTTCTTTTTGCATGGTGCCCTCACAAGGAAAGTGGTAAGGACAAGACACAAAAGAGCCTCCCTACCCTGCATCTGTATCTCCCTACCCTGGATCTGTTCCCTACATCTGAATAATACTGTCCATTTTCTATGTCCCCATAACCTAACAGACTAAAAGACTGACATGTAGGCAATGAAATAACTCAGAGTGCAATCCTAACCAACTTTCCAACACTGGAGTAAGGGCAATGCAGCCCCAAAGTAAGGGAACAAACATTCCCTTACTTTGAGGTGCCTCTGTGACTGCCCCCCAATTGCAGGATGCTGCACATGCCCCATTGACACAGCTATGTCAGTGCTGGAAAGTTGGTTAGGATTTGGCCTCAGTAGCCTCCTTCCATTTATCCAGAGGGAAAAAAAATGAGATCAGTAGATTGGGCATGTTGCAGAAGACCACGGCATAGGATTGTCTCTCTGGTGTCACATGATTTTCAGGTTGAGGAGAACTCTGAGTTTTCATCATTGAATTCATCATCGAACCACAATTCTGCAATTCTCTCCTTAGACCAGGAACTCAAGTGCTTTGGAGAATGGGTAATGAGGAATTGGATCCTTACTCACACACCCTCCCCAGTTCAATCCCTGACATCCTTGACCACCAGGTTTTTCAGTAGGCACGTGCTAACATTACTCCAAAGTCCTCAAAGCTCATTGAATCATTAAAGACAGACACGCTTTTGTGTTGCTAATGGAAAAGTCATGGTGTGCTTGGTAGCTATGAACACTGAACATCAGAAACACATTGGGTGGGCAGTCTTCCAGAAAGAAAAATAAGGCAAATAATTAGTTCATTTAGATCTGTGGAAACTTTTTTTTTAAACTGGATTGCGATTGGATCCCAGGGCGTTCTTGGGAATGCCCCCAGGACTACTTGTATTCTGAACCACTAGATACACACAGGCCTGAGGAGAGGGGGGTGCAGCCGGTACATTGTTCCGGGGCCCATGGAGCTCAAAGGGGGCCCAGGAGAGGGAAAAATTTTAAACCAATTTTTTAAAATAATTTTTGAATATATTTGCAAGTATGTTTGAATGTAATTAATAAATGTACAATTATGACATTATTGATTTATGTGTCCATGTGTAGATGAGGGGGGCCATATTAGTCTTGTTCCAGCACTTAATAATCCTCTTGGCGGCCTTGGATACACAGTAGTTTGAATCGTTAGTGGGGGCAGGGAAAGACTGGATTTCATATTGGTATGTAGGCAGTGGTGTCATTCAAATGATTTAGGAACAGGAACTCACTTTTGATTGGCACTTGTCGGGAACCCGGAACCAGCCACGGAGCCCGTTAGGATCCGGAACACCCGTTCTGGTCCGTTCCCCCTGAATGACATCACTGTATGTAGGCATGGAAGAACACAAATGTGCCCTCCCTGATTGTGGAGCCTTTGCAGACACTGCCCATCAGTTTCCACTGCCATGTAGAAGTGACAGAAGCATTTTAAAAATCCAGGATTTTACAACCTAAAAATTTGTCCTTTGTGAACCATCTTGGAACACTCTAACAACACAATCCTATATTTGTGCTGCACCAGCGCTGCACCTTTACGCCAGTCCAGTGTTGTTGCAAATGTGCTGTCAGGCACATCTGCACTGCAGATTTGGGCACTGGACTGGTGCAAGCCGTAGCGCTGGCACATGGGCACCACTGCACCTGTCAGCTGCGCCAGTCGTGCATCGGTGGCGCTTGGTCGGTGCAGGACCTCACTGAGGGTATGCTGGCAGCATAACAGGGCGATGCAGTGGGCAGCGACAGGGACGGCAACATCATGCTCTGGTTAAATGGCCTAAGAGGGTTTCCCAATGCTAGTGAGTTCACGTTTGTGTCCTCGCGTGGAGGAAGCGTTGTGGACTACGCATTAGTCTCCGTGCCAATCAAATTGCATGTGAAGAATTTCATCATTGGTGCACTCACTATCAGTGATCATCTCCCCTTAACTCTAGTCCATGATTTGCATCCAGGGAGAGTAAGCTCCCAATCTGGTTGAAGAAAATCTAGATATCTGCAAAATTAGGGTTAATAATGCTCTTAGCTCGAACTTCCAACTTATAATTAGAGAGGCAATATGCCTTGATCTGTCATCAATTATCCTAAATGCTTCCGATCCCAATATCCAATTAAAAGCATTCAAAAGATTAATAGACCACCTACACAAGTCCTTGAGCTCTACGTCCAAGCCCACTAAGACTAATATCACTGGCGCACTTGTTAAAAAGGATTGGTCTGATAAAGAATGTGGTGATCTCAAGGGCAGCATATTTGAAGTTTAGAAGGTCAAACAACCCATTTGACGTATCTAAATATTTTACATATAAAAGCCAATTTAGCGTCTTATTACAAGAAAAAAAAGCAAAATTTTAGTCAAGCCCAATGGAATAAGCTACTATATGCAATTCAGCAAAAAAATAAAAAACAATTTTGAGCCACGATCAACTATTCTCTTAGACCCAAAATGCACAATTCTGCTATAATTTCTCCATCTAAGTGGGTCCAACATTAGTGGGTCCAAGAGTGGAACTCTTTTTTGATAAGAGTAAACTGCGAGACAATCTGCCAGATTTTATCTCTCTGATGTACCGATCTGGCCTCCTGTGATGTCACTGGAGATTTCTGAGTGAATAGGAAAAGGAGAGAATGCTGGACATTGAGCGACAGGAGTTTTCTAGGCTGCCAACACCACATGCTCCCCCCTCAATTTTCACATCTCAGTCGATTTCATGAAACCAGCCTTTTTCCTTTATCATCTTCTTTGCCTGCAGGCGTGCAGAGCATTCTCTCTCACGAGATGTAATGCATTCCCCTCAGCGGTTATGGCAGGCAGGTTTTCTGGGGTTCCCCTATCCGAAAGAACATGTTCCTGTAATAGAAACTCCACAGAAACATTGGATCATATAGTTTTCCACTGTGTACATCATAGTACTCTCCGAAAACAATATTCAGCACCTCTGCTTGGCAGACTTCAGGGGTGGGAGGACCCAGTTAAACTACGGCTTCTGTTGTCCACTCTGGAAGCTGAGATCCTGGACAGGGTGGCCTCTTTCGTTACAGGGGTATTAGCAAGGTTGAAACCATGGGCGTTCTGTTGAATCACTGAATATGTAAATATGTAAACTGATGTTGTGATATGTGTTCTGTTTGTTTGTCTGTCTTCCTTTATGCCAATAAAGGTCAATGAATGAATGAATGAATGAATGAATGAATGAATGTGGGGCGGCAACAGACATGGCTGTAACCTAAGCTCCATCCCTGGCCTGGGTGGCCCTGATTCAGGGCACACTCCTAAACTGAGATAGGCTATCATAAACTAAGCCAGTAAAGTTTGGCCAGCACAAGGGAGATGGTAAAGTATGTTTGGACCACTCTTGGAGTCAAAGAGGCCAGCACACAGACATTGGCCATCCTCCCTGACTCCAAGAGTAGTCCAAGAACTCTTTATGCTGGCCCTTGTGCTGGCCAAACATTGTTGGCTTAGCTGATGATGGCCAGTTTACGATTGTGCTCTCAGGCCACTACTGTCTACGTTGACCTGCTCCTGCAAATCAGCAGGCACAGATCTGAGCAGTCCCATAGGGCTGGCTGGGGCTTACCTGAGGGCAAGGGGAAAACTTCCCCTACTGCACTGGCCTTGGGCTGCTGTTTAGCATTGGGCTGCCCATATACCCATTGGCCTTGAGAGCTGCTTTGTGGATGGCTTTGTAATATAGGGCAACTGGTTAACTTTGGCTGTTGGTACCGTATCATGAAATATCCTGGCACTTGTTGATACAGATCCCCCTGGTTTACAGAAGACCCGAGGTGCTGGATACTGGAAAATAAGTGGTTACTTTTGTGCCAAACAGTGTTGGTTGGGACTCAGACTGCAGGCGACACGATTGTAGCAGAGGTCATAGGAGGGCCGTTTGTTACATTAATTAATAACAGTGGTGGTAATTTGTTGGTTTTAGGGCACTGTTTCCGTAAGACTGGAATTGTGTGGACTCTATTAAGCACGGAAGTTGTTTCTAATGTAACATGGTAGTTAATAGTGACTGGTAGAGCTTGTGTTCATTTTATTAGGTTGGCATAACATCAGCATGACTGTAATGGTTTGCTCCTGTCAACAAATCTTAACTTATAAAAGGCCAATAATGTCACAATCAAAGCTAGGATTCAACTGCTCTACTGTCCAAGAGCAAAGATGTTTTTATTCAATATTTTCTTCTCGGGCTGCTCATAGCTTGTTATCTGTGGAAGGCAAAAGGGCCGAGTGGATCTGCTAGTTGAACTGGGACAGATCCACCACCCCTTCTAGTACACCCCCCCCCCAAGAAACAAGAGGTGTGTATGTCACTCATCCTGCTGTTGGTGTTGCTACCACCGCATCTTAGAAATTAGCCAAGTGGGCAATGAGGGGAGGTATGGTAAGGCAATGGAAGGGGAGGAGAGGCACCATGTGGAGTGCTCCCAGGATGTTCTGTTCATCCTGTATAACTCAAACAGGACCACTCAGAGGAAGGAAGTGGCACCATAGCTGAAGGTAAGCTCTAGATCACCATGCTCTGCCTCTCCCTGCCCACCCAGCTAAGCAAATGGGTTTCATAGGAAGCCAAGGAGGCAGTAGAAGCAGCAGTTTTGTTTCTCCCATAAACGGCTCTGGAAGAAGAAGTGGGCTGCCAAGATGGGACAGAGTAGATCTCAGTGGCAGCAGTGTTTGCAAGATCCCAAGCCCCAGGCCTGACAAGGACCCTGCAGTGGCTCAGGTCTGCGCCAGCAAAATTGCTGGCATAGATCTGAGTAGGCCTATAGGGGACCAGGGAACAGTAAAGGAGGTGGGTAATTTTTTTCTTTACTTACTGCTCTCAGCTGGTCTGATCCCAGACCAGCCTGCAGGATGCAGTAGAGAATGCATCACAATGCAGTATCCCTGCACGGTGCAATTTGGCTCATCATCTCTCAGCTTACTCTCTCTCACAGAGCCATTGTGAGGACATGATCCTAACCTGAAGTTAGGCCAGTGCAGTTAGACCAGTGAAGTTTGGCTGGCACAAGGGCCACCATAAAGCGCATTTGGACCACTCTCAGAGTCAGGGAGGATGGCGCACATCTGTGTGTTGTATGGTAGTAATAACTTTATTTACTGCTTTTTAATAAGCAGTAATAACTTTCAAAGCACTAACAAGAATATCAGAGAAGAGTGACAATAAGCAGCTGGATTAAGAAATCCCCACATAAGGATTCCTTTCCTCTCTACAAGAAATACCTTTGCACCTTGTATAGCCATTAGAAATCTGACATCTCAATCCTATAGTTTTCTGCAGCTCACTGAGCCAATGTGATGTCATGGCAATGTTGACACATAACGAAGCACAGGCAGAGAGGCTAGTGGCGCGTTCTGTCAGTCTTGAAATGAAATTAGCAATGTCTTCTGCAAACAATTCGGAATCCACATTTCTTCTCTTTGGGGGGATGGGGGAGGCAGGAGACACTCAATTTTATTTTATTTCTGGATGATCTCACCCTTTTGACTTGATCCTTCAACATGTACTACTGCCCACAGTCATGCTTCTTTCCCCTTACTCAGCTATCTCCTGAATCTCCCATAATCCCCTGGTTAGGCTTGTTGCCGGAGGTGTCTCGCTCAGCTTTCAGTGATAAATCATTTTCCTTTTGTGACGCTTACAGAAGTCCAGGTGGGATGGAAACTTTTTTTTAATGTACAGGCCAAAGCCAGAGAAAGTAAATAGGAAACTTTCCATGGAATTTAACCGGATTTAGTTCAAGTCTCCTGACTTTTATCCACATTTTCCCAACTCTGTGTGGGTTTTGTCTCCCTAAGATGTTTGCCATATGTCTAATCACCATCCAGCTGAAATCATATTCTCCCTGAAATGGCTGTGTGTTTAGTGGGTGGGAGAAAACAGCTTCTGAAACCAGGGTTCCCTCAGTTCCTAAAAGGTAGTTTGACCTTTGGCCTTTGGTCTCTGGCTATTTCGTTGCAACCAGTGAAGAGCTTAAAGAACCAGCTGTCTTAATTTTTTCTTTCCCTCTGCTAAACAAACTAAATGCCAAACACCCATTGAGAATAGCAAAAACAGTGACACTTGTAACAGGTGTTGCATAAGGCAGTTCAAAGCGCACAGAACAAATGCTTCTGTTTCTTTAAATGGTGCCCATGAACAGCAAATATGCCCCATACCAGCTAATGCAATGGGTTTGGGAGGGAAGACAGAACTATACAAAAAAACACTGCAGAATCAATACACGGAAGAACCATGTTGGAATTATCCAGTCATTTCCACAAAATCAGTTTTGTACCATGAGACTTTTGCTTCCCTTCTTTAAAGTTATTCTCCTATCCTGCATTTTTGCAGCATCTTTCCTTCTTGGGGGCTGCTGCCAAACATCACCTGATGTGAAATGGTGAGATAAACCTGAAGGTTCCTGCCTTAGTGAAACATCAGAGGAATTCTGAGCGAGAAAAGGAATTGATGTTTGACAAGAAATTTTGCATCGTGAGTTTTCCTTAAATTGTATGGATTTCAGTGGGTCTCGGATCCATTGCCTATAGTCAGTCATTATCCCCAAGGAAGAGTTTGCACCGCTGTAAGTGTTTGCAGGGGTGGGGCGAAGGCAGCAACGTGATCCGAAATATGGCATCGCTGCCTGGGGTAACAGGGGCTTCAAGTGCCTTACCTATTGCAGCGCCAGGCTGCGGGGGGGGGGGGATTCAGGGAGCCCTGCAGAAGCTTCCACAGAGTTCACCAAATGTCAAAATGAATAAAAAAAGCGATCGCTACCCACTTCCGGATTGTAATCACTGTCAGGCCAGAGGTGCCTGCCCTTGAAGTAGCCGACATTAGGGCGCTGTGAGAGGTAGCAACGGGAGCCGACACCAAGTGTGGCTGGGCTCCTTCAAGCCCCCCAATCTGTTGAGGCTCAGGGATAGGTAGCCTCAGAGGTAGGCTAGCGGGAGGGGGCTCCTTCACCCACTGGTCCTCCTCCCTTCCAGCAGCCTTGCTTGGGTTCACTGGCTGGCCAACATCCTGCCTGCTAGCCAGCCTCCTCCAGACTGCCCTCATCACCAGCTTGCCTGGGGTTATACAGAGCTGCCCCGCCCTCTTGCTCCACTTCTTTCTCCCAGCCAGGCTGCACCAGCCCAGGCTGGCAACGCTCCAGGTCCCTGATCCTGCCTGCACTTACCACCCTGCCTTCTCTGGCACCTGCAGCCAGGGGCCTTCTTACCTGCTCCTGGCCTCCCCAGGCCGGGTGGACTTCTCCCTCGATCGCGGCAGGACGGCTGTAGCAGTGCCAGGTGCTTCCCATGGCCTGACCTGCCAATGGGGCAGGGAGGCCCTGGGCTGCTGCTGCGATCCCCGTGGGAAAGTGTGCTGGCCGGGATCCTGGCCGCCTTGTGCCTCCTTGGTGAGCGGAGCCCCAGACCAGATCCCGGACATCACAAAACCAGAAGTGGGTTGCGATAGCTTTTTAAAACTCATTCTGACATGTAGAAATCTCCCCACACCTCCCAGAGCCTGGTGCTGTGACCGGGAAGGCATTTACAGCCCCTGTCGCCCCAGGCAGCCCTAGACAGTGATGCGATCTTCGGGATTGTGTCGCTGCCTTCACCATGCCCCCGCTCCCTGACACAAAGGGGCAAAATCTTTCAGGCTGGGGCATTTTGACACCCCAGTTTGAAAACCTCTGCCTTTGGGTTAGGTTCCTGGAAATCCTCGCAGATAGCAAATTTGCAGATAATGAACCATTGATCCTATGGGATCCTATAGGATCAATTGGGTTAGGTGTAACTTATCTGCTGTCAGACGACTTCAGCAAGGGCCCTCTGGAAGCCAGGCAGAGTGCTGCAGGAAGTGCCAAAAGATACCTGAATGCTACAGAGAACTTCCAGAGGATCTTCAGAATGGCACTACAACCAGCCTGGACCCCTTAAACATGGCTGGCGGATGCTTCTGCTGGCCATTTTAAAGACGTCAGTGCTGGTCGCAGGTACCATTCTGAAGGTTCCTGCAGCCTTTGGAAGGTATCTGCATAGTAGGCAATGAGGACACAGGCACATACAACAAGGTAGGTAGCAATTCTGCACCTTGCACATAAGCAAATTCGCAGATAGCAAATTTGCATATATGAAGGCCTGACTATTATTGCAATAATGTTATGCCTCCTTCCCTGAAGCTTGGTGTGTCTCTGAAGTCAGGATGATGAAGTTCCAATGATGTCAGGATAGAAGAACTGTATGGGTGGAGCTTTCTGGTCTGAGGCTGGTTCAAGTGCATTAAACTTGAATTCCCACAGTCCAAGATATTTATCCATTTGCGCCCTGGTTGTTCAGTGCCGGAACACTGGCTGCTTTTATGAGACTTACTTCATGTCTCCAGTTTTGTAAGTGACAGGAAAATGCCCTACCTCAGACTTTTCCAGTAACAAGGTGCAATGAACAATTTGTATACCAGGTCTCAGTTTTCATTCTGTTGTGGAAGGACCTTAACCATTCTGATGCCCAACCGGGTGTCTGTCTATATAAATGTATTAATGTACTGTATGTGTCTATAAATATACAGACAAATAGCCTAATAGTGTTAAAAGCCAAAGTGCTTTGGTGTGTTGATTTCATCAAGTCACAAATAAAGACCCTTTTTCCAAAAGTTTCCCATTGATTTGCCAATACCCTTTTTCTTCTTCACGGCAGTGGTGTGTAGCTGCCAGAAAGGCATATAATGATATGATTGTGATAGGCTAAATTCTGCCTTTGTGCATCTAAATGACTATATTATGCCTCAGGATGTTGTTTTTGAATGGTTAGGCTGGTAATCCATAATTGTGGCGTTTGATAATGTTTGCTTTGGCTACGTCAAAAGCGGCCTATCAAAGTGCTGTAATGATCAACTTGCCATATTTGGCACCAGCAGCCCCACTCCTGCATGAAGCATAGGTTGACTGGGTGGTCAAATACAATCGGCCTTCTGAAAAAAAAGGGGCCACAGTACACGGCCTGAAAGAATTATTGGTTATAAAGCAGTCTAGGCTGACGATAATATAAACTCAGCCAGCCTGAGCTCAGGGAGCTGTTTCTTTGGCTCCGTAACAGAACTCTTGTTTCAGGAGTGAGAGAGAACCTGGGCTGAGACACAGCAGCAAAATCTTTGCAAATGAATTAATGCTACGCCAATCTTTCACAAAGCCTGCAGATAGATGTTATTATGACAATTGAAACCTCAGGAAGTCAGGCAGACGGGGAGGCAATGGCAATGAGCATCTTTTTTAAGTGGCAACATTTAAATGACGCTCAAGATGCATCTGCTGTTTATTTTTATTTTTTTAAGTAACAGTATAGGCGCCCCCCCCATATCCGCAGATCCAGATTTCCATGGCCTTCCACACTCATTACCTTCATTTAACTTGCTTACCCTGGCACCAGGCAAGTATGTGTCTTCCAACCAGTGGTGGGATTCAAATAAATTAACAACCGGTTCTATGTTCTTCAGGGCGGCCTTCAGGGCCATCCGCTGCTTTTCTTCCCTCTCCCATCCTAAAATTAGCAACCGGTTCTGCAGAATAGGTGAGAACTGGCTGAATTTCACCACTGTTTCCAACTGCTAAAAGCCAGAGGGTTTATAGGAAGACAAGCAGGCAAGCAGCCTGAATGCTAGGGAAGATTAAACAAATATTAACAGGAAACAGGAAACTTCCTGTTTCAGACATGCCTGCTTGCCTTCCTATAAGCTTGCTAACTCATAGCATTTGGTAAAAGGAGGACACACAGTATTTGCTCAGCTTCAGGGAAAACTAAATGAAGGTAACATGTGCCGAGGTGCAGAAATTGCACAGGGTTCCCCCTTATCCAGTTTCTGGTATCCACAGGGGTATGGGTGGGATGGGAATTTATCTATCACAGATACCTATGTTTTGGATAGGAAGGCCAAATTTCTGTAACTCTGTTTCATAGGAAATGAGTGTACTACTCATTTATGGATTCTACTTTATAATATTAATCTGTTCTGGAGACCCCATGGTATTTGG
The DNA here is from genome assembly GCA_029204185.1 of Lerista edwardsae. Lineage (NCBI taxonomy): Eukaryota > Metazoa > Chordata > Lepidosauria > Squamata > Scincidae > Lerista > Lerista edwardsae. The sequence goes on from JAJKFI010000065.1 coordinate 4,308,669, forward strand.
GAAAACATCGTAATATTATAATGTACTGTCTTTGGTTAAGTTGTTCCAAGACCTTGGAAGTTGAAGTCCTTCTGTCAATACATATGGCCAAGATGTTACAAACACTGGTATTGGCTGCGATGCTACCCAAAACACTTGTTTTCCCATTGCTGATTAGCTCATCTACCGCACCCACACTTATCCATGTGGTCCTGTTGGCAGTAATTGTAAACCCATTGTAAAATGCATAAGGTATTATATAGTTAACCTCACTTTATTATGTGGTGTGTATCATAAAGTGAATTGATCATATGTTAAACCTCAGGGTCCACTGAATCTATACCTACTCAGGCTGATGTTACTCATTCTCCTACATGCTATGGAAAGCTATGGAAATCATCATAAGAACATTTGTTCCCTATTCATTTGGCTTGCCCATCCCTCATCCAGGAACACCACCACCCCACCCACTCCCACACTCCTGCCCACCTCGGAATGCATCAGTCGGGCTCGGCTCATGCCGAGACGGAGCAGCTCGGGTGCTCCCAGGCCGGCACTGCCTGCGGTGTTGGTCTTGGAGCATTACTGCTGATGCGGGGTGCCCCTTGGTGCCCAGTGATGTCATGCAGGGGGTACGCGGGGGTACACGAGCACTGGTTTCTAGGATTACAGCTGGCCCCGCCCATTCGCCCGCCCACTCGTCGACTCCGCCCTCTGCAATGTTTGAATTTCCTGCATGTTTGAGTTGCCTGTGTGTTCTCAGAGCCAGGCAGGCAGCGAGCGGAGCCTTTCCTTTCCTTGCCACTGAAAAATGAGTTGCTCTGGGGTTTTAACATGATGCCAGGCCTCCTTCACATGTTCTGGGCGTGCTGTGGAATACTGTTGCAACTGTTGGGTCAGTTTAAAATCATCTGAGGCCTCAAAAAGGGCTTTTTTCATGTCACTTCCTGCCACGACATCACTTCTGGCTTATGACGTCACTTCCGGTAGGCGGGTCCCGACACGCGCCAATCAAAAGTGAGTACCTGTTCTTAAATCATTTAGATGACACCACTGTTGGGGCCCCTATGTTGGCATTAAGGGCGTAGCACCGACACTATCACGTTGTGTCCACGCTACGCCCGACCTGGGATTGCGCCCTGAGAATTAATTACAAAATAAAGACAAGGTAGATAATTGATAAAAAGAATGAAGTGTCATTCCTCTCGGACAACTACGTTCACAGCGCAATCCTAAGTAAGGCCGACATAGCAGGGCTTTATCCTAAAGCCCATTAGGAGGCAGCCGCAGTGAAGTGCAGGCCAAGGGGAGGTTTTCTTCTTGCACCTGCATAAGCCCTGGTTGCCCCATGGGCCTGCTCGGATCTGCACCTGCTGTTTTGCAAGCGCAGAGGAACGTGGACAGGAGCAGCTCGAATCGGGGCTGCCTTGGCTGGGGACGGGCTTTAGGATATGGCACTATGGCCGTCTTGCGTGACAACCCGTCTCCACCCACTGTGCCGCCCAGTTACATCCCCAGAACACCTCTGGAACACCCTCGTGGACGCTTGACTTGTGCTTGGCCAGCGCTGCCGACAGTTGCGGCAGTGCCCGAACACCAGCACTGCTGCTTGCGCTGGTCCAGCACCATAGCGCCAACGCGGACGTGCTTGACAGCACATTTGCGACAGCGTTCAACCGGCACAAGAGCTTAGCGCCGGCGCAATGGGGGTATAGGATTGCGCTCTGAGTCAACCTGCTCATTATTAGTGTTTATACTAAAAAGAGATCTTACTCAATGGCAATTCTTTTATCCTTCTTTTCATGGGCAGTCATGAACATGTTTTAAAATTAAGGTCAGCCAATTCCTGCCTCCTCATGCTACTGTTCTGGCTATTCTCTTCAACAGATTTTCTGTGTCATGTAAGAAATTGTACTGCTTGAACAACTCCTTCCTGGCATGCTTTGTCAAACACACATTCCCTGATTTAGCGAGGAAAGTCTGCATGAGGGAGGTGGTTTCCACATGAGCAGCCAGTGTGTATGCAAGTCCGCCAGCATTATAATTCTAATCTAGGCTGTAGTGAACTTTCTATGTGCATATTTTGATGAAGATAGAGATACAAATCCTCACCCACAGTATTTGTTGTTGCTTAGTTGTTGCCCCTAACTAGTTGCATCTGAGTAAGGCTGAATTGGGGCCAAAGATGAAACAGATCATTATGCTAGAACAGCAAGGAGTTGAGAGCAGATGTAGTGTAAGACCCAAATTCCAATCTGTGGTAGCAACACACAAGAGACACCCAAGAATCGCAAAGTGTTTTCTGGGGGTCATTGTGGTTCAGAGCAATAGCAGGCTCTGATGGTAAGTGAAGTGAGGGCAAAGCTACCTGAAGCAGCAAGAACTTGCCTATCTTAAAACATGAGTGGCAAAATCACTCCGGGGATACCTTTTTTCATTGGTTCCTCCTCAGCAAGGATAGCATATGCTGCAGTTTCAAGAGGATGTAAGAAGACAACAAACATATTTGCTGTGTGAAGTTAATTCAGTTGCACTCCCTATAATTATGGACATTTCTTAGAACCTAAAGGACAAATTTTGCTTAGCGTTTTTGGCACTTGCTCCTTCAGTTGTGTGGAAACCAGAATAGAGAGTTTTATAAAAGGCTCACATTTTGTCCTCTTTGTTGGCTGAGTTGGGAAGAACGACTCCCCCAAGCCGAGGCCAATGGGAATTCGCTTGCAAAGCTGTTTATAATTTCTGTGCAGACTAACTCTTCATTATAAAACAGTCAGTCTGCACACATCTGGATATCGATGCAGTGATGACCAAAAGCCAAGATGGATTTGTCAAAAAAACAAATCTTGCCAGACAAACCTCATCTCTTTTTTTGATCAGGTTACTAGCCTAGTGGATTAGATAGCGGGAATGCTGTAGATGTAATTTATCTTGATTTCAGAAGGTATTCAACAAAGTTCCCCATGACATCTTGATTAGAAAGTTAGCAAAATATGGACCAGATCAAGGGTGTCAAGCAGGTTTCATACAGTAGGCCAAATAGCATCCTTGATGCCTGCTGACAGTCAGGAGTGACATCTTGTCATTAAGCAGATGACAGCCTGAAATAAGCACTTTGTTCACACGTAGGGCCTCATCAGCTGCAAATAACAAAAGAGAAAATATGCAAATCTTGATTATATTTTTCAGGAAGTAAGAGAGCCCAATTATCATGCCGCCTGTCCTTTCTGTTGCACTGCCTCTGCTAAGACATCACTTCACAGTCCACCAACGAAGACTGTCTGCAAAGTGACAATCCATCAGAGGTGGCACTGCTGAAAAGGGAGCCCACATGATAATTGGCCTCTCCCAGCACCTTTGCAGTTTCAAGTGGAGTACCTGGAGTTAGGCCAGCACAGTTAGGCTAACAAAGTTTGACCAGCACAAGGGACACCATAATGAAAGTTTGGACCAGTCTCAAAGAGGCCAGCACACAGACATGCACCATCCTCCTCATCTCTGAGAGTGGTCCAAACGCGCTTTACAGTGGCCCTTGTGCCGGCCAAACTGTGCAGGCCTAACTGTGCTGGCCTAACTCCAGATTAGGATTGCACCCCCTGTTCTCATCTTTATCACTGACTTGGATCAGGGGTCTCCAAACATTTCCATACAAGGACTATACACATAGTATAGTCCTGGCCAAAATTTTTGAGAATGACACAAAGATTAATTCACACAAGGTCTGCTGCTCCAGTATGGAAGATGGCAATGTGCATATACTCCAGGATGTTATGAAGAGTGATCAGATCAATTGCAATTAATTGCAAAGTCCCTCTTTGCCATGAAAATGAACTTAATCCCCCAAAAACGTTTCCACTTCCATTTCAGCCCTGCCACAACAGGAGCAGCTGACATCATGTCAGTGATTCCCTCGTTGACACAGGTGTCAGTGTTGACCAGGACAGGGCTGGAGACCACTCTATCATGCTGATTGAGTCAGAATAACAGACAGGAAGCTTTAAAAGGAGGGTGGTGCTTGACATCCTTGTTCTTCCTCTGTTCACTGTGGTCACCTGCAAGGAAACATGTGCAGTCATCATTGCTTTGCACAAAAAGGGATTCACAGGCAAGGATTTTGCTGCTACTAAGATTGCACCTACACCAACCATTTATCGGACCACCAATAACTTCAAGGAGAGGGGTTCAGTTGTTGTGAAGAAGGCAGTCAGGGCGCCCAAGAAAGTCCAGCAAGGGCCAGGATCGTCTTCTAAAGGTGATTCAACTGCGGGATTGGGGCACCACCAGTGCACAGCTTGCTCAGGAATGGCAGCAGGCAGGCAAAGTGAGTGAGGCAAAGGCTTGTGGAGGATGGCCTGTTGTCAAGAAGGGCAGCAAAGAAGCCTCTCCAGAGAAAACATCAGGGACAGACGCATTCTGCAAAAGGTACAGGTACAAAAGGTAAAGGTACTGCAAAAGGTACTTTGGCATTCTGCAAAAGGTACAGGGATTGGACTGCTGAGGACTAGGGTAGAGTCATTTTCTCTGATGAATCCCCTTTCCGATTGTTTGGGGCATCCGGAACAAACCTTGTCCATAGAAGAAAAGGAACACAGTCATGAATAAAGAATGGTACAACAACATCCTCCAAGAGCACCTTCTCCCAACCATCCAGGAACAGTTTGGTGATGAACAATGCCTTTTCCAGCATGATGGAGCACCTTGCCATAAGGCAAAAGTGATAACTAAGTGGCTTGGAGACCAAAACATGGAGATTTTGGGTTCATGGCCGGGAAATTCCCCAGGCCTGAATCCCATTGAGAACTTGTGGTCTATCCTCAAGAGGCGGGTGAACAAACAAAAGCCCATGAGTTCTGACAAACTCCAAGCATTGATTATGCAAGAATAATCAATTCTGCCATCAGTCAGGATGTGGTCCAGAAGTTGATCAACAGCATGCCAGGGTGAATTGCAGAGGTCTTGAAAAAGAAGGATCAACACTGCAAATATTGACTCTTTGCATAAACGGGCAGCACAATCCTAGTGTGCCCCTTGCGTTGATGTGACGTCATCGCGTTGACGCAAGAGGCGGAGCGCCAATGCAGGAGCACTGAGCAGCACCCTGCGTCGGCGCTCCATCTCTGAAGCCGTCACTGCTTGCCGCATCGGCTTCAGAGTGCCGACGGAGAGCCTCCCTTGCACTGACTGAAGATGGTAGGTACAAGGGATTCTCTGTCCTGTATCGGGATGGGGATTGGTGGGAGGGGGGAGGCGGAACTTGGGCAGGACCTGGGCAGGCTCGGGAGGTGGCCGAATGGCCACACCCTAAGCCCATCAGCGAGGCTGTGTGGCCCCAATTTGAGCCGCGTGGTCTTCTTGGATCTGCGCCTCTCTTTAGCAGGTGCAGATCCGAGGAGCACATAGGAGAGGCTGGAGCCTCCCCTATAGTAAGGGAGCAAACACTCCCTTGCCATGGGGAGGCTCCAGCCCGTCCTAAGCAGTGCTGGATATGGCGCTGGCCCGTCGGCCTCACCAGTCCGGTGCTACTTAGGATTGCGCCCTTAATGTAATTGTCAATAAAAGCCTTTGACACTTATGCAAATGCTTGTGCTTATACAAAAGCCTTCAGTATACCATCGTAACATCTACACAAGGATCTTCCAACACAGGAGCAGCAGACTTTGTGAGAATTAATCTTTGTGTCATTCTCAAAACTTTTGTCCAGGACTGTGTATTTTACACAAGTTTGGGGGCCGAAAAAAATCACTTTTATTTATTTATGAGTGAAATTTATATGCATGAATAAGTTTTACTTGGATCTTTTTTGAATTCTCCATGGTAAGATACAGATCAAAGGACAAATATGACATTTACAAAGAAACAATGCCATGCTTAAACTTAGAAATGATATATATAAAGAGTAAAAATGTCAAATATTTTAAGTAGCTGCGGGCCAGGTAACATTTTGTGGTGGGCCAGAATTGGTCCCAGGGCTGTAGTTTTGAGACACCTGACTTGGATGAAGGAATAAAAGGAAGCCTTATCAAATTTGCAAATGACACTGGGAGCTGGGAGGAATAGCTAACAGTGCTGAAAGCAGGAGACATATACAAGAAAACGTTGATCTAATGAAATTCTGGACTGAAAATAACAAACGAAAGTTCAATAGGCACAAATGCAAGGTCCAGCTTTTTGGCAATCAAATAAGTTTTGATTTTTGATATACCATAATAATAGGTATAGAATGGTTGATACCTGAAAGGGATCTTGCTATTGCAGTGGATCAGGAGTCGAACATGAGTCAGCAGTGTGATGTAGCTGCAAAGAAGGATAATGTGCTTTTCGGTTGCATTAGTAGAACTATAGCTTTCTAATTGCTAGAAGTAGTGGTTCCACTTTACTCCATGCTAATCAGGCCTCATCTCGAGTATCGTGTTCAATTCTGTGTGCTCATCACTTCTTTGAGCAGGTTCAAGCAAGGTCAAGAGGATGATAAGGGATCTGGAAAACAAAGTTGTATGAGGAATGGTTGAAGGGACGTGTCACATTTAGCCTGGAGAAAAGAAGGCTACAAGGGGACATGATAATTTTTTTAAAAAATTATTTTCTTCCAATGATGCATTAGAGCAACATTGGCAGAAATGCAATCTCCAGAGCATCATTGGTAGAAAATGGGATTATTAATACTATACTGGAAAGGCTGTCACATAGAAGACAGCAACAGTATGTTCTCTACTCCCAAAGAGTAGAACTTGAACTGATGGGCTTAATTAAGCTGCAAGAGAGGAGATTCCAGCTGAATACCAAGTAGAAATTATTAACAATATGAGTGATTTGACAGTGGAACCAATTATCACGGGAATTGGTGGGTTGTCCCTTGCTGGAGATCTTCAAGCAGAGGCTTGGTGGGCACCTTCTGGAGATGTTCCAAAGAGGATTTTCCTGATCCAAGCAGGGAGTTGAACAAGATGGCCTTGAGGCCCCCTCCAATTCTGTGATTCTGTGATTGATCCCAGCTGCTATGAGCAGCTCAACCCAACTTCCCACCCCAAGGACCAGTCTAACAGGCCTTCACCATTGCTTGTCATTCCCATCTTCTGTATATGCCACCTTCTACCCTCTATATGCCAGACAGAATTGTGTTCAGGATGATACACATTCTACAAGTTTCAAGACGAGTTCAGTTTTCAGTTGTCTCGCATGAGCTTTCACATGGGATGTGAAACCAGTCAAGTGAATCTTCTTCTAGGGTTCTTCCACTGCAGAAGGGATTCTGATTTTAAGTGAAACATAACAGAGACAGAGCAATGTGCAGACCCATTCCTGACATGTTTCTCAGCTCTCTTTTTCCTTTCCTCAACATTCCTCAGATATCTTGTGTGAGATTAAATTGAGTGGAAACTCTGTGGAGGGAAGGCCTGTAGAGAAGTCATCCTACCCTTAAGGCACCCCAGTATGCCAGTGGTGCTGGAAAGAATATTAGCACTAACACAAACCAAAGCTTTTGACCTGTGCACTTAGACAGCTTGGACTAGAATTGACTAAGGCCCTTTAAAGGCCTTGTGGGGAGGTAGACTATATCTTGATCTCTTTGGGTCCTTAATCCTCTGCTGGCCCTCAAGGGAGTCTTGTTTCCCAGCTCTGAAGCTGAAAATGGCCAAGCTGGTTGAGAAAGTTGCATGAAATTATTCTGAAACGAAGAGTCAAAGAACTTTGTTGCACGTGTGGCTTACTCTCAGAGTGTAACCCCACTCCACCCTCAAGAGAATAGTAAAGCCTCAAGTATGTAGCCATTTATTAACTATTGCTGCTTGGTTCTCTGCATTCCCTGGAGGTCTGGTAAGTGAGCACGCATGCTTCCTTGCACACAGTGATCATGCCGGAAGGTTTTTTATTGGTGTGCTCTGTGCAATGTTCTCAACTGTAGAATTTGAGGCTGCAATCCTATCCACACTTACCTGGGAGTAAGCCACGTTGACCATAATGGGACTTATATCCAAGTAGGATCCTATGCATCCATAGGTACTCTTTTTATATGCAACGGAGGCCCAATCCTCTCCAACTTTCCAGTGCCAATGCAGCTGAAATGCAGCACTGAGGTAAGGGAACAAATGTTCCCTCACCTTGAGGAGACATCCATAACTGCCACCCTCCCCCATTTCAGGATGCGGCACACTTCCTATTGGCACAGCTGTATCAATGCTAGAAAGGTGGAGAGGATTGGGCCCTGACTGTGGTTGCTAAACAGCATGAACTATCTGAAGCAGAAAGCGCATGCCCAAGGACATGCTTTGGTCTCGTCTTGTCCCACACAGACCTGACAATTGGGTGCAGAGGTGCAGGGTAGTCAGTAGCAGTGAATGCTGCATTTGGGAAATCCTGGTAGGAGAAACAACGTCCTTGTGGGGAAAGCTAGGATCACAATAACCTAATACCATTTTACTTTTTCCAGCTTTTTACATGCCCATCAAGAAGGCCCTGCTCATGAAACATTCCCTGAAAGTTTGAAGCAAATTCCCAGCGGTTGCTGTCATAACAAACTGACTTGTCCTGAATGTAGGATTTCACTCAATGAACAGTAGCCCTTTTCAAGATCTCTCCATAAAAAGTAGCTGGGACTGTAGGCAGTGAACTGCATTGCACGTTGCAAACTGACCCAGCAGAATGCAATTTTCTAGCTTCAACTGTTTGTGTGTCTGCATTTGAACAGTGATTCCCTACTGGGCCTTAAAATAACACCAGGAAGAAAGAAGCCATTACTAATCAGAAACCATTTAAAAGGGCAAAAGAACTATCAGGTGATCTAGAGTTCCGAAGTAGGTAAGAAGGAATCACATCGGTCATGAAACTAACCAGATGTAACGTCGTAGCACTAAGTAATTTTCCAACAAATTAAGTGACAGCAAGTAGGATGCTTGTTAGATTGGATCCTAAATGAATAAAATCAGAAATGAGGGTAGCAGTTTCAACAAAGGAACTGCATGCTTCTCTCAACAAAATCAAGTGCATGTACATCATATGTGTTCTCGATACACAGATCCTAGTACCAGATGGGCAGCCAGTCCTTATGTGGACTTACAGCAGCAGATCTCACAATCCGCCACTATTAGTCATTTTATGGCATCATAAAAGGCTGTTGTACACAGTGGGAGTGTTGGCATAAATGCCTGGAGGACCTATGCATGCGCCAGCAGCTCTCACAGCTATGCTGGCAATGGGGAGATTTTATGGGTCATAGAGGGAGAAGTGTGGCAGGGAGTGGGGTAGGCTGGGGGTATTTCAAGTGCAGGGGGTGGATCTTGGTGGCACTAATGCATGCTGGATCCTATCCCCATTTTCCTGGCAAAAGGTGCCCCCTGCTTCTCCTGATTTATGCCAGCCAAAAAGCTGGCTTAGATCCAAAGAGACCCATTGATGGACCAGCAGCCTGGAAAGATAATATTAAGTTTTCTCCTGGGTTATCTGGTCACCCCCATAGCATACAGCACAAGTTCCAGAAGTGCAGCTGCATCGCATGGGGGATAGGATTGGGGCAAAAATGTGGGGTGCTTTCATTGTCAAATGGCAATGTTGGTAGCTACCAGCATGTTTAGAAATGAATTTTCAAACCGGGTTGTATTTTGGACTGAACAAGTATCAGAGGACCAGCACTGATGGTTCCATTCATTGACTCCTACTTGAACAAATGAGAGGTCATAATGTCGTTATGTGTGTTGACAGGCTGTGTGTGCGTCAGGATGCTTCTGTTTGGCATTGTTGCATATTGTCACATCACTGAGAATACTGCACAGGGCACATCAATAAAAAACCTTCCGGCATGATCACTGTGTGCAAGGAAGCATGTGTGCTCACTTACCAGACCTCCAGGGGAATGCAGAGAACCAAGCAGCAATAGTTAATAAATGGCTACATACTTGAGGTGAAGGGCTTTACTATTCTTTTGAGGGTGGAGTGGGGTTACACTCTGAGAGTAAGCCACACGTGCAACAAAGTTTTTTTGACTCTTGATTTCAGAATAATTTCATGCAACTTTCTCAACCAGCTTGGCCGTTTTCAGCTTCAGAGCTGGGAAACATACCATATTAAATGTGCAAATATTTAAAGTAGTATAAGCAAACAAGAGTCGCTGTTCTTCAACTACTTGGTACTTCAGAGAGAGTGAGCAGTGCACATCTTGTATTTAGTATTTATAGACTGTGAGGGCAATCCTAACCTGGAGTTAGGCTGGCATAGTTAGGCCAGCAAAGTTTGACCAGCACAAGGGCCACCGTAAAGCATGTTTGGGCCACTCTCAGGGAAGATGGCGCATGTCTGTGTGCTGGCCTCTCTCACTCAGAGAGTGGCCCAAACATGCTTTACAGTGTCCCTTGTGCCAGTGAAACTTTGCTGGCCTAACTGTGCCAACCTAACTCCAAGTCAGGATTGCACCTTGAAGGATTTTCCTTTGGAATCGGGAGATTGGGAAAGATAGGGAGTGAAAGAAAATTTTCTTTAGGAGTAGAGACATTTAGGAGTAGGGACAAAACAACAAACAGGCAGCACCCTAGCTTTTTTTTCCATTTGCAAGATGACTGTACTTCTTGTTCTATTAGTATTTGCTGTTAGCAGACATGCTACAGGGCCCAGGTGTGAACATGCACATGAAGGTATTTGATTGTCTGCTTGTGGCGCATCCACACTGTGTCTTAGCACATAGAGGGTTTGAAAAGAAGAGGCAGGAGTCAAGAGTTACTGAGCCCAGGTTTTATTGCAAGGGTTAAATACAGTGTTTTTGCTCTGAAAACACACACACCATAAAATCAAACGGAAACAATGTAATATGTCGCAATTTATCAGGCAGAGGATATATAGAAGTTTCTATGTTTGAAACTGACTAATGCTAAAGACAGAGAGTACAGATATGGGACTCAGGAGGGAGAATGACCGGTGTTGTGAAACTGACTGGATTATTCCTTATAGGGAGAGGGAACAAAATAGACAGAATGTCCCTTCCTTGACTTTGGAATAGGAAGACTATATTAAGATATGAAAAAGGGGGTGCAATCCTAACCTGGAGTTAGGCTGGCACAGTTAGGCCAGCAAAGTTTGGCTGGCACAAGGGACATCATAAAGTACGTTTGGACCACTCTTGGAGTCAGAGAGGCCAGCACATAGTCGTGCACCATCCTCCCTGACTCCAAGAGTGGTCCAAACACACTTTATAGTGGGCCTTTGCTGGCCAGAGTTTGCTGGCCTAACTGTGTCGGCCTAACTCCAGGTTAGGATTGCACTCTCAATCTGTTCATTCTGGAAGCAAGCGGGTGGTGGTTTGGAGCTCTTTACGGGCCTCAGTTTACAATCAGATATTGGAGGATTAAAAAAGAGGTGTGAGTGGGGAGACTTGACTGTGGCTACCTTCCAGGACAATAATTATAAAATAAGAAGTTGAAGCGAGATAAACTGGCTCCCAGGAAGACACAATGTCTGTCACTCACAGGTTGGTGGTTGTTGTTGTTTTACATTCTCTTTTTATATTTTAGGATCCACAGGGCTTGCTGTTTTAATTTTAATTGTTTTTATATTGTTCTTATCATTGTTTTTAATTGTTAAACACTGTGATTTTATTGTATTATTTTTAATGCTGCAAGCCGCCTTGGGTGCCCTTGGGGCAGAAAGGCGGGATATAAATCTAACAACAACAACAACAACAGCAGCAGCAGCAGCAGCAGCAGCAGCAGCTACTCTCTTGCTGGTATGTCTGATTGATATTTGAAAGAATTTTCTAGCAACAAAATAATGAAAAATATAAAAAGTGGGGGGGGGACACAAAAGACTTTCTGACATTGGTCATGTTCACCAGATGATGGAGAACAAGACCTGCCCAAGGGCTCCCTTTCTTTATGTCAGTCCAAAAGGAGGCTGGGGAATCTGATTTTCACTCTGCATAAGTAAAAGATAGATGGAAAAACCATAAAATACTCTTGTTTAGAGCAGACAGAAAGAGGGGGAGATGCTAGAAATAGGATGGGAAGAGAGATGACTAGATCAGCCATAAAAGGAGAAAGACCACAACAATGCAAAATACCCTTCTTAGTGCCTGCTGTTTGGTGCATTGAAGTGGAAAGGCAAGTGGAGATGTAATAACTCTGCTAAGCTGAAATCTTGCCTACGAAGTTAAGCAAGGGTACAAACAGGTGTCGCCAAACCAAATCAGTTACAGGGATTTTGCGTTCTGGTTGGCCTGGGTCATCTGTTCCTCCAAACTTTCTTGGAATCTTCCCACCTTTCACTTTTCTGATTGACTTTCTCTGTTAATTTCTACCAGTGATGCATTAGAGCAGGCATCAGGGAACTTTTTTACCTTTTACCCCAAAATATATTTAGATACGCCGACGTTACCCCGCCCCGCACCCCGCCAGAACAAAAGAAAAAAAATTACATATTGGAACCCATTGCTTTTTATTTGATTAATTAATGAGCTTAATTAATGCTATGTAAATATTAAGTTGTAAAGGGTTTGGGAGAGTTAGGAAAGTTCTTTAAATATTTTTTAATCTTACTCTTATTGTAAGTATCTAACCTGCTTCGTTAGATTTGATTTTGTCATATGGGGTGTTAAAATGTTCTTGCTTGATGACATCACTTCCTTTGGGCCCCAGTGATAAAAAGTTTGAGAGCCATTGTACTGGATTAAAGAAAAACACTTTTAAGGTCAGAAAGTAAGATAAAGGGGCAGCCTCCAAAGACTTATTTCAGAATTTAAAAGATTTGTTTGCAACTCTGGATCAAACCAAAAAATGATAGCAATAGCCATTTTTTTATGTAGATATCTGTTTCATGCCCTTGTCAAACAGGGAATACCTCATTTTTACATCACAAGGAGTATGCATGTAGGCAACTTAGCAGCACAGTATCTGCTTTTCCATTCTGGAGAAGGCAAATAGTACTAATACAGAAACGCAGCAAGCATTCCTACATTTTGTCTCCTGCAACTCGCTTTCCCTCTCGCCTCGCCTCACACTGTATGCTTGCCTAGCACCTCTCTTTGGTGTCCTGCACACGCGCACATGCCCCACACACCCCACGACACGCTGAGCCCCAGTCCGGATCAGAGGATCATTGCACCGGGCTACAAGTTGAGGGGGAGGAGGACAGTCTGGTGTCGGCTCAGACTGTTACTCTGCAGCCAGTCGTGTTTGCCCCAGCCTGCACGCTCCTTACATTCAGTGGCCAGCCGGCATCTGTCAACTTGTGTTTGCTCAGAAGTAAGTCAGATTGAATTCAATGTGCTTTCCTTCTGGGGCAGTGTGTGCATTGGACTGCAGTTTTAATTAAGATGGGATGCAATCCTATTAATAATTACCTGGGAGTAAGTGCCATTTACTATAATGGGAGTTACTTCTGAGTAGACATTCATAGACTTGCCCTCTTAGGCGATCAATTTTTTAAAAAACCTCCGTTCCAATCAGCCCCTCCCCTGGCAACAGCACCCAGTCTTAGGAGACACCTTCCATCACACACGGACACTTCGGGACATTAAAGAAGCACGGCATCTGGCCTTGGGCAGCGATCGAAATGATGGGGCTGCGTGTTCTGCAAGAAGCCTGAGCAAGGGGTGTGCAGTTCCCCTCGGCAGGGCAACAGAGAGGGGGAGACGCATGCCTTCCCTCGCCTCCGATGTCCTGCCGGGAGGAACCGCGTGTCCCTCGCTGGACAGCGAGGAGTGCATAGTTCCCCCCGGCATGGCAACGGTGAGGGGGAAGAAGCGTGCCCCGGAAGGGCAATGGAGGCGGGGGTGGGGGAAAGACGTGTGCCTTCCCTCACCTCCAATGCCCGGCTGTCCCTGGCTTGCCTCTTCACTGCCACTCTGCTCAGCTGCCACTCAGATCCAACATGCCGCCGCTCTCCTCGCTGCGTCCACGTGCCTAAACTGTGGTGGTGTGAAAAGCAGAGCAGGTGCAGAGCAGTCTGGGGCGCATTTTGCCGGCCAGCGAAAGTGGGTGGAGCAAAACAAACAAAACAAAACGGAGCCAGCCAGCCAGCGACGGAACTAGAACGGGGGTAATGGACGGTTGCGCTGCCAAGACACAGCTGGGCATGCATATAGATTCATATGCATGCCTGGCTGTGTCTCAGCAGTGCGACCATCCATTACCCCCAGGAATTTCATTTTTACCCCATTTGGCGTAATTTACCCCTGTTCCCAGACCACTGCATTAGAGCAACAATTGGTAGAAATGCAATCTCTAGCGCAACATTGGTAGAAAATAGGTTCTCCTGGAGCCATAGAAATAATGGGCAGTGGCGTTCCTGAGGGGGGCAAAGCATTGGGTTTTCAGGTGTCTGAACGCCTATGGAAAGCAGCCTCTTCCCCTCGCCTTCAAAACTATTTGTGTCTGTGAGAGCAAAGCGAAGGAGATGCATCTGCTTTGCTCTTGCTGCTGTGAATGTTAATTAACTATTAACTATGATAATAGCCAATGTGTTGCAGTTATAAAAAGTAAGGGTGCAATCCTAACCAACATTCCAGCACTGGGATAAGGACAATGCAGCTCAGAGGGCAGGGAAGACACATTCCCTGACCTTGAGGAGGCTTCTGTGATTCCCCCCCTTCACTGCAGGATACAGCACATGCCCCATTGGCACAGCGCTAGAAAGTTGGTTAGGATTGCACCCTAAGTTGAAGACGGTATAATACATATTTGGCAGGGACACTCTGGGACCAGGATTTCTTTCTTCTTTTGTCCAGAGAGACTTAATTTTAAATGACAGGATATAGCACTGCATGCCTTTATGGGTTCAGACAGAACATCAGCATGTGGTCACCTTTTGGAAAATCCCACTCTCTGCGTAGCTTTTCATGGAGAAGACGAGGGAAGAAGAAAAATAAAAGGGAACAAATGGCTTTACAACCATGCCTGGACTTAATCATACTCTTCTGGCATTAGCTCAGGGTCAAAAACACATGTCTAGTTCCCTGTATAAGAACAGAGAAGTGTTGCAACACTACAGAGCTGCAGATCAGAGTACACTCCCCCTCTCAGTCTGGGCCATCGCATGGTAAGAGTGCACCTGCCCTCCTTGTCCACTCAGTGAACTGACCTGATCTCCATGCACGGCTATTACATTCATACAGCATACATCTAACATGCATACACCAAAAATGTGTTTCTGGTTTCCTGAGAACCTGAGCACATGATTGTAGCTTATGATGTTTTTTTTGGGGGGGGGAATCAACACAGAATGCGAAACAATGAGAATTTCTACTGAAAATACTCCATAAAACGAAATTTAGGTCAAAATGGGAAAAAACACCGCTTTTGCTTATTTTTGACAGAGTTTGACACAAATTTAGATCAATTTCCCAAAAATAACACTACTTTGGTTTATTTTTGACAGAGTTTTTAGGAATCCACATAAAGTTTTCAGGAAGGGATCAGGAGGAGGAGTGGCAGAAACAGGAGAAAGCTTGCTTAAATTATGAACATGCATGTTCATTGTTCACAGTGCATGCTAGGGCGACTTTATCAGAACGTAGAAGTATTAAGTAGCAGTTTCTTGACGCTCTAAGCAGCAAACAGGGTGCAGCTTGAGAACATTTGAGCAGGTTATTTTGGGCTGGGGTGTGTGCGCCAATAATTGCTTGTCTTCGTAGGGCCATTCACCCTTATTTATTGCACTGTTTGTACAATTTGCAATAAAAATTTGGATAAAAACACGTTACACCACAATTTGATATTTTAATCAAGAAATTTTAGGGAAAAAAATCACCAAACCCAACCCCCCCCCCCACACACACACAACTATGTGCTGTGGATTTTACATGCCCAGTCTGACAAAGGTTTTCAAAATCACAGGTTGAGTGGGCAAAGGGGGACAGAAAAGCTCTCCCTCACATCCATGCAATCAGTTTAACCGGGGGGGGGGAGTGTTATCCAATCTGGCTCAAAAATGGATCAAAAATGTCGTGCAATGAAACCTGGAAGTTATGTTACGAATGTTATGTAAATCCTGAAACATATGTTCTGAAACCTGGAAAAAAAAAACTGGATGGAAAGTTTCTTCCAGAACTCAAAATATTCATGTTGGGGAAATCTGGTGATGAATACCTATGGTAATATCATTCCGACGGCTGCTCCAACTCCTAACAGAAAGAGTCTCCTGTGTCTTTTACAGTTGTGAAGGTGGATGAAGTTTGGCAGGCATGGCTTCTCGCACTTGACAAACTCCTTCCTTCCCCACCACTTAACCGATCTTTTCATACCCTGCAACGACTAGACACACAAGCTCCTTTCAGAGTCAGATCTGGCACCCCAGTTGCCCCCTCATTCAGAAAGGAATGCAACGGAGTGCAATCAAAAGGGAACACGGGTCCGGTTCTACCTTTTTCTCTCTTCTCCCTGTCCTGCAACATAGCAATAAGTATGCTACAGAGGGAGGAGAGCAAAAACATCAGCAATCACTCGAAGTGGGAGAAACTCGAGGTGGGATTTCTGTGTTTCCCAAAGTTAGAAGTGCAGAAAGTGGTGCTATGTGTTTTTATTCAAAATTCACGTACTTATAATTTATAATTGCTTTAAAGGTGTACTCGGGAGGTGCTATAGGTTTTGTAGTGTCGGCAGATGCAGCAACAGTCATTACCCATGCATTCCCCATTAAATAATAAATTAAAAAAACCCAAATAAAATGGTTTGCTTTTTTGCAGATTTCTTTTGCAGAGATTTTTTTGCTTGTTTGCTTGTTTGTTTTTACAAAATGCAAAGTGCAGACAGCGGCGCAGTGTGTTTTGTTTCGTTATCACCATTTTCCCCAACTCTACCAATGACTAATAAACCACTCTTCTCCCCTACGTCTTTGTTTATGCTGATGGTGAAACACTTCTAAGCTACAAATAGGGTAATCAAGCAATCATGAAGTAGGCACCAGCTCAATTTGTGCAGCACATCTCTTTAAAAGGAATTCTGCAGGCACAAAATAAACACGCTATTACTTCCTGCTGTTTTCTCTATTGCAGAAAGCAGCCACTGTGTTTTTCAAGGCAGACCTCTTAGAGGAGGGAGGAGAGGTGGGATCATAAAGCTCTGCTTGAAGGAATTGCGGAATTCTCTGCCTGCATCCCATTCCTGTGGTTCCCACAGCTGGAAGCGAAACAGAAGAAAAATGGGTAATGCAGTCTTGTGGTCAGTGCTGGAAATCAGTAGACTTCACTGTCTTGCTTTGTTGGAAATCACTTTTTGAATTCTTTCAGGGTTTTTTAAAATGCCAGTTCAGTCTGTGTTCATCAAATGTATGAGCAACCAATGTGACAGGGTTAGGCTAGACTGTGTCCCAGACACCAACATTTCAGGTATTCGTATGACAACAAAGGGCCCAATCCTATGGTTGCTCTGTGCTGCTGGAATTTGCATTCTGGCAGCGTGAAAACTGAGCTACTCTTGTGCACAAATGGACAGCAGTGGGGCGTGTGAAGCAGCAGCAGCTCCCAAGGCCCCCATCTGAGCAGTGCTTTTTGGAGAGAGCCTTGTGCATGCTGTGGCAATTGCGTTGGAGAAGAGAAATCTATACATAGCACCAGTAGCATGTGCGCTTCTTGCACTGTCCTGCTTCAGTGTACCTATAAGCCACCCACCCACTCCAGCTGGATCAAGGCTTTTATCTTAGGCAAGGTCTGATTAGGCACATCTATAGATTCTATATAATGACTTTTTATATTGCAAACCACCCACCCAACAGGACTGCAGTTAGAGTCGGTCTGTTCTCCCAACCTCAGCTGGTAATGGTATACACTTTTGTCAGGCCTGCGTGCATCAGAATATATGGTTCAAAATCAAAGAATTCATATGACACTATCGACTGGCATTATACTGGCAGACATTTAGAGCGCAATCCTAACCTGGAGTTAGGTTAGCACATTTAGGCCAGCAAAGTTTGGCTGGCCCCAGAGCCACTGTTAAGCGCATTTGGACCACTCTGACAGGACAATCCTACCCAGTGTCAGAATGGCCAGGCCAGCGCCATACCCTAAGCTAGGTCCAGGAGGGTGGACCCTCCCCACGGCAAGGGCACATTTGCACCCTTACCGTTGGGGAGGCTTCATCCTCCCCAATGTGCTACTTGGATCTGCACCTGCTGGACAGCAGGCGCAGATCTGAGGAGACCACGGGGCCCTAATTGGGGTCACGCGGCCTCCTGGACAGGCTTAGGATTTGGTCTTATGGCCAAATCCAGACCCCGTCCACATCCCCAACTTCCCTCCTCCTGCCAATCCCGTGTCCGTGAGGACAGAGCCTCCCTCACGCCGGCCAGCTTCAGCCAAAACGAGGGAGGCTTAGCGCGTGCGCAATGGGACCAACGCTGCAGGCAGTGCCAGTCCTGTTGCTTGAGCGCCGACATTGGGGTGCCGGTCGGCGCCCCCACATTGGCACTACATGTGTCACACCAATGCTATGACGTAGTGTTAGCATGACGGGCGCCTTAGGATGGTGCCCTCAGACTCAGGGAGGATGGCTCATGTCTGTACGCTGGCCTCTCTGACTCCAAGAGACTCCATGTATGGTCCAAACATACTTTATAGTGTCCCTTGTGCCAGCCAAACTTTGCTGGCCTAACTGTGCTGGCCTAACTCCAGGTTAGGACTGCGCTCTAATCCATCTTCTACAAAACTGCATATTCTAAGCAGCCCTCCAAGGTTTTGGCAAGAAGCCTTCTCCACTGAGATCCTTTTAACCGGAGACGGTGGGATTTAACTTGGAGAATCTCTGTGTCTACCACTGAGCTATAGTCAGGAGAACACAATAACTTCTTAAGGAATATGAGTAAGAAATCATATTAAGGAAATACATATACCCCTGCTAACTGGGCAAGAGGCACTTTTTCCAAGTGGTGCTCCTCTTATATTTAGCAGGGGGAGAGGAATTGCCCCTCTTCACCCCTGCGCAGTGTCTTTTCTAGTGGCTGTTGCTGGTGGTGTTCTGCATTTTTTAGATTGTGAGCCCTTTGGGACAGGGAGCCATTTCACTTTATTATTATTATTACTATTTGCCCGTGAACCGCTTTGTGTTGGAAAGCGGTATATAAATACTGTTGATTGACTGATTGATATACTATACATTCCTTACTGCCTAACGAAAGCCATGAGATTTGGTGTAGAGGGAATCAAGTCTGATGGAGACAAGTGTCAGCCAGAGGCAACTCCTAAGTCAGCCCTTGCTTCAAATCTTGTGAAGTCTGTCATGAAACATAACATGTCCAGGTATTTATCATGTGCCTTGCAGGAATTTCATTACTCACATTCCTGTCGAAAAAGGCAGCTTCACTTTTAGAACAGCCTTCCTTCCAAAATTTCCAGTTTGTATTCTGGAGCCTGGGGGTCACAGCTTGAGTCACACCCTTGCATCTGCCCAGGACTCTCAGTGTGGTGCCACTCTCAGTGTGTGTGTGTGTGTGTGTGTGTGTGTGTGTGTGTGTGTGTGTGTG
>JAJKFI010000065.1:4328085-4365808 GCA_029204185.1 Lerista edwardsae
GTGTGTGTGTGTGTGTGTGTGTGTGTGTGTGTGTGTGTGTGTGTGTGATTGCATTGATATTCTGATTTTTTCTTGTGGCTTCCAAGCAACTAAAAGCACAATTCTGAGTGTTCTTTGGGCTGGTACAAGTCTCCTTGTGGCTCTTTGGGCTGGCGTAAGCCAGCTCAGAAGTGTCGTAAATGTGCTGAAAGGCATGTTTGCGCCTCCTTTTGAGTCAGGGAGGCTTGGGCAAAGATGCATGCCAGCCTCCCCGAGCCAATCCTGGGACTTAGGCTGGTAGGGTTAGGCCAGCTGAGGGTGGCTGGCATGCGGGGGAGGGTGATATGACAACAGATCAGGGCAGGGGAAAGGCCGGTGGGTGACCAGTCTGGGGAGAGGGGTGGGACCAGCCTGGGTGACTTAGGCCAGATCCAAACCCGTCCCTGGCCTGGTTGGTTCAGTCGACCTTACCAGGGCCCCTTAGATTTATGCCAGAGCAAATCCGAGGGCCCTCTTGGGGTGGCTATCTCACAACCCAAAATAATTCTCCTTATAAAACCTGGAAGTGCCATACTAATGGCACCTACAGATCCCCAGTTGGGTCACAGCCCTCTTTAAAGGGGTAGCACCCCAAACAAAAAATGTGCCTGCCTGCCATGGGAGGGGTCACAACGCACAGGTTGGGAAATACTGCTTTAAATATATTAAAAGTGGTGACCTGCACCTTGAATTACATCCAGAGACAATGGAGACAGGACACAATTGGAGTAGTCTGCTCCCTCTGATATGTCCCCAGTAACAACCCGGCAGCAGCATTTTGCACCAACTGTATTTCCAAATATTTGGCGGTCCATGTAGAGTATGTTGCAATAAAAGCCCACAAAGCATCTTTTCTACTGGGAAATGCAGAACAGTTACTTACTCAGTGCCTCCCAAAATGCTTTCAGGTGGCAGTGTTCCATTCAGGGTGGGTCTACACAGTCAACACAATGAGGTGGTTCAACAGGCTGTACCACTGCAGGTTACAGAATGGTTTTGGCTGTGGATGACAGTGATACGACTGTGCAGCTCAGTGGTGGAACACCTGCTTTGCCTGTGCAAGGTCCCAGGTTCAGTCTCCTTCCTGAAATCTCGGAGAGGTGATGCTGTTAGCACCAACTGAGCTAGATGGGCCAATGGGCTAACTAAGCAGCATCCTCTGCAAGTAAGCTGATGGACCATCACATGATTGAATGCCATGCCATGTATACAGACTCCCTGCATGTAGAAAATTAGTGATCAAGAAAGATTCCACCCCAGCTTTCTCCCTGATGGGTTTGTGTTCTAGAGTTCCCCTCTCTGGAAGCAGTTCTCAAAATGCACATCTCCCACATTGCCCCTGTAGTATGAAGCTATCCAGTACCATCCAGGGGGCAGTATTACCCCCTCATTTGCTATTTGTGGAGATCAGCAGACTCCAAATCGTGGTCTGCTGCATCCTGAATTACCTTCCAGGTGTGATCATCTGATCATCTCTGAAACTCATGGTGGGCATCCATTTCTGGTGCCCATAGCCCCAGGAGGCTATGCACCCAGATTTCCAGGTGGAAGCTGCCTGGCGCAAGTTTTGCATGTGAAACATGGGAGCTATGACACGGAATGGAAAGTGTCCACCACCGTCGCACCTGGAAAGTAATTCAGAAATGCCTGATCCAGCTTGTGGGCCACAGTTTGGCTGCTCCTAGTGTAGACCAAGCATTGGGTTTACCATATGAGTCAGCCCCAACGTACATAGAACTTCTGCACGGCGGTGGCGGGCACTGGTGCAATGCAAACATGCCGCACCGTTTGCCCGACCGAAGGGCCAAGGCAAACATTACAGCTCATTGTATAGAGCACTGCCATGTGGAAGCAGTTTTGAGCAGTTCTCCGCATCAGAAGAATTTACATCTGAATCTGCCTGTCGTCAAAGGAAAGCTTGAGCCTCCGGGAGGAGGTTAACAGGCATCAGCTGGGGATGCTCACTTTCATCCTTGGCTTATGAATAGCAGACAAAAGGAAAGGAAAGAAATCGAACCACATGGGAAGTCAAACAGCCCAGGAGGGGTGGGGGGAAACGTATCTCAAAGACAATACAAATGGCGTTGTGCAGAGTCAATGGTCCCAACCCAGTGGCTTAACAATGCACAGAGCCACATATGACAATCATAAATATGTGCCTCTCTGAAGACCTATTCAGCTGTTACAATCCTTGGTTCACTGGCTGTCCCAAAGGAGAGTGGGAATGAGAGCACACCAACTAGCCATGCCCCTGGTTTTCCTTTTCTTCATAGCCATACCCTCTGCTTTCCTTAGCTAAAGTGTCTGAAAGCATAGTCCCAACCTGGAATTAGGCCCGTAAAGTTTGGCTGGCACAACGGCCAGCATAAAGCACTGCTCTTGGAGTCAGGGAGGATGGCACACATCTGCGTACTGGCCTCTCTGGCTCTGAGAGTGGTCCAAACATACCTTACAGTGTCCCCTATGCCAGCAAAACTTTGTTGACCTAACTCCAGGTTAGGACTGTGCCAGTGATGTCATTCAGGGGGAACGGACCAGAACGGGCGTTCCAGATCCTAACTGGCTCCGTGGCTGATTCCGGGTTCCCGACAAGTGCCAATCAAAAGTGAGTTCCTGTTCCTAAATCATTTGAATGACACCACTGGACTGTGCCCTGAGGAGCGCAGCATTGATCCCAGGAAGACTTTCCTGCCATGATTTGGGATGCTGGCAAAAGTCATCTTCCCTAGCAGCTCTATGTGATGGAGTCTGACTTGTCTTGTTTTGGTTGTCTCATTATTTGAGAATCAAGGACTCAGAGTCATGGATTGCACTAGCCTTTCACGTTGGCAGTCTGTTTCGTACCTCAGTAGATTTGTCACTAAAGGTAGGCTCAGACCAGATTCCTTTTTGCCTGTAAGATGATTTGGGACCCTTGTGAATGGCTTGACATCCACCCAAAATTTGTTTAGTTTATAGGGCACACTGAATACATGCTGCCAGCCAAATTTGAGCTGGTTGATTAGCAGGCAGCTCAATCCTGGTGTGCCCATTGCGCCAGCGCTATGTCATAGCATTGGCATGATGTCAGTAGCACCAAAGCAGGGGTGCTGAGCAGCACTCCTGTGTTGACACTACTGCAACAGGACCGGCGCTGCAGGCAGCACCAGAACTGTTGCACCCGCACCAAGCCTCCCTCGCATCGGCCACAGCGGGATGGCACGAGGGAAGCTCTGTGTTGGGACAGGCACAGGATTGGTGGGGGGAGGGCATTTCTGGATAGGGGAAGGGCAGGATGTGGCCAGGCTCTGGAACTGGCCATAAGGGGATTGGATAAATTTATGGATACAACCCATTATAACTATATGCGTCTCCAGCCTGTCTGTGAATGCCAGGTACAAGGGAGTTGCAACAGGATGCATCCATTGTTATCGAAAGATACCATGAGGCACCTGGAAACTCATCCACTGTGAGATGCAGGAAGCTGGACTCCATGGTTCCTTGGCCTGATCCAGCAGGGCTCTTCTTATGATCTTAACACTGGGCAGAGTCAGTGGAATGAGCAGAGTGGCTTTACCTTGGGCCTTCCCACCTGCCCCTGCCTCCAAACAGTAGTAGTTGACAGTGACACCATCATGTTACCACCAACTCTTTCCAGATGCCACGCTGGCAAAAGTACTTTTCTTGGTGAGGGAGGGGGCCCTGCGGGGAGGGTGGGGGGCCATGGGAATGCTCTGCATTGGGCTCCATTGTTCCCATTGCTCCATCTATTACAACAGGAGGGAAGGAGTGGAGAATGCAGCAAAGAGGCATCACTCCTGTGATGAACCGAACAATGTGGAAGTCAAGGCTGGAGGGAGAGGACAATCAGGGTGGCAGCATCTTCACTCTTCCACTCTGCACAGAAGTAACAGGAACGTGAAAAATCTCCACACCAAGAAATGGGGGCTTGTCAAAGGCCACCCAGTTGGTTCAAACTAAACTGGCATTTCAATGCAACATGATTTGCAGCCCTGATTTCAATAGGCTGGATTATTCCAGCTCTTGGAATTAATTTCTAGTCCTGCCAAAGTCTACCATTTTATTTTTAATAAGGCTACTCAAGTAAGACTTGTAGCATCGACCACTTGAGTAATTTGCAAGGGACTAGAGCAAGTGAAGTCTGCCAATACAAAATATATAGAGAGAGAACAGCTGGAGAAAGCTGGATGAAGTGTGTTCAGGGGAGAAACACTGGATTTTATAGAGTAAGGAATTAGAGAAAGAGATATTTATGGTGAGATTTCCCTATATATCATCTGGAAAAGGTAGTTGATGAAACAATTCAAGACTATTCTAACAGCCTATAAACTGAAAACAGATGTATAACACCCCCTTCTTTCAAAATGTATTTCAGCACACTTATTTACTTGCTTGTGTACAATACATACAAACACAAAATGAACCAATTAAGAGTCTTAACACTAGCAGAATAAAAAAGGCATTGCAATATGGCTGGGGATGCAATCCTAACCTGGAGTTAGGCTGGCCTAACTGTGCTGGTCTAACTCCAAGTTAGGATTGTGCCAGTGAATGATGGGCATGTCTGAAAATCTCTAGGAAACGCAAGGGCCATAGTTGTGTTATCAGCCACCAAGAACTTATCTTCATAGGCTTTTGATATTTTAGATCAACACAGAGATGGGGTCATCAAGACGTTGCAACGTGATCTAAATTTACATTCAAATGCTTGTATCCTAATGGCCCAGTCCTATCAGGGCCTTATGCTGGCATATGTCATGATCCGCTAGCGTAAATCCCAGAGGCGTTTCTACAGGGATGGCAAAGCTCTAAGTTTTGCAAGAAGCCTTACCCTGTCGTGTAAATCCCTCCTCTCCCTTGCTGCTGTAGCCAGTAAGCAATGCCAAGATTGGCTAAAACGGTGCAGGAGAGGAGTGATTTCCACTGCAAGGTAAGGCTTCTTGCAAAACTTAGAGCTTTGCCATCCCTGTAGAAACGCCACTGGTAAAGCCTGGGTCACTGGCACAGCAGCTACTCCACTGTTCTGCAGGCCACTGCCACTAGTGCAAAGCCCCAGAGGCTGTGTGTGGGCAACACTGGCCTGCAGAGCCTCCACCATCATTGATAAATCAGCAGATCCTTACTTACCTCTCTTGGTATATCTAGCCCATAGCACGTAGCACTTAATTCTGCAGCCTTCTGTGACCTGGTAAGTCCTAGTCTACGGAGTCTCTCAGAGTAGGTTTTCAGTGGGCTCAAAATGCTGAGCCAGCAGGAAAGCTGAGCTTCCTTCCATACATACTCCTTCATATGCAAAGGCACATTCGTAATGCGACTTTGGAATGTGGTAGAGCTGCAATTCTAGCAGACAAAAGGAAGAGGTGCATCTACGATAGATGTTCTGTGGAATCTCCCTTTTTCACTGCCTTTTAAAGATCCTTGAATTTGGAAAGCAGGCCCTTGAACTGCTTGCCAGGAGCATTAAGTCTGAGAAAGCACAAATGGGATAGGCTGTAGCGTTAAGGGACTTCCCCCTTGCATATCAATTGACATATTGTGGAAGGATGATTTCTAGGGGCTATTTGGTACATATGTTTGCCGGATGCAAGCTGTATTTACTGTAGCGAGTCTGCTGTTTATTAATTGTTTGTGCACGTATGTACATGCACAATGCTACATTAAGGGTGCAATCCTAATCCTGCACAGTTAGGCCAGCAAAGTTTGGCTGGCACAAGGGCCACCGTAAAGCATGTTTGGACCACTCTCTAAGTCAGGGAGGATGGCGCACGTCTGTGTGGTGGCCTCTCTGATTCCAAGAGTGGTCCAAACATACTTTATGGTGGCCCTTGTGGCAGCCAAACTTTGCTGGCCTAACTGTGCAGGCCTAATTCCAGGTTAGGATTGGCTCTAAAAATAATAATACTACCATTACCTTAATGGAATTGTTTGTGTAGGACACCCTAGACGTCCTGCTTTGTTTTGGGCTTTTTTTTTTTTTTAAAGGATTTCCTTTTCTTATACAGATTCGTTTTCAGAATTCAGCTTGATGTTTTTCCCCTTCCTGCCTGGCCATCCGTCATGTAGAGCTTATTACTGTTTGCTTCAGTACAAACTGCTACAAATGAAACTAATTATTTTATAGTTTGGGCAGCCTGCCTGGTAGTCTGCAGGACTTGGACAGCTGCCCCCGCCGCCTTGCAGACATGTGCTAACCTCAGATTTTTTTTTTTCCAACCGGGTACTATTGGCTCAGTTTTGGAGAGAGAGAGAATAGTGCAACTGTGGAGTGGAAAAGAGGTTAATTGAGAAACATTGGACAGTTTAGCTTTGTGGTATATTCTTGAAAGTCCGAAGCATTACGTTGATGACTTTTTTAGTTTTTAGTTGTGATGGCTATCTAGTGATTCCAGTTTCTGCCGGCTTACTGCCCGGCTCCTGAATAGAAAAGTTCTGTGGACCAAAAACAAAAAAAACACCACCACACCCTTGTAATGTTTCTAAAGTGTAGTAAGAGATGTGTAGGCTGCTGCAAACATTTTTGTCCTTCCTTTCTCACATTGTAGTTCAGTAGTACATGGCCCGCCTGCCTTTTTGAAGATTGGTTTTATAGGCAGCCCGCATGGTGTGTGAAAACCGGGTGCAGATTGATTGCAGAAGGTGGGCTGAGTCTTGGAGAATCAAAGGGAATCTCGCCATTGAGGCAGGTGGGATGCAGATTTCAAATGGTAATGATGAGAAAAACTGGAGAAATTCTTCCTTCTCCTCCACTATTAGAGGAGCGGAGAGTCTGAAATTTTTCACCCAGAGCGCAATCCTAACCTGGAGTTAAGCTAGCGCAGTTAGGCCAGCAAAGTTTGGCTGGCACAAGGGACAGTGTTTGAACCACTCTTGTGTGCCATCCTCCCTGACTCCAAGAATGGACTAGCCACCACTGACCTTCATCACAGCCCTGCCCAGGGATTATTTTAGGTAAGCCTAGCCCTTCCAAGATCGCCCCTTCCTCCCTGTCAGGTTGCCCAAGGCCTGCTCTTGGTTTCTGCCCTCCACTGCACTCAGGCATGCCAGCTCTCTTCCTTGCTGCCAGCTTCAGCTGCACCACTCTGGGCATCCAAGCCCGGCTGTGTGGTGAAGGCCTCTGGCCTGTCAGTCCCTGTGCTACAAGCCTCAAAGTTGGTGCAGAAGGGACTGGGCAATGGCCATGTCCGGCAGCCAGCCCAAAAGACCCCACAGCACAAATGTGGCCACACTCTTGCGCCAACAACATGTCTGCCTCACCAGGTTCAGCTGGCCTGCCTTCCTGTACTGCTCCTTCCTCCCCCATAGGCCGGCATGATTGGTGACCTGATGTTTGGAGCCCTGCAGGACTGCTGCTGTGAGAACTGGCAGTTGTTTGACCTGGACCCTGGCAGCTAACTGGAAGTAGTAGTAGTAGTAGTAGTAGTAGTAGTAGTAGTAGTAGTAGTAATAATACATGTATTTATATACCGCCTTTCTTAAGATTTCTAATGACTGTAACTCAAGGCGGTTTACATAGGCAGACTTTTTATTCATAAACCCGAAGGTTTTTACAATTTACAGAAACGTTCTGTCTTTCAAGAACAACACTCATACAGATCTTTCTTTCTGGATTTAGCCTTCTTTCTTAGCCACCCGTCTGTCTTCTGCTGGCTGATGAGGCTTCCCTGCTCCCACCAGAGACACAGCTGACTTCAGCACACTCCTCCTCCCACGAGGCAGCTGGAACTCAGCTTTTAATCAGCCACAGTTTGCAAGGTCTGCCGCTCACAGAGACTTCCGGCAGTCCCGAGCTCACGACCTTCAGATCTTCAGCTGTTATCTTCGGGCAAACGGAGGCATTAACCCTCTCGGCTAAATCTTCTTCTAAATCATCTGGAAGTACAGTAGCTTCCAGATGCATCCAGGAGGCCTTCTGAGGTAAGTTATTGTCACACCACAACACTGGCCCCCTGTGGAGTTTGGTATCTATGGAGGGTCATGGAACCAATCCCCCATGGATACCAAGGGCCTACTGTACTAATGTAGACAATCAGGTATTTTGTGCTGGTCTGTTCTGGGAAACTGATCCTGGTAGACAAGAGCCCGTGAGCCTGTATGAAACCCACACAGGCAGATGGTGGGAAAATGTTCAGAGCACAGTTTGTCGGGGCTCTTAGATTCCAGGCCAGCCAAGGCTCTGACAATGCTACCGAATCCTTTCAAAGTAAGCGAAGCCAGGCTCTTGCAGGAAACATGAGCAGTGCAGCAGGAGATAGCTGAAGCATGTCAGGGAACGTCCCAAAGTAATTTGCTACGTTTCTAGCAGGGCTTTGATTCTGTCTTCCAAGAAGCCAAAGCAGTCACCTGACTGCAGGAGGGCCAAGAACTCACCTGAGCCTGCCAGCTGTCTCACTGACGTCACCATAGCAACCACGTTTGTAAAGGAGCAGCAACGTTTTCTTTCCAGTCATGTTGGAATAGACTGGGCAGGGTGAAAAGCCAAGAGCAGCCATAAGGAAAGCAGGACTGATGCTCACTGGGTTAGGCATGCTGGCTCAGTGTACCCATGTGCTCAGGGATTAAAATGCATCATGCTGAGGAAGACCTGGGACTTCTACATCTCTACTAGGTATGTACCAGCTTTCCTTGGCTCACCCAAAAAGTGCTTGAGAATTGCCATGTATTCTCAAGGAAGCTGTTGCAGAGGTCTCAAAAAGCATCCACACCTGGGAGGAAGAATGTGATAGACGCAGCCATGTCCTGGGGCCTAATGGCACCCAGGACGGGACAATGTGGTGACATCATGCCCTGCTTCACCACTTTGCCCCAGCGCCTATGCACTCTCCACCAAGCATCCTGCCAGAATGGCTCCGTTTCACAGACCCAAGTGCAGGCGGATGGGCCCACTCTGGCAGTGCTTGCCATTCTTATCAATGAATGTTGTCCCCTCCCCCAGTGGAAAGCCCAGGAAACCCCCAGAGTGCTGGAGGGAGGGTCTGTTCCCCCCACCCCCCACTCGCATGGTAATCTCATGGTTCACTGGAGCCTTCCTCAGTTGGTACCCAGGACTCTTGCCCACCCCCCTCACCACACCCAAGATACACACTTGGACAGAAGCAGTGGCTGCAGGCACTCTAGGCCTCAGTAGAGTAGCAACAGAGACTCTCCTTGCTGGGAATGGTATACATATGGCATGATGAAATTTTCCAATAAGAGATGATGGGATTTATAGTCTCGGTCCAGTCGCTGGCAGGAAAAAGATATTCTGCTAGGGCCTGGAGCACCCATAGCCCTCTACTGCCACCACCATCTCCCCATTACCCCAGGATCAGTTTGTGAGTGGTTCCCAAACTGTGAGCTGTGGCTCTCTGGGGAGCTGTGGAAACCAGTCAGGAATCCTCACTCCCCTACACAATGTATAGGATTATAGCCTTAATGGGGAGCCGTGGCCAATGGCCCAGCAGGTCAGTTTGACAAGCTGCCAGTCACTGGTGTAGATTTGAGAATCCTGCCAGGGGTACGTCAGGCAAGGATGGAGATTTGGATACGATGGATGCCAGTGCCATTGTGATCCATCCACCCCATAGAATTAGTCCATTGGCTGTATCATTGCAAACGTCACACAAAGCATGGCTGATATTCATTTCCAGAGCAGCAACTGCCACAGTCTGTCACATCAAAAACAGTTGTGATTTCATAAAACAAAAAGCTTATGCTACGGTGTACATTACACTCCTAAAGGTTTTAAAAACTGGCTTCACAGACTGGGATCAAGCACCAGTCGGCACATGGTTGATTCAAGAACACATGCTTTTTGTGCTTCCAATATGGCACATGAATAAAACAGTCATGATCTTCACCCACATCTGTTGCCCAGGCTCACCATGCACGGCTTTCCCCTTTGCACATGGCACCATATGTCTCAAAAGCAGATATATGTGCCTGCCTGCTTGCAATGCCCGAAGCCATCCAGTGGTTCAGCATGTCGTTTGGATGGCACCCAAAGCTTTGCTGATAACCTGTCACTCTGTCCCCTTCCTTCTACCTGCTCTGCTGTCATTGGCAATGGTGTCACAGAAGAACACAAGGCTCGCATTGTTCCCGAAGTCACAAAGCCAGAGTTTTCTTTAGTGCCCTCATTCCTAGGCCAACTCTGCTTCTCCATCTCAAATAGGGAAGCATCAAATACGATAAAGCCAATAAAGTGCAAAATTAGCCTAGTCACTATAGCATCCACAAAGTTATCTTCAGTTTCCACCCTTCTCCCCCCCCCCCACCACCACCACATAGATAAGGGGGAAATGGGGCTTCATTTTTTGTATTTCAAATACACATCATAAATCTTTAGGGGAAATGCACTCTCTAGACTTTTCACCCTTGGGGAAAAAAAAATCCCCTCCCCATAACCTAGATAGATAAAGGGATCTCATGTTGTGTGTTGGAAAAGACTTTGGCTTGATATCCTGGAGAAGTGAGGACTCAATGCTCTTATCACTAAGGTGGGCAGGGAAAGGTAAGGTCAGAAGCAGCTCTTAGTGGGTAGACTATGAGCATTTCCTTATGCACAAGGCTTCCTTAGTCTTTGAGCTTCTCTAGGATTATTTAAAGTAATTGCTGGTTGATGTAAATGTGGAAGAAAATGAATGGCAGAATTTGTAATGCAAATGAGATTGTTTTTTTTTGTTTGTTTGTTTTTGCTGATGGTTACTCCATTGTAGAAGCCAGTTACTCATGAGCCAATTTTAGATTATGTCACATTATTCCAGGTTAGAAGCCAATTACAGTGAAAACTGCTTGAAGCCTCATATGTAAAAGCCCAGTTTTTCGTACCAGATCATACGGAATAAATTACAATATCAAACACACAGCTTAAATGCAGGGGCACTACTAGGTTTGGTATAACTGCCATTAACTTTCTTTATTTTAACCCCTGCTAACTGGGCAAGAGGCACTTTTCCAAGTGGTGTTCCTCTTATATTTAGCAGGGGGAGAGTAACTGTCCCTCTTCACCCCTGCGCAGTGTCTTTTCTAGTGGCTGTTGCTGATGGTGTTCTGCATTTTTTAGATTGTGAGCCCTTTTGGGACAGGGAGTCATTTAACTTTATTATTATTTGCCTGTAAACCATTTTGGGAACTTCATGTTGAAAAGTGGTATATAAATACTTTTTTGATTGATTGATTGATTGATTGATTGATTGATTGATTGATATATTACCATACAGGTCACCCAACAAATCAGTAGCCAACAAAAAACCAGTGGGCAACTTGATGACACACCCATAACTGAGTAAGGGCCAAATCCTATCCAATTTTCCAGTCCTGATGTAGCTGCCCAATGGGGTGTGTGCTGCATTCTGAGGTGGGGGGACAGTCATGGAGGCCTCCTCAAGATAAGGGAACATTTGAGCATTGCAGCTGCACCAGCACCAGAAAGTCGGATAGGATTGGACCCTAGGAGTTCTAGCATTAGCTCTGATACATGGAGATGAGAACTGATGCATATCAACACCTTATTGGTTCCCTGCCATGTCATAATAATATAATGCCTCTTTGGCTGTTGGGACAATCAGTCTCATTAGTCAGTTCTGAGTTAGGAACATCCACTTTTTGTTACAAAAGGCAGTTGTGTTTTTCCTTTTCTGGTTATTTGGCTATAACTTTTGATAGTAAAAGGATATTTCAGCATGGTTTGTTTCATTGAATTCTGCATGGAATTACCCATAGGATGATATACAGCATGATGATGTTGTTTAAAAAGCCAGCTTTTCACAATTTTGCCAGTAGTGGTGTCACCACCACCCCTGAGTGTGTCACCCAGTGCACTGTGCACCCCATGCACCCCAATAGTGATGCCACTGCTTTGAGGAGGCCTCCACTGACTAACCCCCACCACCCCACCCCACCTTGGATGAAGGAGGCCACATTCAATCAATTGGCATGGCTGCATCAATGCTGGAAGGTTAGTTAGGATTGGATTGTCAGTTGGTTTGGGGGATTATCTCTCACGTTGCCCAATATTTCAGTTTTATTAAGGAGTGTTAAATATCAGCAAGAAAAAGGAAATAGCTTTGGTCATCATATATCCCTTTGTAAAATTTTAGAACTATTCATATATCGGTTTTAAAAGGGTGCAGTCCTAACCCACTTTCCAGCATTGACATAGCTGTGCCAGCGGGGCACAGATGTGCTGCATCCTGCATTTTGGGAGCAGTTATGGAGGCCTCCTCAAGGAAAGGGAATGTTTGTTCCCTTATCTCAGAGCTGCATTGCCCTTACCCCAGTGCTGGAAAGTTGGTTAGGATCTCTCAAAGTTAACTTTGTGGTTGTAACCATATAGATTTTGCATGCAGCAACTTTTTCCAGTTTAGGTTCTAATTAAAACCATTGGAATATTGCAACTTCACAGTCCGAAGCATGTTACTTACACGATTCCTTTGGTGCTAGAGGGGCTCACTTTTGGATATGTCTTCTTCAGATCTCTGCTTTCAGCTTTGTAGTAATTTCAGGGGTTCTTCTAGAGACTAATTTCCCCCCAAGACTGAAATTACACTTCATTCACAAGTGACATTGCTAGCTTTTGAGGAAACATATCCTTTTTCTAAACACCATTTCATACAGAACAATTTATGAGAACCAGTGACTTTCTCCATCACATAACTACAGTCATTTGTTAATAATGGTATGTATTTTGTTTATTTGAACATACTGTTTTGGTTACAGGTATTTCTCAGGTTCAGTCAATGGCTGATAGAAGCTTTACATAAGAACAGCCCTGCTGGATCAAGCCAAAGGTATATCTAGTCCAGCTTCCTGTATCTCACAGTGACCCACCAGATGCCTCAGGGAGCACACAAGATGACAAGATGCCTGTATCCAGTTGCCACTCCCTTGCACCTGGCATTCTGAAGTAACCTACTTCTAACATAAGGAGAAGTGCACTACCCATCATGGCCTATAGCCAGTGATGTCATTCAGGGGGGAATGGACCAGAACGGGCATTCCGGATCCTAACGGGCTCTGTGGCTGGTTCCGGGTTCCCGACAAGTGCCAATCAAAAGTGAGTTCCTGTTCCTAAATCATTTGAATGACACCACTGCCTATAGCCCACTACGGACTTTTCCTCCAGAAACCTGTCTAATCCCCTTTTAAAGGCACCTAGGCCAGATGCCATCACCACCTCCTGTGGGAAGGAGTTCCACAGCTTAATGACCTGCTGGGTAAAAAAGTATTTCCTTTTATCTATTCTAACTCTCCCAACACTCCATTTAGTGGATGACCCCTGGTTCTGGTGTTGTGAGAGAGGGAAAAGAACCTCCCTCTATCAACTCTATCCTTCCCATGCATAATTTTGTACATCTCAATCATGTCCCCCCCTCAGGCACCTTTTTTCTAGATTGAAGAGCCCCAAACGCTGAAGCCTTTCTGCCTAAGGGAAGTGCCCCAGCCCCGTTATCATTTTCGTCACTCTCTTCTGCACCTTTTCCAGCTCCACTATGTCCCTTTTGTTTCAGTTTGCAATTCCGCGAAGATTTCTTGAAGAGCAAGTCCCATTCAACTCAGTAAGACATCCTCCAGAGGCATCAGACAGGCATCAGCTAGAGCTGAAAAGTACAGCTGCACACCCTTGTCAGAGTCTGCAAACGAAAGAATGTTCAAGAGCTACCATGAGCTTCTTCAGCCACAGGGGGAGGGGGAGGAAAATGAGTTCTCCACTCACTACTCCTTAACCCTTCCCCCCACTGTCCAAAAATACAACAATGCCCCATCTGTGTCGAAAGCAACTCCGAACGCTTCAACAAGGGGCTCGTCCGCTTAGGTCACGAAGACATGATAATGAATATCACACAATGTTTAGTCGGTTGCTCCCCTGAAATGAAGATCTAATGTCTAATGAGGTCACGCGGTTCAGCATGAAATGAGGTGCTGCAAAAACAAAACACTGATTGCCAGACAGATGAAGGGCACAATCCTATGCACACTTTCCTGGGAGTAAGTCCCACTGATCACAGTGGAACTTCTGGGTAGACTTGAATTGGATCGTGCTGTCGTTTACTGGAAACGTTAGACACTGACGACAAAGAAAAAATCTAGGGTAGCATTTTAGCAATGGCCCAGGCTTTCTGAACATTTTTGTTTCATTGTAATTGCTGACAGAATAAGAATTTGTCATTTTGTCATCCACCAACAATGTAATGATGATATGGAACGAACCAAACACATCTTTGTAAAAAAGATCACAACCCAGTGACATCAATAATTGTGTAAAAAAAAAGAAGCAAAAGCAAAAAAAATTAAGGTTCAAGCATAGGAATCATAGCATTGAAAGAGACCTTGGAGATCACCTCATCCAGCTCCCTGTTTAGTGCAAGCAAATACGGCATCCTAGACAGGTGGCCATTCAGCCTCTGCCGGAAAACTTCCAATGTGAGGCAGCCCACAAATGTACAAGGCAGACTGTTTCAGTACCGGAAAGCTCTTAAGGAAATTATTCCTCATGTCTAGCATAAATCAACTTCCTTGTAGTTTCAACTCTTTGATTCTAGCCCTGCCTTCAGGAACCTCAGAAAGGTGTCCCTTTCTTCTACAGAATGGCCCTTCAGCAGGGTTATGTTAACCCATGGCCGGGCCCCTAAGCAGGTATTTTGAGCCCCCTCCAAAACTCTTCAAGAAAACAATACAATAAATTACCAACTCCCCATCACCACCCACACTCCTAAAACAGCAGAAACACAGGCAGAAATCTGAAGGGCAAAAAATGAAAAAAGCTAGGCATTTCTAAGTTATTCCCAAAAAGGAAACACAGATGGACCCAGGCTTGCATGGAAGCTCCCCAGCGATGCAGCCTCCACGTGCAGCCCAGCTCAATCCCTGGAAGCGGGGCTTGCCCCACATGGTTCTTGGAGAGCTCTGCAAGCCTCACATTTGCAAGGTCAGACTCGCTGTAGTCCTTGGGTCGATGCTGCTGCTAGCATCAGCCCAATGGCACTAGCACCAACACGGGGGTTCTGGTTGGCAAGCAGCAGTGTTGGCCCAAGGGTGCCCTGTGGATTGCGCTCTCAGTTACCTCCCAGTAGGAAATTTGATTGCCAGTGACCACGGACCCACCTCAGCCCTTTCGTTGGTATACATCCTAGGAGAGGAATGGGGCCTATCAGGCTGGGAAAATGGGGATAAAATTTGGTGTTCACTGAGATCCACTCCCTCCTGTCCTTGAACCACTCTTCTCCCGACGCCCTGCTCTGAACCTCTTCCGAACAGCCCACAGCCCATTTCTGCCTGCCCATTCCCTGCTCTGGCTTAGCCTGGATCTGTTGTTGGTAGACACATGGAATGGGGAAATGGAAGGGGGAGAGCAGATTGGGCCCCCCAAGAGGGGACAGGATTGGTGGCGCCAACATGTTCCAAATCCTGAGGCCCTTCCTGGGCTTGATCTGCCTGCGCAGATCAACGCAGACTTATGCCAGTTCTATTGCTTATACCCATTGCAGCTGCTGGGGATCTGTGGCGGGCCTAGCAAGAGGTCTAGGGAAACACAGGAGTGGGAGTGGCAGCAGAGCTCCTGCCATCACCACTCACTTGCCTGCCTGAGCTGCTGACAGTGGAGGCAAGCTGCGCAGGCAGAATTTGGCCCACCTGCCTGCCCGCTCCTGTGCTGAAAGAGCTCCGAAATGGAGTGTGGCTTGGCGGAGGACATGCTGGGGGCGGTGCAAGGGCAGGGAGCTGGTGCAGGGGGTGTCGCCGGCCACAACTGTCAACCCGGCCTTGGCTCAGTCCACCACTGCTGAGGATTACCCTGGGGCAAGGGGACAAATGGGGCAAGGGGGCCTCCAGCAGCCAAAAATCCCCTGTGGGATGCACCACTCATGGGAATTTAGGCTGAATTGGGCTGGAAGTGAAATGCTACACACCTCTTGCCAGAAGTCCTGCGTGACATCAGCCATGGGGCAAAGAACCAAACCATTCTTGGCAATACCATCCTTGTGGTCAGCTGAATACTGCCTGGATCATCATTTCTCTTGCTGTCCCTTGATCTTCAGCAGGAAGGATAAGTGCAAACATTACTTGTACCCCCAGTTTCTTCCCTCCTCCTCCTTCCCAGATCTTTAGAGTCTCTTGAGTTCCTTTTGAGGTTACTTCTGGCAGTACCATTGTTTCTACATGGAAAGGCATGAAGAGGTAGTGGTCACCAAATTCTCTGAATCTCAGCAACCTTTCTGTCACATCCCAGATGCATGCACCAAGAAAACTAACACTTCCTGATACGACATGTCCAGTCTTGCACACTGTCTCTCTGGTAGGGCCACCACATGTTATCTTCTCCTTGGGAGAGCGTTTGGGTTCCTCCCATCCATGTGTAACTGAGAGTCCTCCTCCCTGATCCATGAATTGTCCCTTCACACAGGATAGTTGTTGGTACCAGTTTTCCTGGCATCAGTTGCTCTGCTTCAATGGCACACAATGCCTCTGACTCTTCCGTTCTTCTGTTTCATGTGTTTCACTGAGATTTCCTCTCTCCATAGTCACCTCCTTCTTCTGTCTCCCTTCAGGGAGAGTTCCTGCTGTCATATTCAGGAATTCTTTATCCACCATAAACGAGTCTCTTTTTAAAAAATTAAAATATTTGAAATCTGATCCAAGAATAAGATCAGCCCTTCCTTCTCTAAAGTTTGTGGCTTCTCTAAAATAGACATTGTGATGAAACTGGAAAATGAGATTTAAGTATTGGATGTAACAAATGGCACACAATTCTCTTATTTGTACATCCTATGGGAAGTCTGAAATGGGCAAGGAAGATTATGGCTTATTTACTTTCTTATGGCTCCACTTATGGCTAAGGCTGCAATCCTAGGCACACTTTCCTGGGAGTAGGCGCCACTGAATACAATGGGACTTACTTGCGAGAAGACATGCATAGGATTGTGTTCTAAGTAAGTGGAGTGCTACTCATGTAAAATATCAGGATGGAATTGCACACAGTAGATTCCGTCCTGGCAGTAATCAAGAGGCAGACATTTCTCCTCCTCCTCTATATTCTCCTCTATATTAGGCTGCTGAAATGGTGTTTTTTAGATTTTTTTTCTGCTTCCTTGAAATGTATGACAGAATTTGGGAATTCTTGCAAATACTTTATGAAAGTCCTTAACTCTCAGCGGCGGGGGAAAAGGTGGCCAAGCTCAGATCCAACTTTCTCAGCTTTGTTCATAGAGATTATTGATTCTCCCACCCCTGAAATAGTACTGTTCATGTTGATGCTAATCATGAAAAACCTATACAGGCATACACTAATGAATCTTAATGGAGATATTTGCTCCATTTCCCCCAAAGCCTACGATTGTAACGGTCTGCAGGTTTGAGATGACAAGAACAGCAGTTCCGTACACCATATTGCTCACCAGACACACAGAATTCAAATGAGTCACTGTATCCCCTTCAAATCGCAATGCAACACGTTAATCTATTTGGATATCACAAATCATGTTATGGATTGCGGACACAGTCAAAAACCTCACATCAGACCACAGTAACATTCCAGCCAAATATTGCCTAAGCCAAAGATCCATTGCAATTTCCCCGGTTCACACTCAAAATTCTAATACATTTTCGAAGATTCAGAATTATACACAGGCATGCCCCAGGATACGGTATCCACGGTTTCAGTTATCCATGGAAACCATGGATCTTAGTATCTATTGAAAAGATAGGGAAACATTACACAAATCTATGTTTATTTACCTTGTTGCAGCAAAACCACTGATGTTCCTCTGTCTTTAAAAATACATCCCCCGTATCCACAGTAGGGTCCAGAATAGAACCCCACCCCCTCACTAACCAGCTCTTCCCTTCCCTCTGACCAGTTTCTTCCCCACTTCCTCCCACCCCAAAAAGGACCTACCAGCAGCCGGTGCTACTGGACCAATGTCCATCTGTCCATTTGTGGGGCCAGGTGCTCACTGGTACTACTCCATCACAAGCGTAAGGTGTTACTATACAGAGGTGCTTTACTTTTAGCTGGCAGTATACACGTACCGCCGGCAATGATGGACTCAAGCTTGAGCCCTTAACCACAGGACAGTGCCAGTCACAGGTCCTTTAACACAGGCTTTCAAAATAGCCACTTGTCTGGTCACCTGTAGTAAGATTCTCATTTAGGGAACCAGGCAGGGAAGCTGATTCCTAGGTGGTTGTGTTTTTTTTTTCCATTTTAGGTCAAAAATGATTAACATAGGAATGTGTAAACATTTTTGTGGGCTAGTGAGCTTTGAGAACTTATTTGCAAACCTGGTTTGATTCTAGCCTGGAAAGTTAACATTATCGAAATACGAACCTGTTTCTAACTGGTGCTCTGTCTGAACCAACAGCATGATAAAAGCATGGTGGTGAGTACTGAGACATGCTTTCTTTCATTCTCCACAATATCCATGAAGACATCCACTGTGCGTATGTCGGTCATTGATTCATTTATGGGCATGGGTGAGATCATCCTCTCCCTAGCATTCAGACAACCAAGACTGGATCTTTTATTCTGACTATACAGTGACATTTTCCACTGTATCCACATTTCCACATCAGATGGATACAGTAGATCACAGAGCAAACACTACTGCCTTAAAAAAATAATGGAAGCTCGTAATAACGGCATTACGATAATTCCATTATCATCATATAATGGAAGTCTTAAAAAGCCTCAAATAATAGAAGTCTTAAAAAAATCCTGGAAGCTTATAGCCATCACCTATAGCAACAAATAGGTGTTAGCCCTACAGACCAATAATTCTCGTGTTCCGTGTTGCCAACATTGAGACTTGCCTGTCCTTTTATGTTTTGAACCATTCACAAGGCTGAAAAAGCACTTATGGAAATAACCCAAAGCAATTCATCAGTGGTTTGTGCATAGGAAAAAGTCACGCTGGTGATGGGATTCTATCTTTGGTGGAAGAAACGTGGCAAAGCCACCAGCAGCCGCCGTGCCGGAAACCCCAGCTGCTACACTGTACTATTGTCACTCACTCCAATGTGCTGTTCTTTTGATGGTTGAATGGTTTGGCTAGTCCCTGTCATTTTGGTTCTGAAGACAGGGAATCCAAATGGTACTTCTCCAAGAGCCACAAGATCCTGGGCAGTTCTCCAGTGCAAGACTCACTGTAACAAATGGAAGTTGCTCATTGCTGGGTTGAACTGGATATGGTGGAGGTAGAGCCACTCTGCAAAGGCAGGGCTCCTCAATCACATATAAAGCAGGGCCAAGGAGCTCCAAGTTCAAGAGCAAGAGAGGTGAAATGGTACTAAACCCTTCCTCTACTCAAGGCTTACAGCCTTGTTGTGTGTAGAGGGTTTGGCACTTCTCGCCCCGGCCTGTTTTTGCTCTGAATTTGGACCCTAGCCTGTGTTTACTCAGCTTCGGTATTGTGCTTTTTGAGTGTGCAAAGCACTTTACATGTTGGCCATGCAGCAAATATCTCCATGAAGCAGTTAAGGCTGTGGCTTGTTTGAGGCCATCCAGTCAGTTCATAGGAAAGGAGCAATTCAAACTGGGGAAATCCCAATTCACAACTCAAGTCTCTTAGGCTGTAATCAAGTTGTTCCCAACCTTCAGTCAGGCACAACCAGCGGCGTCATGCTGCCGGAACGCTGGGCGGGAGGAACGGGTGAGTGGCAGCGGGGGGAATACACAGTGGCACACTGGGATGTCCCCAGCAGCCCCTTTTTCCTGGCTCCCAGGTAAAGTGCCACCATCTTGGATCATGCAAGATCTCATGAGAATCACGTGGGAGCTTGTACAATCCAAGATAGCAGCACCCAGGAAGGTCAGGAAAACGCCACCACAAAAAAGAGTGCCCTGACCATGGAAAATTTTGGAGCTGCTACTATACCTAGCAGTAGACTGTATCCTGGATGTAGGCCCCTCTGAACAGAATGGGTCTTGCTTCTGAGTAAACATGGAGAGGCTTGCACTGTTAGTCACAATGCTATACCAGCTGTCATACAAATTGTATAGAACAGCGGTTCCTAAAATCCTACTTGGAATTTGGAAGTCAAAGTTAGTGGTTGCGAGGACAGGTTTTGGTGTTCGTGTGCATGTGTGTGTCCTGATTGCACTGCAGCATTCACAGTGCTGTGGGCACCCAGGGGTGTTTTGGCTTGCTTGGGGGTTGAGAGGGCCTTCTGTAGCATTGGGGAGGCCCGCAGCCCCCTCTGCGGGTCTTCCTGATGCAAGGAAAAGCTGTGATTAGCGCTAGATGCACACTTCTGATTTTTGTGCAGTTTTTGCGGCCTTAAGGGGGAATGGCCCAGTAAAGGTTCCCGATGGTGGGTCATGACCCACCACTTTGGAAACCGCTGGTATAGAACTTTTTAAGTTGTTTGAGGAAGGCAGACTCACTGTTAAAGAGATAGCTTTGCTTTACTGCTATCATGTCTAGCTTGGCCTTCAATGGGACTTGCACCACTTCCTGGCAGGTGGTATCTATTGGCCAGGACTGTCAGTCTTTCATTTTGCCTCCCTTAGTGATGGCCAGAATATATCAACTTCATATTTATGGCAAGGCCACAGCTGGTAATGACAGATGCAGTAACAATAATCAAACACACAGTGAGGCTTGCTTAAAGTCCTTTATTTTGGGGGACCCTATGCTCCAGGTTGGATTGTGCGTACAGTAGTAAACAGTCACAGGAGGTTGCTTTGCATGGGTGAGAGACACTTGACCCTGCTGGATTTTTCAATGGGAGGATACAATCATTGTGTATGGAGACCATGAGCATAATCGTAAAATGTGCTGTAGAGATAAATACCTTACTAAACAGCCGTAAGAAAGGCAAAGGATTGCAAATCACATTGAAAACTGATTGCTGTAAAAGCAAACTAGAGCAAAATCATACCATATACATTAGATCTGGTGTTTTTAGCACCTACATTGTTTTTAGCACCTAGGCGGGGGGGGGAGGGATAGCATGTATTTGACTACTAAGTAGCCATGTATTGCACTACTAAGACTTTTAGGCATGTGCAAACCTATGCGATGTTCTTACTCAAAAGTTAGTTCCGGTGGGTTCAACGGAACATACTCGCTCCAAGTATGTGTGGGAACGAAGTCAACTGTCACGTACACTTGGTCCAAGTGCTCTGCTAACCTGGTGCTGTTCATCCTCACAGCCACATAGGCCACTGAATGACAACCCAAACTCACAGACGGTTAAGCAGAAACGAGTCCCAGTGAATTCAGCAGGATTTGCTTCCTAGACAGTACGTTTAGGAAGGATCACGGCCAGGCTCTTTCCAGTCTACTGATGGTCCACAGCCCAAGGTCACCCTGCCACTCTGTGTGGCCAGAACCAGAACTAGGATGATGCCTCAGGTCATTTGGGCTCCTTGAGGAGGACATGGAAAAAGAAACACCTGTGCACTGTGAGGCCCGCACACAATGTCCATCTGGTGGCGTCTTCTCTTGCACCACCAATGCCTCCAATTGGTGTGTGCATGCTGCTGGGAGATGCTTGTGATCTCGTGGCTGTGATGGCATGATGAGCAAGGCTGGGCTCTTCTGCCCTGGTGACCCGTGGCCTACTGTAAAGCATTCGTTGCCCCCTCTCGGCATGCTGAGGGGTGTGTGTATGTGTGGGGGGGGGTCAATCTACAAGTCCCCTCTCCTGGCCATTCCGCTCCTCCCCAGAGTGCTGTGGAAATCGTGCTGCGCCTGCTTCTTTCGGCTTACTTTAAATGCGCTCCTTTGGAACCGCGGGGCTTCACTGCCGCCGCCGCGGCTTCGGGTCTTCTTAGGCGAAGGGAATGGGGGGAGGGCAGTGGGCGGGACTTGATCGGCCGAAAGAGACGTGCCATTGGCTTCTGACCGGCAGCCTCCTTGTCAGTTTGGGCTCCCGGGGCGAGGGGGGGGGGAGAGAAAGGGAGGGAGGGGGAGGAGGGGTGGCCGCTCGCTCTTTCGCTCGCTGCTCTCCCGTGCGCCTCTCGGCCAGCCCTCTTTGCGGGATGCAGCCTTTAGGGGGGATGCTGCGCTCTGTGCGTGTGGATTGAAGCCCTTCAGTTTGAAGGCAGGGCACGGGCGAAGACGGATCGGAGGGGCCTGGACCTGGGCTGTGGAGATCCGCCGCCCCCACGATCAGCAGCCCCACCAGCCCGCCCCCGGTCCCCACACCTTTCTCGCCGGCTTTTTGATCCGATGGGTCGCTGAAGGAGTCGAGGCGCCTCTTGGAATATAAGTGGAGGGGAAGGCGACGGCGGGCAAGCCGAGCTAGAGAAGCGGGGGGAAAGCGCCCCGGGGGTGGGAGGGAGGGTCGCCGCTGACGCGCGTGGAGTGGGGGGCGCCCCGAGCCATGGAGATGAGGCCGAGATGGTCCACAAGGTGGAAAACGAAACGGTGGTTCTGGGACACCGCTTTACCCGCGCTCCTCATCCTTTGGACGCTCCTGCTGGAGGCTGCCGAGGTCACCGGAGGTAAGAAAGAAAGAAGGGTCGGGGACGGATTGCCACCTCTCTCCCAGTCTCCCCCCGCCATCTCCCTACTCTTTTGCACCGTTGGGCAGACTTGACGGGCTAACCACATTGGACCGTGGCAGAGATGCTTGGAGCTCCCTCAGGTCACTTTATGTGAACTTTATGTGGTTGGGGACTGGAGTTCTCTAGTGACACTCTGCACATGCTCAAAAGAATGATTGCTGAACCCTGGCACGGGGAACAGGATTCGAGGCTAATCCCTAGCACCAATTAAGACCTCTAGCTAGAGGATATTTGACGTTTCCATGCAGCTCCGGGGGAAAAAAGGCTGAAATGTTTTTAGCGATGCTTTTCCCAAATCCTCATTATTTAGGGTTACAGCACCAGGCAGATGTATTTGCCTTGAACTCTGTGGGGCTCACCTCTGAGTAAACAACCGCAGGCCTGTGCTTCAGTCTCTTGATGCTTTCACAATGCCAGAGAATGAAGACGTGCGGGGGGCGGGGGGGGGGGTCCGGACTGGGGAGTGGGAGGGTGGGAAGATACTGAGACCAGGGGACGAGAAAGGAGCTGACATTCGGAACAAAGCTACTTTTCTTTGTGGGGCCAGCCAATTTTTAAAGCCCTCAAACGGATTGCTGCAAGTTCTCTCTTACCACCCGCCCTGTCTCTTGAACTTGCCGAAGTCATTAAGCTGATCAAGTTCACAAAATCTTGGCCAAAGTGAAATTAAAAGAGGGATGGAAAGGGAGGGCGCAGATTGTGAACTCTGCCTTCAAAATATGAAACGGCAGAGACTGCCTGTAGACTTCAAAGACACCTTGCTTTTTCCAAAGGAAAAAAAAGAAAAGGATGCAAACAATCTCAGCCTGCTTTGGTAGCAGACACCCCCTTGCAGCCTTAATGTCCCAAACAGGGAGAGAACCCTGTTACTTTGAGTGTGTAGAGGAAGTTGGCTTCTTCTGAGAGCTATAATAGGATGGATGAATCCCAGCGGTCTGCAAGCTTTTGTTCAGCCAGGCAGGAAGACTTCTGTGTCACCCCGAGGCTTGCACACTCTAACCATGCTACACTGCCCTACCTGTTTTGATCCAGAAAAAGACCTGGCTGCCTCTAGCCAGCTGACGTGGCAAGGCAGTGACAGGAGCTCAATGCACAGAGGAGAAGAAACCTCCTCCCTTGCCCCTCCCCTTGCCTTAGGTGCATCCCTGGGCAGAAGGAATGGAGTTCATGACGGAGTGGTCCCTTAGGTGTCTGTGGGCACATGTGAGCAGGGTGCTGTGCCTGGGAGTTTGCAGGCTGGAGAGGAAAGTTTGCAGTTTTGAGGAGGGAAGAGTACACAAGTCTGGGGGAAGAGGTTGGGACGGGGCACGTTCCATTTCAACATCTGGAGGTTGAGGCAAAGGGAAGTGGTGCTCTGAGCCCTTGGCTTAAACGATAATAAGCTGATTAATTAAGCAGCTAATTACTAGGCTATTGATTGCTAGCCGCTGGGCTGTCATACAATGGATGCTTGGCAACACTCCTAGGAGCAATAGTTATAATACAACTTGTGTGCTCTTTGGAAACTTGTGGGACTCAGTCATTGTATGCTATAGCGTAATCTGCTTAGTTTGCTGGGTTGTCATTTCCCTTCTCCGGGGATCTCCATTGTGACCTCACTCTTTGTGAACTAACCTTGTCCAATGAAATCTGCGATTAGGGTGTCACCCTTATTTATTTATTTTGGCAGCCATCCATTTGGCATCCGTAATGACCTTCCAAGGATAGATATCGTAGCTTGAATGGCTTCTCGGGGAAATAAATCTGCTGTTGTGCGACTTGAAAGAAACGAAAAAGCAGTTTTCTGGCGGTTGTTTGTGTCTCTTGAGTTGGCTCACAGTCCAGATCAAGGGTAGTTACCGGAGAAGGCGGAAAGGTGCTCTCTTCCCTTTCAGCCTCTGGGCTCCTGATCGCCTCTTGGACTGGAGTGTCAGTCACTTCAGTCAGTCTTTCTGCCCCCTGCTGGTTTGATCTGCAATGTCGAAGTGGGGTGGGCGAGTCAATCCAGGCGTCCACTCACCTCTGAGTTTAGTCATGAATAAATCCCCTTTCCCCTCCCCCTGGGGTCAGGACATTACGTGGGATGCAAAGCAAAGTCACGTCATAAGGGATGATGGAGGTAAAAGCACAAACGATGAAGATGGTCGTTTTCTGGGTTTTGTCTTTTCAAATCTCAGTATGCTTGGGAAACTCATCCTCCTGGCCAGCATCTTTGTTCTATAGATCCCGTTGGAAATCTGTCCTGAAAAGAAGGTGTATGTGGACTGTTTCAGATGGAAACTCACTTTGACTGAAAATAGGTTGGCAGGGACAGTGCTGCTTGGTCCTGAGCCTAAGCATCCTTGCTTAGAAACTGTCGCATTGAAATCAGTGGGACTTCTAAATATAGATGCTTTGGATTTACGTTCCATGTCAGTATAACGGCCCAGTCCTGAACCAATACAACGGAGGGCAGTGTTTCTATTCTATAACTATTGTATAGACGTGGGGATTTTAGCAGGTGCAGCTTTTTAAACCCTTCCATGTGGAACACCTGCCAACATCCCCTCTTTTAGATAATGGTTAAAGATATAGGCACTCTGTCCTCCAGTGTAACTGGTCATCCTGCTCCTAATGAACCTTCCAGCCCTGATGCAGCTGTGCCAATGGGGCGCACACTGCATTCTGCTGTGGGTGCCCAGTCACGAAGGCCTCTTTAGTAAGGGAAGGTTTGTTGCAGTGTGACTGCATCGGTGCCAGAAAGTTGGTTAGGATTCGGTTGCATACTTACTTGGGCATAAGCTCAGTTGAAATCAGTGGGGTTTACTTCTGAGTAGGCAATGCATAGGACTGTGCTGTAAGAAGATGAAAAA
This sequence comes from Lerista edwardsae, assembly GCA_029204185.1. Taxonomy (NCBI): domain Eukaryota; kingdom Metazoa; phylum Chordata; class Lepidosauria; order Squamata; family Scincidae; genus Lerista; species Lerista edwardsae. Next base: position 4,353,421 of record JAJKFI010000065.1, read on the forward strand.
CTAGCTCTATCTCCTGTACCTTCGCTATACCTCTGTTCTTGGGGAATTTCAAGAAGTCCTCAAATATCTGTGCATTGTTATTTTTCTTAAAGAAGTCCTTAAATGCTTTCCTAAAATGTGGATGTATAGAGCTAACACTTGTTAGTTTAGTGGCAATGAAACTTTAGTGAGAGTTGGGTCTAACCTTAAGTTACTGAGGGCCCAATCCTACCCAGCTTTCCAGCACTGAAGCAGCTGCAGTGCAGCCCCATGTTAAGGGGCAAGTGTTCCCTTACCATGAGGAGGTGTCTGTGACTCCCCCCCACCACCACTGCAGGATGCAGCACATGCCCCATTGGCAGGGCTGCATGGGTTCTGGAAAGCTGGATAGGACTGGACCATAAAAGGCGTAGCTTAGTGATTGCGTTCTTTTATGTACTTGTTTGCTGTGGTTAACAACGTGCTCAGATACAAACACACAAAAGAAAATCAGGAACTCATTAGCAAGCAAAACTGAGAGAATATGATTTTTGTTTTTTAAAAATGTCTTACAAAGTAGTCATAAATGGCGTGATTGCTAGAAAATTCCTGCCTGCACAGAAAAGGCTGCCTCCGTAACAGCTTGATTCCAGATAATGTTGTATTTTAATTGCTGATCTATTTTATACAGTTTTTTTAGTTTTTATGTAGAACCGTTTGTAGTCCACTCCAAATCAAGTTAAGCATGTCCGACGCTGCTGGGCTTTCTGACCGGAAGGTTGGGAGTTCAAGACTGTGCGACGGAGTGAGCTCCCGTTGCTTGTCCCAGCTCCTGCCAACCTAGCAGTTCGAAAGCACCTAAATGCAAGTAGATAAATAGGGACCACTTCAGTTGGAAGGTAACGGCGTTCCGTGCGCTATGGCGTAGAGTCACGCCGGCCACATGACCACGGAAGCTTGTCCTTGGACAAAATGCCGGCTCTACAGGCTTTGAAACAGCACCGCCCCCTACAGTCAGTCACAACTAGACCATTCGGTCGCGGGGAAACCTTTACCTTTTAAGCATGTCTACTCAGAAGTAAGCTCCATTGATTTAAATGAGACTTACTCTCAGGGAAGTATATATAGGATTGCAGCCTCCAGGCCAAATCCTATCCAATTTTTTGGTGTTGGTGCGGAGATGCCAAAAGGCATAATCCTGCAGTGGGATGGACTGTCTTGGAGGCCTCATAAATGTAAGGGAACATTTGTTCCCTTACCTCAGGCCTGAATAGCAGTGGCACTGGTGTTGGAAAGTTGGCTAGGACTGGGGCCTTAGTATCATGCATACTTGTTTAGGAGCAAGCCTAATTGAAATTGGCAAAACTTACATCTGATTAAGTGTGCCTAGCCTCGGGCTGTACTGTATGTATATGGTAGGCCAATACAGGTGTGCCCTGGTATTTACTACTGATTTGTATCCATGGTTTCAGTTATCCCTAGAGACCATGGATACCGGCACACCTATTAAAAAGATAGGGAAACATTAAACAAATATCTTTTTTTTTACTTTGTTGCAGCAAAACCACTGATACTCCCCTGTCTTTAAGAAGGCATCCCCAGTATCCATGGTTTCAGGTATTCATGGGGTGGTGGTGGTCCAGAACGGAACGCAACCCCAGTGGATACCGGGGCATGCCTGTGTATGATATGCCTGTGTGAAAGTAAGTCCTACTGACCCTAAGTGTGCATTGGGTTGCAATCTAGGAACACATTTCCATGTTCATTTTTAGATTTATTACTCTTTTGAAGGATTATTTATTTATTTATTTATTTATTTATTTATTTAGAATATTTATATCCTGCTTTTCAGCAAAAATAATTCACAAAGTGGTTGATGTGCCCAAATATTGCTTCTTATTCTAGAGGGCTAGAAATCTAAACAGAGATACATGGGAGAAACCAGCAAACAGCCCCTGGAAAAGGTGATAGGCTGGATTAAATAGGGACAGTGGCTTTCCCCCTTTCTAAATATGAGGCACTTAAAAAGGTGTCTCTTTGCCCACTTAGCAGGGGGACATAAATGGGTCAAGAATTCCCATTCAGGCTCTTAAGTTTATCCTTTGAAGGTGGAGAATGACTTATATTAGCAATTAGCCACATTCTGTCCAGCAGTACTTGGCAGAAAGGGCTTTCCTTTTACGATGTGGTGCAAGTATTCTTGGATTCCAAGACATTCTTTGATTTTTCCCTCTCACTTTTTTGAAACCCATATTGGATCTGTTGGCAAGGGGTGCTTGGAATGATGTGAATGTATTTGTTCAAAGCAACTATAGGAGGCAAGCCACAGAATATAATTTTAGGAGGGTGTCAGTGCACAATAGTGATGGTGAGTTTTTTTTTTTAAACTATCCAGGGAACACTAAAAATTCCTAAAACTAACTTTTCAATGGAAATATGCTCAGCGTTGGAATCATTCATTCATTCATTCATTCCACACAATGAATGTAAGACTTCTACTTATTGCATTTATATTCAGTGCAACTCAAGGTGGTCTATGCAACAGTATCAGCTGGAAAGATGGGTGGCTGAGGCCAGCACCTTTACAGGGGCAGCTCTCCAGTCAAAAGCCAGGCACTTCTGCAAATGTAGGCTGCAGCAGCCTTTGCCTCTGCTGCACCCCCCCTTCACTTGACAGTCAAGGTGGGAACTCTCTCTCCCCTTGATGGCTGGCAGTGACCAGATGTGCTTTTACCTAGTGAAGTGCCACACTGGTTACCACTGGAACATGGGATTGTCAGGCAATTTCCTTCTCATGGACAGATCAAACCCTGAAATTCTTTGTTTTAGCAAAGTGTCCTCAGATCATGCCCCAGGATCACCAAATATATATAGTGTCCTCTGCTAAATACGGCTGAACAACTGCTAGAATAATCACCGGCTGAATGTATTATAAGAAATTTACATCAGGCTTGTTAATAGCCACTTGCTTGACTGCCAATGGCAAATTTTTCCATCTTTGGGTGGCCAATCATGGAGGTCTCTGTAAACTAAAAGAGATTCAGTTCTCCCTGCCCTGCCCCTACTTTTTGCCACTGACATTTCACACTACTATCATATCATTGTGTGAGGAGGTTAGAAAAATAATATGCAGCGGTGGACCTGAGGGAGAGGCAAAGGGGACAAATGCCCTGGGTGCTGGGCTTGAAGGAGGCAGCGAGGCAATGGCATGCACCAGGACACCCCTTGGAGCGCCATGAATGCTGCTGGGCTTCATGCAACCCCTGGCACCGCCTGGCTCCTCCAATGGTTGTGTCAAGTTTCCTCTGATCATCAGAGGAGCTGGGCAGTGGGCACTGCTCTTCTGATGGTTGGAGGAAACTCAGCCCGAGGAGGAGCTGGTGGTGCTGTGCTACAAGGTATTTCCTCCGACCTTAGGAGGAACCGTCAGTGCCACTCTGCAAAGCGCCTCGCTCCTCTGACAAGGGAGTGGCCTTGTGCCACTGCAAGGTGCCCAGAGAAGCTGAGTAGCCCCTTTGTGGTGCCAGTGATATTCCCCTCTTTTTAAAAGGGTGTCCCAGTATCCATGATTTCAGGAATACACAGAGATGGGTGGGAGGGTCCAGAATGGAACAGAAACAGAACCACTTTCAGGAGGTGATTGGTGATGATGCAATGACACCACTGCAATTACTTCCGGGGGTGGGGTGGATGACGGGGTTTGCCCACTATTGATAATATGGACTGGTATCTTCTGTGGACTTATTTATGATTCTTAAATAAGTTTACTGTTTAAAGACTTATTTATGAGTCTGGTTTAAAGAAAACATGCCATCCAAGTTAATAAAGGGATTCATTATGGTGTTTTCTCAGCTACTTTTGAAGCCAGTTGGAGCCCTGATGTAAATAGGAAGAAAAATATTGGCCTGCTATTCTTGGATGAATATTGCTAAATGGCAGCTTGCAGATAAATAATTGTAGAAAACCATTTCATGCCTGAGCATTAACCATTTCACAGTTGCGGATGGCAAAATTGCCACGAGTGCATCCTTCACCTATACCAGCTGCTCATCGCCATTATTTCTCTTTGAGTCAAGCCCAGTAAGCATTACTCATGTTTCAGCACGGCTTGTATTCGATCCACAATATGAAACGCTTTTGTCATTCACTCACTCGCTGTAGTGTTGACCAATTTGCCAACATATTAATCATGTTGCCAGCTCTTTCAGTGGCCCAGTTTCTGAGCTTTTTAACAGTCAAAATACTGGCAGGTGATGCTTCTCTTTTCATGGAGATAAGTGCTTTGGAAAAAGCTTCATAGGGTACATTTCTATAGAGAAAGCTGCTATAAAGATAGGATTGCCAGATACAAATGGGGACAGAGTGCCTATACCTTTAATTATTGTATATAGAAGAGATAATTTTGGCAGGTGCAGTCTTTTAAACCCTTCCATTTTGGGCTGTCCCTACCAAAATTCCCTCATCTGTATAATGGTTAAATGTATAGGTACTCTGCCCCTGTTTATATCCGATACCTCCATATAAAGACACAAGAGCAGGTTGAGCCAAAAACGTTGGCAACATGTTAAAACGCTCTTGACTTTAGACTTTAAAACATATACAATCCCTTTCACTTGCAAAAAAAGCAGACATTTCATTGAGATGTTGTATCATTCCAAAGCCCTGTGCTTCAAAGCACAGTTTAACCATTGATGAAATTGCCATATCGAGCGAGGAGTTTTGAAATAACCCTAGCTGGTTCTTGGTGGGGGAAAAATGGTTTGAGTCCCTGGGCTCAACAGGTGAAATGGTTACAACATCCTCAATGTACACACCCTGACCCTGACAGTAGAAAGAAGGAGGAACCCATCTAATTTGCTATTCAAATGGAGCATTTCTATACTAGGTCTATGACCAAACTCTGTGGTGTGTTTTTTTTTCTGCCTTTGGCAGCTGACACAGAAATATGCCTGGTATGTTGTGTGGATCGTGCAGTTCTTTCCTTGTCCTTTATAAAGAGGCTTGAGAAAAGACCCCTGAAAGAAAATGAAGGTGGATTTCCCTTCCCCCACTTTAAGGCAGCCCTTCTAGGGAAAAAGGAAGACTTCATATTTCTGGACTTGACCTATTTTTTAAAATGCACAAACAAATCTTTCTCTTCTGCAATTATATCCACCAAAGACGCAGAAACAAGATTTAAACTGTACTAATAGTGAGAATCTCCGTAATGTGCACACTAAAATGAAAAAAAAAGAACGATTTTTTTTCCCTTAAGCCTCATGCTTTTTTCTCATGCTTTGTTTGAGGCTCACCAATAAACGAGATATTGTGGCTTAAAAGATAACCTCTTTAGAGACACTACTAAGGGGCAGCTTCAAATCCTAGACTACAGGCAATTATTTTTCAGGCCAGTTCACTGGTTCTATGAACGCTAACTATTGCGATAAAAAATTAACTTTAATTATGATAGGCATATCTGCCGAAAGCCAAAGTATTTCATTTATGAACTATGTGCTAGAACAACAGAGGGCCAGTTCTGGAAGGGTAGGAGGGTGGACCTGGGCACAGGGGTGGGTGCAACTGTGCGTGGGATAGGCAGGTTGTTGGGCATGCCGGCCCGGGGAGGGGAGTTGGCCTAGGATGCGGCTGTTAGGCCTGGGGCCAGCCCAGGGAGTGGGTTGGGCCTGGGATCCAAGGCCTTCTCCCCAGGCTGCATGGCCCCAATTCGAGCTGTGCTGGCTTCCTCAGTTCTGCGCCTGCAATTTTGCCGGCGCAGATCCAAGGAGCACATTGGGGAGGCTGGCTGCTTGTGTTCTGTTCTGGTTCCTGTGGCAGTGGTGCAGTCCTGAACGTGTCCTTGTGCCAGGGAGGCTCCAGGTGTCTCAGAAGCTGTGCTGGATAATGTCACAGGCCTGCCGGGCTGTAAGATTATCACAGGCCAACACGCCTTTTGTTGGACTTATTCCTGGGTGCATTGGGGTGCTGATTCCAAAAAAAAAAAAAAAAAAAAATGGCCTCTGTTTTGCCCCAGCCTTCTTAGCGAATGGTTCAAGAAGCTTCCTCATGAGGCCTACACCATGGCTTCCTCATGAAGAAGCTGCTCAAACCATTCACTAATGAGGCTATGCTGTATTTCTGAAAACAAATGGGATAATATAGGCCAAAACTGATGGGGGTATTGGGGTAACCTTTTTAGTCCTCAGCCTCTTAAAGTCAGCATGCTCTCTTGCCATAGTTTTCGTGTTCTCCACACTTGGATTGTCTCTAGGTTGGCAGCTGTAGAGGGGGTTGTAGCTTCCCTGAGGATGTTAGATTTGGCCTTGGGATCTTCCCTTTTTGAGCTCTGTTGGGAGCTATGGCAAAGGAAATGTCATATTTGACACAGCAGTTCTCCTACCCTGCTTGGCCTGTGTCCCCTACCTGCCAACAAAACCACAATGGAACCTAAGTAAAGAGCTGCGGTATTAATGCTGAAGTGCAATGATACCTAAAACACACTGGAACAATTATGTCTCTTGCAGATTTTTGTTTTGAACAGTCCAAAACAGTAGGGTTTCCATCTGCCAGCATGCTTAGAAAGTTTCTTTATTTTCTCACTGCTGTTCTCTGCTTCCTTTCATAAGAAATCCTCTGACTGTTCGTTAATTTGCTGCTGGGCTGACTTCTTGAGAATAATAGGGTACAAATAAAGTAAACAGAGCACAGGAGACACCTCTTGTGTTTTATGAAAGAAAGCAAACTCTTGCAAAACTAGCAAGGTTTCCTTTTGGAATGAAAAAAGTCCCCCACGGGCAAAAAACGCAGCCATTTACAGGCTCTGGAGTAGCACTGAACTGCATGTTGCCAGTGGTCATAATTACAGTATCAGGTTTTTTCAAAAATGTAATGTTTGCAAACGGCACATGTTGGCGGAGGGAGTGTTGACCTTCTTATGCAGATTTTCTCAGGAGCTGGCAGTTGCTGAGTTCTTTCAGCACATAATTGCACATAAGAGGTTGTTCAAAACAATCCCCTTGTACGCACAGGGCTTGGGTTTCCCGTGTATGCCAAGACAATAATGCATTCAGCATGGGAGATAGGGGTTAGTTAGCCAGTATTGGTTATAGATGTGAAAATTTGAAAGGCAAAATGTGTAGGTCTTCTTAAGGTCTTGGATGCAAGCCCCCAAGTGTCTCAGTTTGAAACCACCCTGTTGTGTTGTAGTCAAGAACAATGAATTAACAGTTCGCTCACCATCCATTTAAGTGCAAGTAGCTTCCAGATTCCCCTCTTCTCTTGGGTAGGAGAAATCCTGCTTTACTACCTTACCCTTTCCTGTATAAAAGCCTGTTAATGCATCTGTGTATTAATTTGTGTAGTGAATTCCAGATTAAATGTTCACCATATCATTCACATCCTTCAGTTGTCAGTGCCTACCCTCAACTGCCCTAAGGACTTTTTTTTCAAGAACAAATTTCTGCAGCATCTTCAACAAGTGTGGTGTTCTGAGCTGCATATTCTGTGAGAGTGGTGCCACCTTAAAGTGGTGGCTTGTAGTGTAGTGGTGGCCTGTAGGAGGTGGGAGCATGGTGGCTAGGAACATTACCTTTTCCTCTCCTGTGGGGGGAGGGGACAGGGTTTGAAGTAAAACTCTGCAGTGGACCAATGGTCTGGCTCCTGTGGCAATGGTGCAGTCCTGAAAAACAAAATGAACTGAGATTAGTGCTTGGCCAACAGTCTGGCTGTATGGCTGTTGAGGTGTTGACATCGGTGTTTGGTGTTCAGGTCTTGGTAAAAGCTCTAGTTGGGTGTTTGTGTGTGGAGTTGTCCTGGGGCAGAGTCCCTGCAATAAGACTCTGAGAATACATGCGCTAACTGAATACAGGTGCCTTCCCATTATCCATGGAGGTTCCATTCCTGGAACCTCTGCAGTTACAGAAATCTGTGGGTACTGAAATCCATTTGTGGAGTATTGTAGCTGTGCTTGGCCAAGTCCATAAGGTTTTCTGAGGCCTGCAGAGGCTGTGTGTATGTGTCTGGGGCCTTTGCAGGCCTCAGAGCCCTCATTATGGGCAAAAAAACGGTGACTGCCAGTTTCCCATTTATGCTGAAAATGGGCACTGTGAGACCTGCATTGGCTGCTTGGTTGCATGTGGCCTCTGTGGGCCTCATAAAACCCTTCAGAGGTGTTTAGAGCACAGCTCTGGTCACCTTTGGAGGGTCTAGGAGGGCCCATTCCCCACGGGTTCGAAACCCGTGGATTCTGAAATCTGCTGCTCCTGAATCTGCGGATATCACAGGCCAACCTGTATTTGTTAGTGTATTGGAAAAGGCAGGAGATACCCTGAGGAGATAGGGAATGGTATCAGCAATGGCCCCTTGTCCAGGTAAGCCAGGGATTACAGGGTTAACCCCCAAGGTCTTTACAAGCCTCAGGAGCACAGCTGCAGGCTGATGAGGCCCCTGGCTATGAAGAGAGGTTAGCATAGGTGCAGATGGGTGTGGCTGATGAATTAAAGCCTGCCCACTGATTGGCTGGCCTCAGTATAAAGTTGGAGGCAGGAGCTAGAGGAATAGGACCTGGGTAGGTGCTGGAGGAGGGCACCAGGTAGGTGCTGGATGGATTACGAAAGGGTGATTAGCACCAGGTGGGTTCTGGACAGGAGCACCAGGTAGGTGCTGGATGGACGAATTGGGATTGACTGATGGAGTGCTGGCTAGATTTACTGCCTGAAGACTGTTGGACGGACTGGATGGATGGACTGACTGGCTAAGGGAAGGTAAGTTTATTGTTGGAAATTATTGGGAACTGTTGTATGGCTGCCACGCCCCTGGAGCCACCAAGTGGAGGAGGCAGTTATGGCTTGGGCAAGCTGACTGCCTATTGTTTGTTGGTGGGGTTTGTTGGTGCTAGACTAAGGGTAGTTTGGAGCTAAGCCAGTGATGAGGGCAGTCTGGAGGAGGCTGGCCAGCCGGTGATTCCAAGCAAAACTGCTGGAATAGAGAAGGCCTAGTTGGTGAACGAACCCCCTCCCTCTTGCCTATCTCTGAGGCCGCTCTGGAGGGGAAACTAGTTAGCCTAGTGTGGGCATTGGGGCCCTTGGAGAGGCCCAGTAGGGAGAATTTGGCAGAACAGTTAGGCGCAAGAGGTTAACCCCTGCTAACTGGGCATAACCCCTGCTAACTGGGCAAGAGGCACTTTTTCAAGTGGTGTTCTCTAATATTTAGCAGTGGGAGAGCAATTGTCCCTCTTCACCCCAGCACAGTGTCTTTCTCGTGGCTGTTGCTGGTGGTGTTCCCCATTCCTTTAGATTGTGAGCCCTTTTGGGACAGGGAGCCATTTAACTTTAATGTAATTATTTGCCTGTAAACCGCTTTGTGAGCTTTATGTTGAAAAGCGGAATATAAATACTAGTGATTGATTGATTGATTGGTTCCCATCAATGACAGCACCGTGCTGCTCATCTAAACTGTAGTCTCCCTGGTAAGGGATTTAGTACTGGGGTTGGTGTGCTGTGATTGCACACAGAATTGTAGTCCGTATTCTATGCTCCAACATACACACATGGGTGGGATGGGTAGTGGGGGTGCAATTTTGTCTTGTTTTTTTCCTTCCTTGTTATTCCTTTTGAGGTTATTCTTACCTGTGCCATCTGTGTTGTTGGCATAGTGTTTTTCTGGCATCAGAGGTACATGTGTCATCTGAAGGGGGTTAGGATATGGCATCCATCAACTTCTCCTTGTCACTCCCATGTCACACTTCATTTTCCTCTCTGTTTTGGTGTCTTCACTGGCGGAGTTGTGCTGGCACCTGAGAGACAGCTGAGATACATTGGCGCAATGCTTTCCAGTATTGTGGTGGTATCTGCTGTACATCCATGAGCAGACAGATATTTATGCTGGGGGGCTGTCATTGCATTAGTGTACATGGAGATACTTTGTTGTAAAGGATAGGATTGGGCTGTAAGATGCACAGATAAATGCATGCTACAGAGGTGTGCTTTGTCCACAAAGTGCCTCCCTTTCTCTAAAAGCTGCCATGAGGGGAGGTGATTGGGAGCGCAATCCTAACCTGGCACAGTTAGACCAGGAAAGCTCGGCTGGCACAAGGGATACCTTAAAGTATGTTTGGACTACTCTCGGAATCAGAGAGGCCAGCACACAGATATGCTCCATCCTCCCTCACTCTGAGAGTGGTCCAAATGTGGTTTATGGTGGCACTTGTGCCAGCCAAACTTTGGTGGCCTAACTCCAGGTTTGGACTGTGCCCTCGGTCAGGTCCTTGATGAGGAGGGAGAGGGAAGTTAACTCTTTCTTCTTGGACTGTAAGGTGTTCAGTGGATGCCCTCTCTTATATTCTAGTGGTGTCTGAGGTGCTGCTTGTTGGGATGTGTGGCCCCATCTTTCTGGCATTCTCTCCCACAAGAATTCTCTCCCATTCTGTCTCCATTTGTTCCCCTCTCTCCCACTCTTCAGAGAAGGCTGAAGATACATTTATTTCTGAAAGTATTCTCCAATTATTTCTGATCATCTCTCCTTATTTTGATGTGTGTGTGTGTGTTTAACAATGTGCTCTGCTTTACATTCCTTTGTGTGCCCAGTGTTTCTTTTTTCACTTTGTGGCTTAATTTGTGTTGTGAGCTGTCTGGAACCTCTGGAGAAAGGCTCGATAAAAATAAATAACTAAATACATGTGCCTGTTGGGAATTGCTCTCCTAAAATCGCTATTTGCTTCCTAAGCAGCTGTTTGAGTAAATAGCCACTTTGGGAAGAAATGACAGCTTTAGAGGGGTGATTTTCTTCAGGAAACTGGTTCAAGGGGAAACATTCACTTATGTGTATGCCATGGTCTCAACCAAGATTATCCCCCTGCATTGCTATTTTTAGAGGGAGGGAGGCACTTCCATGTGGACACCATCTCTGTAGCACATATTTGCAAGCACATCAAGCTTGACTCTCGCTGGATAACTTTGGGCCTGTCATCTCTGAATTTAGGTTATCTCACAGGGCGGTTGGGTGGACAGCATGGGATGAATTTTTGGGAAGAAAGTTATAGGCTAGAAGGGTAGTAAATAAATAATAATGTGAATGTTCTTCTCTGTTTATTTTTCACATTTTTATACCAAGGAGCTAGAGTGGTGTATATAGTTCTTCTCCTCCTTTTGTGAGGTGGGTGAGGCTGAGAGATAGTGAGTGGGCCAGGGTCACCTAAGAAGTCTCATAGTTAAGCTGGGATTTGAACGTGGGTCTTCCAGGCCAACTCTCAAACCACTACACCCGGTTCATTGGGCCATTGCCACCTCATGCAGTTTATTATGCTTGTGTAACTGTCAAAATGACTGCTACACCTAAGGGTGGTGGTGGTGGAAAACACCCATGCACACCCACAATATTGACAGTCGAATCTGCTCTCGGTGCCAAGGGCAATAACATACTGTTTCTGTTTTTGCATAGAAATTGAAATACCTGAACCCTAATAATGGAAGTCCAAATGCACATACAAATGTACATGACCTGAGGAGTAAGTTAAGGGCATGCACGATAAATTGGCCAGCGTTTTGAGAAATGTGCAAGGGTATCGGAGTAAGGATAAGATGGAGCTTGCTTTTTCACTTTGTATTTCCTCAAAATCGTGGCATGCAAAGCTGGAAACTTGATCTGCTTCTGCTTGTTTTTTGCTAGTAGAAAATGTGTCATAGGCTTCAAAGAAAGCAAGATCAAATTCTTCAGAGCGGAAGTTGGCATTATATGCTGTGTTTTAGCAGAGCTGTGCTACTTCGTGGCTGAGAATCTAACGAGAATACTTACTCTAATCCTCAAACGGACTCTCCCAATGAGGCCGCTAACTGATTCATCCATACTAAGTGCCTTTGAGACAGATACATAATGTGCTTGATAGGGATCAGTCTGGGAAATTTCAGTGCAGCCACACAAGCCCTTAGGATTGTCCCAGGGGCAGTTGTTTACAGTGTGTTGCGCACCAGTTTGATCTCACCCCACCAGTTATATATGTATGTACTTGCTTTGCATCTCACTGGAGTCTGGCTCTGAGTGGCTTATACCAGTGGTCTTCAACCTTTTTCCAGGTATGACCCCCCCCCAATAATAAATAAATAAATAAATAAATAAATAAATAAATAAATAAATAAATAAATAAGAAAGAAAGATTAGGGACCCACCACCAATCCTGACCCCCACCCAGCACCCAATCCACCCACTCCTGCCTTTGCCGCCCTTACCCCCTGTGTCTTCCCAGCAACCCTGTGGGGTAGTAGCCTGAGCAGGACTAGCCTTAGTAGCTGCTGGGTGAGGTAGCAAAGCTTCGTTTCGTTTCGTTTCGTTACCCAAAACCTTTATTGGCATACACAAAATACATAAATACAACAACAACAACCAGAATATAGATACAAACAGTGCAGCCATTAAAAAAAGGGAAGAAGGGGTAGATTTAAGAATCTCATATAGATAACTT
>JAJKFI010000065.1:4370808-4382320 GCA_029204185.1 Lerista edwardsae
GCAATTGTAACCATTTGCGTTGTGCAAACTGGTGTCTTTTATCATCAAACAGGGCACGACATACCCTGCGCATATGGAAATAGTATTTAAGAAGCGGTGGGGATGGATGTTGGCGTATTAAAAGAAAAAGAGCCCTAATTTGTTTCTTTAATTGCCAACACTCTGCATCAAACCAAGATTTATTACAATGGGGGCCCCTAGATGGATGAGAGGGACAAGAGAAACTAAGGAATTGAACTAATGAATCAATTAAAGAATTGTATATTGCAATAGCTGAAGCTGGAGAAGAAGCTGATGTTAAGTTACTAATACAGGATTTGGTCTCTGACAGTTGAGTCCAAGAATAAAAAACTTGTTCTGCTGTAGAAGACCATTTGAAAGGGTGAATAGGACTATGGGAAGTAATTGGGGAGTGAGACATAGAAAAAGAAAATGAAAAAGATAGTAAAATAGGAAGATGGTCACTTTCAGAACGGTGACCAACTGAAAAATCAGAAAGATGGGGAAAAAGATCAGGAGAGGCAAGAGCATAGTCGATAACACTTGACCCTCTGACAGAAAAGTGTGTAAATTCACCAGGAGTGTCCCTTCCCGAAGATCCATTGAGGATAAAAACATTCGCAGAAAGGCAAAGATCGATAAAGAAAGAGGCATAGCTATTAAAGGAGGAGTCTCTGGATAACCTAGGAAAAAGAAACCAGGGAGGAATCAGCTCATCTGAGTTCCAATTCATGAACTGAGCTAAAGCTGTATTACTAGATCCTATTCTTGAATTGAAATCACCCAGAATTAATAAAGACGCCGTAGGAATAGCGTTGGTGTATTCCATTACAAGCTTCTCAAGGTCATCCCACAAAGCACTTGGTGAAACTGCAGCAGGAGGAATATACACATTGAACAACAGAATTTTGAAATCATTGCCCTGTAATAGAAAAACTTGGATATACTGAGGCTGAGAAGAATAAGAGGAAAAAGAATAAGGTAAGGAAGATTTAATAAGGCAGCAAAGTCCTGCACAAGGACGGCCTGATTGCTTGATCTTAAAAGCAGGGAGGTGATAAGAAGTATATTCAGGGATTGTCGGGGGGGTCAGGGACCAGGTTTCCTGAAGGAATATTATATCAAAGGATCTCAGATATTGAATGAAATCTTTATCAGAAGCCTTCCCTGACCAACCCGAAATATTCCAAGAGATAAGATTTAAAGACACAGCAAGGTGTGATTGAGGAATAGAATCAGATAGTCAACCAGAATTATTAGGTACAGTAAGACTATTTGAAGGTGCAAAAGAATCACAATATGAAACAGAGGGAAGGGTATTCAATAAAGGATTGGAAACCACTGTAATTGGTGGTAACCCAGTAGGAGAAGACTTAGAATTGGAAGGAACAGGGGAACATAATTCCTGAGGGCAAGACTCTCTATAGTTAGTAACACCCTGACCAATAAAACTAAAATTTAATGGGGGAGGATTTTGAGTTAGAGCATCAACCAATAAAAAGGTATCGGTTGAAGAGCTTTTTTTTACAATACAAACTGGGGATAAAGGGATATGCGAAGAAGGATTGGAAGAAAAGTTAGAGTGAACAGCTGGAGAAACACAATCAACCATGGGAAACTGAGAATTTTCAGAAGTCACAAAATTTGATGTAGAGGCCAAAGGAGACATAGGCTGAATTAACAAAGGATCAGCCGGACTCTCAGAGGGAGTTAACATCGATTTACCCAAGGAAGCAGTAACCAACTGCACAGCCTGTAAGGGAGAGGGGAGAGGAAGTAAATTGGGATTTGACAAAGAGCAATCTAAAAGAGAGGGAGAGGAGGTCCCATTTCGTTCCTGACGAAGAGGCTGCTCTTGAGCAGTAACTCTCAATCCTCTTCCATAGGAAAGTTTCTTATTCGAAAGTTTCTTATTCGAAACTAGGTTGGTTATTGATAAATTCCGGAAGAAGCGGTGAGGGATTATACCCCATCTTAGAAGAGGTCTAGTAGCAGCAAATAAAAGTCTAGGAATATACTTGGACTGGAATTCCAATAACAAGCGAGAGAAACGTTGAGCAGAGGATAACTTGACGATGTTCAAAAGATCAACAGTAGATACTGGAACCTTAAGTAGAAAAGCCAAATGTCTCCTGGTCTGTGAAAAATTAGTCCAGGTAGCAAAGCTGTGCAGGATTTTATCAAGAACTCGCATTGCAATCCTATGCACACTTACCTGGCAGGAGGTCCTTTTCAAAACTTGTCTTCAAATGGGATTTACTTCTACCTTGCTTGGGCTGTCGGTTTTGATAAGGCAGTACTACGATGGGATTGGATCCAAGCCCTCTCTTGCCTGGGTTTGAGAGATTTCCATAACCCCCTCAATAAATAAATAAATTAAATAAATGAGGCTTCATGACCGCATTGGAGTTGGGACCCACAGGGTGAAGAACACTGGCTCTTCTTTTTCAAATGGAATTTTCGGAAGGCTTTCAAATCAAGCAGGCATTGCCCTTTGACAGTGACTCTGAAAGCAGCTTGCAGTTGGAATGCAGCTTCTTGCCAGCAGAAAAGGGGTGGACTGATGACTGGGGACCAGACAGCCCTTGCAGATGCAAGATAGTCCACCTGTTCAGCCTCCCCCTTTGTTTTTTACCGGAAGGAAAAACCAGAAAGATCATGGGCCTCTGTCTATAAGATTGGTTGGCTGCACTCAGCTTGATAGGTCACAAGCTATGCTGGCCCACTTTATGGACTGGGAGCTTATCTATTTCAGTTTCTCAAACTGATCTCCATCAAATATATTGTATTTCAGCCCCAAAGGCCCTTAGGACTCACATGGGGTTCCTTAGCAGACAACCAGTTGTACTTGGCTTCCACAGGAATGTATCCTCTGCCATAACCTAGTGGGGCTATCCTCACCCAGCAACTTTAAGGGATCATATAAGATCCTATTAGCTTCTGGAGTCATCTGATTCCTGCTGTGTGGTTGCAGTACCATCCTCCAACCACCTGGAGCGGTGAAGCTGCAATATAGTAGAGACTGCCCCAGCAGTTCCGTCCAACCTTCAGCTACCACAGTGGTGCAGCGAGTAAGGTCCCTGAGCTGTCACCCAGGTATGCAGACACTCTTTTCAGCCAGTGACTGCTACCTCAGTACCCTTCTCCCTCCTTTCAACCAGGGCTGGCCCATATACGAGACCAAATGAAGCATTTGCTTCAGGCCGCAGATTGATGGGGTGCTCATTTCTGTTTGCCTACTTGCCTCCATTACTTCTCTTCCAAAGTCCATTGATTGGAAAAGTAAAGAGAAAACGGAGAGAAAGAAGAAAGTTGGATGGGAGGAGGGTGCTGAGCTTAGATGTTGAAGCTGCTGTGTGTGTAGGGATGGAAACTGGGGCTGGAGGGATGCCCCAAGGATGCCGTAGCGATCGTGGTGCCGTGGTGACCCAGGGGCATGAAACATACCTGGCGGCGTTGTGAAGCCTTCTGGAGTGTCCTGGAGGCTCACAGCCCCCTCCGTGACCCTCCCCTTAGATGCAGTGAGCTCCGTTCTGCAGTCAAACCTCACTTCCAGTTTGTGATTGAATCAAAAACTGTGAGCTCCAACTGTAAAATGGAACTCGCTGCATCTAAGGGGAGGGAGCTCACTGCATCATCGCGCAAGGGGTTACGAGCCCCCAGGCTTCACAAAGCCCCAGAAGGCTTCACAAAGCCCCCAGGTTTGTCTCCATGCCCCTGGGACCCCATGGCACCGCAATCGCTGTGGCGCTGTTGGGGCACCCATTCCTGGGCCACTCTCCTTAAGGGGGAATAGCCCCTTTTCACATTCAGTGGTGGGTTGAGACCCACCACTTTGAATCCCACAGAGCTAGAGTATTGGAGAGTGGGAGGAGTGGGAGGTGTAACATTTTCAGATAAGGGGGGCAGCATTTGACAGGCCACCTCAGGCATCAGATTGGGCCATCACTTCCGGCCGCCATGATATGCACTTGTCTATTTCTTGCAGGGCATGCCCTTGCTTTTTCAGCAAGTCTAGCAACTCCCTATCTCAGTGGTATTCAACTTTTTAGACCAGGACCCTTTTTATAGAATGGCACTTGTGTCAGGACCCACCAGAAGTGATGTCATTAACCAAGAAGTGATGTTGTAGCAGGAAGTGGCATCATCAAGCAGGAAGTGCTGTCATTGTAACATAATAAAATGACACTCCTGAGATGGAAATTGGCATTCTTGGACTGCAGCAATTGTACAACCATGGAACATCCCTGGCAGAAAGCAAGATGAGGGCAAAATATTATGTAAAAACACTGAATTAAAAACATTTTTTTAAAACCCTCACTTGAAAATTCAAATTCTTAACACTCACAAAATAAATGTATAACACAAGTAAGGTCTGCTGTGTCCAAGATGTCTGCTCCCAGCTTCCCAGGACCCACCCTACATCAGGTCGCAACCCACCGAGTGGGTCCTGACCCACAGCTTGAATAACACTGCCCAATTTTTTTTTAGGCAAGGAGAGGAAAATCACACCATCCTGCAAGTTAGTAAACCACTTTTGTTACTCTCTGTCCATTCTCTTCCAGTGGTGAGAAGGGCAAAGGGAAAAAATATGGCTGCTCACTCACAGCTGAGTATTTCATTTTCCTTTCAACAGGCCATAAAGGACACTATGTTTGTTTCCTTTGTTTATGAGCCACAGCTGAACTTTCTGATTGCGGTGTGGCTCATATGCTGTGGTTTGGACACTTGTATAATTAACACATACATCGTCTTCAAGATTTCAGAAATAATCTGGACTCCACCAGAGGGTTGCTAATTAAATTTCCACTTAGCAGATCTACCATCTTATTTGTGTTGTCCTCTCCCTCCTTTAATTATGGTGCGTGCATGTTGCTAGCAGAGAGCACATTATGTTTCTGACTCTGCTCACCAGTTCTTGGGTTACCATATTTTCTGATATCATCATGGAGAAAATGCATTCCTGGAGATTAACTTGGCAGCAGCACTTCGACTTTGGGAGTATCCATTTCGAAAAGATAAAAACTTCTAGAAAAGAAACAATGCTTTAGCTATGTCAGTAAATCATCATCACCACCATCGGGTTCGGGGTAGTTAGCCATCTGTCCACTACCAAACTCAAATTGAACCTGACACTAAAAATGAGAACGAACCTACAAGGAACCCAGCGTTTCTCTCCAAAGGCAGAAGAAAATCAGAGAGCAGTAGCTGGTGGTTAACCCTTGTTCCTGCTGACTTTTCCCTGCAAAAGCTGGTAGGTTGTTTTAAAAAGTTTTCCTGAGTTGGGCTATGGCTTTGGAAGCAGTGGCCACAAGACAGCATTCCTGGGCGTGATTTGGAAATGGCAGGAGGTGTGAAAAACACCTTGAGTGCAATCCTAACCTGGAGTAGATTCTGGCAAAGTTTAACCGGCACAAGGGACACCATAAAGTATGCTTGGACCACTGTTGGAGTTGGAGAGACCAGCACAGAGATGTGCGGCATCCTTCCTGACTCCCAGGGTGATGCAAATGCACTTTACAGTGGCCTTTGTGCCAGCCAAACTTTTCTGGCCTAACGGTGCTGGCCTACCTCCAGGTTAGGATTGCACCCCCACTCTTCACTTCACCTTTGGGTTAGGCATCAAGCATTTGCTGTGGTAAATGTGCAGGTCTTCCCTGAGTTTGTTAATCTGGAAGATGCATTATAAGCCCCCAGACAGTACTTGTTGGATTTGGTCTTGTAGGATTAGGATGTGGTCCAATCCTGAAGGCACCTAGTGCCACCTGAATGAGTGTTCCTGCAGCAGTAGGCACTTTCTGGCTGTCTCAAAAGACAACACACCATAGCATGTGGTCTGGCTGAAACTGCAAGTTGGGAGCAGTCAACTGCAAGTCTGGCTTTGTATGCCAGAAGACTCTGGACACCTGACAACTCCAATGAGTATGTGTAGTGGGTGGGTGCAATGGGGGGGGCAGAATGGGTGGCAATGGAGGTGGTGCAGTGGTACATGCCCAAACTCGGCTGTCTTACTGGCCTTGATCCGCCTTCCGAGTTCATGTGATGCTAGTGATTTTCCTGGCTTATGTCTGAGTAGACCCACCTGGCTGGCAGGGGCTTACCATGGGGCAAGGAAACAAGTGTTCTCTTACCCAAGGAGGCCACTGGGAGCTGAAACTGCCCCATCCAGGAAGGGGTCGTTGCTCAGTGGTAGAATGTATGTGCATTGCATGCAGAAGGTTTTAGGTCCTAGCCCTGTCATCTGCAGGTAGAGCAAGGAAAGAATCTCTGTGTGAAACTCTGCAGAGCCACTGCCAGTCAATTTAGACAATACTTTGCTTGATGGACTAGTGATATGACTCTATAAAGGAAAGTGTTCTATATAATTAAGTTACCAGGGTAGTAGCTAGGTATTTGATACCTGATCCTGGTAAATCCAATGATTTGGTTTGCTGCTTTTGACAGAGATGTTGAAAATGCCTCCTTAAAAAATGTGTGAGCACATGTGCATTCACATGTGCTAGCATAAACACTTGCTTCCTTCTATCTCTCAGTATCTACCTATTCAAATTGCCAGTGCTTCTGGGTGCATTTGAGCTGCAGTTATTCAGGGCTGGCTCCCCGCTTGCCTGCTGGCCACCTCCTGCTAGGCTGTTCATGGGCTTGACTCTCATGGCAAAAGCAGAAGCTCTTGGCCCAAGATTCAGCCACTCTCAGTTCATCCCAGATCCAGCCAAGCTGAGAGTTAGCTGCTGCCAGTGCCTATTCCTGCTGGGTCCCCAGGCTGACTTGAGTCTGGATGCAGCACAGAAAGAGGAGGTAGCAGATAAAGAATTGGTCTATTGTCCAGCCACCTCTTCCTATGCAGTTCAGCAATGTTTTCAGCCCATTTCAGAATCCAGATATAATAATTGTTACAAAATGGTCCTAAAACTAAACCCTCACAGCCTGGAAGCCAGATCTGAACAGGCATCAGTACTAAACTGGAAAATGCTCCAGTCTCATTGTGAGAATATTTTGTTGATAGATCATCAATCTTGTTTCAGGCCACCGCCACCAAGTGAGAACTGGCCGCTTCAGGGCCGAGGATGATGTTTTCTCCCCTGACACATGCCTAGACCACAAGTCATGTTGTCTTCCCCTACTCTCTGAACTCGGGGGGGAGAATTCACCAAGTTGGCTAACCAAGGATCTTGCTTCTCAGCAGAGCCTCTATTCCTGATCTCAGTGTACAGATCATAGCTTTTGTTTTTTTTAAAAAGGTCACAATGTTGAACAGTAAATGAAAAGAGCTTGAGCCATGAGCAAGCCAAGCAGCCTTTTAGAAATGGAAGGATGCTGAAGTATTTAATCAGCTGCGATCATGTGTATCACATGAGCACAAACTTTTTAAAAAAATCACAACCCAGCTATAATTTCTTAGCCAAGCAGTTTGGCCAGCTCTTCCATCGTCTTTGGAAAGGTGTTAGATATCTGCCTTGCAGGCAACTAAAGCCGCTGTAAATGCTCATATGGATTGGAGATAATGCAGGAATGCTTTTATAGAACACAGCGCCTGCCTTCCAGTGGGAGGGTTTGCACGTGCCTGTCTCATGCCTGCAGTGATCCCCCGCAATGTAAACAAGCACACCTTCAAGGGTGTCATTTTCAGTTACCTGCCTGGAGATAGCAATGCAAAGCAACTGCTAGGCAGGTGTTAATGGCCAATACATGTTACTATCAATGATACACCTCCATACATGAACCTGCATGTGCAGGGGGGGGGGGTGCAATATATCTAAGCAATCCTATTGACCAGTATTTTGAGAACATGTCAGTGTGCTCTTGTGACCCCATCCTGTGCATGCTGACTTTGCAAGTTGGAGCCAATGAATCCACTGGGCATTCCTCCCAAGTCCGTATGGCTCGAGCCTCCCTGCCCCGCCCTGACTTGCACCAGCTACAGAGCTGGCCCAGGTCCGAGGAGATCCCTTGTGGAGTGGGAGGCTTACGGAGGGAGAAGGGGAAAGAATTCCTTATCCATCCCTTGCTGGATGCAGCACCTGCCTTCTTGGTGCAGGAGCATTGGTGAGCTGGGGGATGGGATTGGGCGCAATGTATTATGAAACACACAATTGGTTTTTGCAGCTGCATGTACAGATTTTAAAATGGTGCAATGCACTGATTTGTTGGGCGGGTAATTTTTAAAGATAATTAAAATGCCCGAGATGAGCAGTTTTCAAACTTTCTTCCTTCAGTTAAGCTTTCTATGTCAATTTACATCTCAGTCCTAACCCTAATCCTGTGCTGGAATCGGGAGTTCAGCCTGGACCCTGGTACCGCCTCCTCCCCGGGCCAGTCTACGCACTGGCCCGCCATCCTCGTGCCTCCCCCTGCCCCATTCCGCTGTCCTCCTGCCTTCCTCTCCCCCTCCCAAACCCTTCCATGTCAGCCAAACTTGGCCAGCCATACCTGAGTGCTGCTGGACCCAGGACATGGTGTGGGGAAGCCAATGCACATCCATGTGCTGGTTTCCCCTCCTTGTGAATGGTCACAAGTGCACTTTATGGCACATTTGCTACATTCCTAGACTTGTGCCAGCTCATCCCAGGCCTTGGATTGCGTCCTTAGCTGCCACGGAACTGGTGTGTATTTTATATTGGATACTAGCGTTTTGGTACCCAACGTTGCCCGGGTAGTTATTTATCCCAAGATTCTATTACACACGAAATTATCAATCAGCTCAGCCAATCATTCCAGGCGTTTTGTTTCGCACCCTTTCTCGCCCCCCACGTTGAGGGCCCCCCCGAACCTGGACTCCAGTGGCGTGGGGAGTGTCACCCAGATCCCAACATCCCTCTCCCACATCCTAACATCCCAGATCCGTTCCGCAGGACTTCTGTTCAGCAGCTGTTCAACACTTTAAAGACTTCAGGTGCTGGAAAGGTTATACTCTGCATGTCCTAATCAGAGTGACATCAGCAATGACATTATAATAGATTGCCTCAGGACACCACATATCAACTGAAGTATACATACATACATACATACATACATACATACATACATACATACGTTCAGGCCCCCCTCATGCCCCCTGTGGGGGCGCGAGGGGGGCCTGACCCCCGCAGCGTTTGTCGCCAGGCCGCAAGGTGTCCACGTGCTGAGTTTGGTGTCGATTGGTCCAGGCGTTGCGGAGCCTATGCAACACACACACACACACACACACACACACTTTTTTCTATATATAGATAGATTCAAAGAATATTCAAAGGCATACTATCAGTTGAGTTCACACTGAGTGCAGGCCATGAAGTTCACCTCTGACCCATGTGACCTAAAAACTACCCATTGATATACTCAAATCTGTCCTAAGGTGTACACAGCATAGGGAAGGCAGGTAGCGACCGACAGGTTGTCTGATTTTTCCACCATTACTGGTCCTGATGCTCTTCCAAGGAACCTCGGTGTTTCCTGGAATGTAGTTTCAAAAACCACTGCTTTGGATGCTTAGTTTATTTGTTTTCTCTGGTATTCTGTCTCCAGATGGAAGGAACACTATAAAAAATGTTGACGATCAAAGAAAACCTGGAACATGTGTCTTTAGAACACTCACTAGGCAATATTAGATTTAGCCACAAATTCGGCAGCTTTTGATATCAGCCTTCAGGCTGGGCTGTATGTTGAGCAGCCCTGAATAGTTCCAGCTTTGTTACTGGCAAAGCAGATGCAGATTTATGAAATGCCAAAACGGAAGAAAAAAATAACAAAAAACAAAGCAGCAAGACACTATTCATGGTCATGATGGTACTGGATTTAACCAAAGGTAGAAACATAATTATTACTCTTTTCAACTTTAGGGAGTTTCTCTTCCCTTGTGCCTTCAGTTCCCCGAGTTTTAGTGTTACTGCTTCTGAGCCCCACTTGATCATCGAAGTTGGGTTTTATTCATTTTCAGAATGAATAAAGCCCAGACCAAGTGGGCTGCTTCTGGCTCGGGGTCCATTTATTCTGAAATGTGTGGACTTGAGAGCAACTGACATTAATGGGTACAAATGGAGTGTGTGTGTGTGTGTTTTCAGGACTCCTATTCATTGCCTGTTCATGACTTTTTCCTTAACATTTAGGTGTTGTTTTTTACTTTGACCTTATCTTTTTCATCATCTGTTTCAGCAATGGCAGGAGCTCCAATGTGCACCAGCCTCCTAAATGGAGGTCTTTTAAGAAAATGGTTGCTGTTTCTTCATGGTGGACACTAATTTTTTAAGCCTGCAAGTGGCTACTTTTTTCATGGTAATAATAGCAGTATTTATGTACCACCTTTCTGGTCATTGGATTTCTCCTCTGCCTTAATAATCAAGGCGGTTTACATGGGCAGGCTTTCCTCAACCCCACATAGGGGTTGTTACAATCACAAGTTCTATCTTTCAAGAACGCTTCAGTCCAGGTGGTCTCCTTCATAGTCCAGCATCAATCTGGCTGCTCACACTCCCATGCATGGCTTGACAGGCACTCCTCCACTCTCACTGGAGGGGTCGTCATCTCCGCTCCTCTCACAGCTGGTGAGACTCATCTCTGTCAGCAGCGTTTATTGGCAGTTCATGGTGACTTCCGGTTGGCTCGAACTACCCTCTGAGGTGACCTTCAGGCTTCAGAGGCGGCAACTCTTCCACTCTGCCAGACCCTCCTGCCCTCCTGGTAGTGGCTGTTTTTTACCCGTATGGGTAAAAAGACCATATGGTCTTGAGATGATGATGTGTCCTGGGGCAGTTATGGGTTTACGGGAAAAACCCTAAGAAGTTTTAATTTACCTCACCTTTACAGTTGCATCCCTGGCCTGAGTGCTGCCCTGGGGCCAGAGAGCAAACCATTCCGCCCAGCAACTGCCACCCTCCCTCCCTCACCATAGTCTCCTGGAGCCTTGCACAATGTCCCATCGCACACTAAAAATGAAAGTTTCAGAACACTTTTAACCAATACTTCTGGTTTTCTGAAAACAACAACACCCAGACGTATTCTTTACAGGTGTATTGGAGCCTTCAGAACATTTTCAACACCCTGTTCAAGGCCTGACACAGGCAGTGTCCAGGGTAATTGTCCTTTCCCCCAGCATAATGGTAGGACCGCCACTGCACCTTTAAGTTCCTTTTGCTGGAAAAAGCAGATGCCCCACCCCTTTGAGATATGACTGGAACAGACTCCTGAGCCAAAACTGTGGCTGTCCCCATTACATCATCTCCAATTTCACTGTACGGTAGATCCATTTGTGTCGGTTCAGGAGATCAGGGCTTGCTTTCATAATTCTGAGAAATTGGCCTTTTCTCTTGCTTTGACCTGTGGTGTGTTTGCATAAGCTAAAGGATGAAGTGAGTGGAGAAACAGAACCTGATCAATGAGCAGAGGTGTCACCTACTCCCCAGTAGATGGTTCGCTGGGCGGGAGTAGGGAGTGATTGACAGTCCGTCGATTCACTTCCGGTTTCTTCGCGCGCCCTGCGCGGCTTTCCCTCGCCTCAGAGGGGGCGCCTGCTCGCCCAGACACCCGGCGCCCCCCC
>JAJKFI010000065.1:4382720-4404465 GCA_029204185.1 Lerista edwardsae
GGGGGATGGGTGGGGGGCGCGCCGGGTGCCTGGGCGAGCAGGCGCCCCCTCCGAGGCGAGGGAAAGCCGCGCGGGGCGCGCGAAGAAACCGGAAGTGAATCGACGGACTGTCAATCACTCCCTACTCCCGCCCAGCGAACCGTCTACTGGGGAGTAGGTGACACCTCTGTCAATGAGGGGTTCTTGAGTAGCCTCCACTTAATTTCTGATTCACTGACTGTGAAAATTCTGAAATATACTGGAATTCAAAATGTCATGCTCATATCCAGTGACTGGAGAGCAAAAAGGGAGCAAAGGGGATCCAGGGATTTTTCTGCTGACAGCTGTATTATAGTAAAGAGACTGTCCTTGGATAACCACCCTGAATCAGCAATATTTGAAGACAGTTGAAACCTCTGTTATGTAATATGAGTGGGTTGACTCTTCATATGTACAATCATTTTTATGTGAACTCGCTGTCTGCAAGTTTGCTTATCTGCGAGGGGCAGAATGGTTACTTTCCTGGTTATCCGTGCTTATGTCCTTATTATCTACTATGCAGAGCCCTCCCAATTTTCTTACGGCGTTTACCCTGCCTGCCCTTTGAAGTGGATCGGGGCATGGTTGCCCAGTCACAAATAAACATGCAACTACTGTTCTGTTTTGGTTTCCAAAGTGCCCAATACATTTTCCTCGTCATCTATTAGCTTGTCAATTTTGAAACCCACCATTAATGAATTGCAATGCACTGGATCCACTTAACTAGCACATCTTCAGAGAAGAATATTGTCCATTATAGCTATGTGTTGTTGTTGTTGTTGTTGTTGTTGATGTTGTCGTCATGGAGGTGGGTTTCCTTCCTTCTTGCTAACTCCAACGTGGAGTTTGGGAAATGGTCCTTTGGAATGGGAATGGGTAGTGATATATGAATAGGGAATGCTTTGAAATGTCATTTTGATCTCACATCATGGACAGCAATACTTTGCAGAGCCATACTTGGCTCGCAGCATGCCACTATGCCCCCAGCATGGCAGCCCTGCCCCATTGCCTGGCCAAACCTCCCTGCACCCAGAATAGTTCTATTGAGGAGCGACCAGAGTGCAAAGGAAGGCGGGGGAGCACACTTTGCCAGCGCCTGCTGTGTTCGCCTCCCCCCCGTGGCACCTTCCCTACGCCTCTGATACTTTTGATTGCCCAGCTATGTAAAATCTAAGTGTGTTCTGGGACCTGAGGGCTTTGAAATGTGTGAAGTTGTTAAAAAGATTTGATGGGGTTAAAGTTTGAAGTGGTCTGCAGCTGCTTAGAGAAGAAATAAATCTGCCACATCAGGTGCCATTATGACCTTGCAGGTGGCTGTGAAGCAGAAAGGCTATTTGATTAGCTGGACAAGCGCATGGATCACTCCAGGTATTATTAATTGAAATTATGCTAAGCTACATGCTGGACAGATCATTGGCTTGCCCGATTCAGCAGATTTTTTTTAGGCAATGTAATTGGGCAAAATCCAAAACCTGGGCCAGTATCTTATTTCCCTCCTCACCTCATGATGTGCCCCCTTTCTCTCCTTGGGTGTGTGCCAGCTCAAGACCTGGCGCAGGTCCAAGGAGCCCATCCCATTGGTGAGTGGGAGGCTAACCCAGAGATAAGGGGAAATATTTTATCTCTCCCAAGCCTCCCAATCTGCCCTCCCAGCATGCACTTTTTTGCGCGGGGAGGGGGGGAAATGAAACTGCATTGGAGTGAAGAAGGAAAGTGTTGGACTCATAAAATCTTGTAACAAGATGTAAGGACCTGTTTATGAGCTTTTCAGACTGTAGAAACAATGTATGTAGAAACTATGGGCCAGTTCCAGCAAGAGTGGTTGTCACCTGCTGACTGTGGCATCAACGGAAGGCTTCCAAGCACACATAGATGTGGCATGGATTTGTCTTCAGAGACAGAACTCTCTTGTCGGTGTCAGCTCAAGGATATGATTTATCAATGTTTGGCTCAAATGCCATCGGAGTTTGAATGATGGTGGTGATTTTATTATGTGTAGAGTGCCATCGATATGCCTTAGAGCTGGTAAAAGGACACAACTTGGAAACAGCCACCAGGAAG
Source organism: Lerista edwardsae (assembly GCA_029204185.1). Taxonomy (NCBI): domain Eukaryota; kingdom Metazoa; phylum Chordata; class Lepidosauria; order Squamata; family Scincidae; genus Lerista; species Lerista edwardsae. The sequence continues at coordinate 4,384,800 of JAJKFI010000065.1, forward strand.
ACGACAAAAGAAGGGATTGGTGTTAATGGTGGGAAGAATATGTGATGATTTCATATAAATGCACTAATAGGGCCATGTTACTGGTTGATGCAGCCATGCCACTCCATTGTGCACTATATCCTGCAGGGGGGCAGTCCTGAACTTGGCCAGCGCAAGGGTGGCTGGCCCGGCTGTCTCTTTGGCATGAGTGGGCTGGCACAGCTGCATATGTTGGCCCAGTTTACCTTGCGCCGGCTTAAAAATGCCTTACGGCACTTTCATGTGCCTTTCGACAGCACTGGGCCGACGCAGCAGAGATGTGTAGGCCCACATTTGGATTGCACCCTCAGTCTTGATTTTGTTTCTCTGTGCTGCAGCCAATCCATTGCCACATGTTCTTCTTCTTATGTGTACTTTAGCTTTGCTTTTCAGGTTAGGTAATTTTTTGCATGTTAACCTCTTCATCTTTCTTTCTGTATGCACTGTGAATTATTCGTACTGATGATGGAAAACTGCGCATGTTGATTGTAGTACTGTGTATCAACAAAGATACCTACCTTTTATATATTCATGTGCTGATGGATTTTGCTCTTAGGATAAGAATGACAATTTGTACTGCCTTACAACAGCAGCATTGGTGGAGGGGAAGAGGGTTCAGCATTTTCTTATTTCTCTTCCGCTACTGCCCAGGCTCTTCCTTAAATCTGGAGACAGCCTCTTCAGCCACATTCAGTCTTGTTAAGATCTGGCATGTTCCCTACCCTGGTCCAAATACCCAGGAGATTTGACTTTCCCGTGATGACGTCCCCCATTCTCTTGCCCAGGGAAATGCAGCCCCTTATTTTGAGTACTTCTGCATCTCTGCACCTGCTTGTTGATTCAGTTGTATGCCCTTTTCTGAGCCTCAAGGTGGTCACCGGCAGCTTACCCCAACATAGTACATCATTTCTGTCTCCGATCTGCTAACATCCAGTGTTTGGGGTGTGGGCTCTGTTTGGAAAGGAATAACAAAGTGTGAGTTGAAGGCCAGGTTGAAATACAAAACTATTTTGAGTTACACTGCACTGTGTCCCTGACATGTTGTGAAGCCAGAGTTCATTATAGAACATTTCTGTCTATCCTGTGAAGCTCAGTGAAGCCAGAACACTCATGAAACACTCACGCCTTGTCCTGTTCCACTCCTGTTCCAGTTCTGATGTCCTTAATCCAAATGATCTTATCTTTGAAAATATTAGCAATGTCAAATTGGAGGGACATCTGGAAACGTATGGTTACAGGTTCACCCTTCTTATCTGCGGTTTCATCATCTGTGGATTTGACCCGATGCGGATGGCCACCACGGATGAGAAGGGCCCTCCTGAGCCCTGGAGGAAAAAAAGCATCCCCTGACATCATGGTTTAAAAACCTCTTTTCTTACCTTTACAGAGTGGCAGGCAGTCTTCAGCTATTAGAATGGCTATTTTTGGGTTGTGTTGAGGTCATTAGCTCTCCCCTGGTCCTTGGTCACTCAAGAATGCAAGTGATAGGCAGAAGTAAAGGCAGACACCTTTAGGGCGCAATCCTAAACTGAGTTATGCCAGCATAAACTAAGCCATTAAAGTTTGGCCAGCACAAGGACCACCGTAAAGTATGTTTGGACCACTCTCGGAGTCAGAGAGGCCAGCACACAGACGTGAGTCATCCTCTCTGACTCCGAGAGTAGTCCAAACATGCTTTAAGGTTGCCCTTGTGCTGGCCAAACTTCGCTGGCTTATCCTGGCATAACTCCAGTTTAGGATGGCGCTCTCCATCACTTCTGCATTGCATTGTTCTGTGTGCCAAGGCCAAGGGCGGGGGTTGCTTGGATCAGCGCAATCTGACAATAGCCATTCCAGCAGCTGGAGACTGCCTGCCTGCTGCTCTGTAAAGGTAAGAAATGTGGTTTTTAACCTGTAATTTCAAAGGGACACTTTTTTTTTTTTTGCAGATTTGATTATCCACAGTTTTTTGTATCTGCGGGGTTCTGAGACTGGAACCCCACAGATGCTGAGGGCATACTGTATTGCTTTCTGTTTTCCATCTTTTGGTTTTTGTTCCTAGGCTGAAATCCTATGCACACTTTCCCAGCAGTAAGCCCCATTGATGACTGGGGCTTACTTCTGAGCAGACAAGCATAGTATTGTGCTCTTAGACTTTCTCCTCCTTTTAGTCAGCCCCATCTACTGAGCTATCCACCCAGTCCTATTTTCACATCCTGAGTTTGATCCCCTAATAATTCTATTGCTGCTTCCTTCTGCTTCTCTGTAACAGGGAGATTTAGAGCGCAATCCTAAAATGTGCTGGAATAGCGAGGCTGGTGGGCCCGCACTAAATCAAGAGCAGCTTTGGTGCGCTGGGGAGCCTCCCCAATGGGTTCCTCAGATCTGTGCCTGCTGTATAGCCCTGCTGTGTAGCAGGCACAGGGCCAACGAAGCAGCAAGCCTGGGGATATAGGCTTGGATGCAGTCTATTGGCTGCATTCCAACCCCACCCAGTTCCTCCCACCTATCCAAAGCTGCTCTTCTGAACCTTCTGCCCAGAACCACTCTTGCTCCAGTCGAATTTGGCTGGCGCAGGAGCGGCACTGAGGCGCCTCGTCCCGGCACACTTGGGGTGCTGCTGCTGCTAGTTTCAGCCCAAGGGCCATTCTAGGATTGCGCCCTCAAAAACAGTAACTGAGTAGAAAGAGACTGTGTGTTGCATTCTGGCTCGTGTTCCTGAATTTAATGAAGTTTGACTTCTGTAAGAAGACGACTTCTGTAAGGTGTCACAAGGAAGTCAAATCCTTGTGCTGTCCCTGCAACAGGAGCATTTTCTTTTTAACTTCAGAAGGGCAAACAGAATGGTGAACGAAATTCTAGGGACCTTCTGTACCAGTTCCAGTTTGTACTAAACAGTTTTTAAAAGATGTGCATATTTTAGAAGGCGCGTGAATAATTGTTTCTTCTTCTTTCTGTTATTTTTTCAGCAGAACCAGTGGATGTGCTCAAAGCGTTCCAGTTTCATAATTTACCAGAAGGAGTATCAAAAACAGCAGGATTTTGCATAAACAGAAGGAATTCCAAAGGATCAGATGTCGCCTACCGAGTTTCAAAAAAATGCACAACTCAGTGCCCCAACCAAACAATTGTACCCAGGTGAGGGTGACTTTGGGGGTAAAAGTTTGGGGTGTGTGTGTGTAAAGTAGATCTTTGATGTTTCCCATGCATGTGTCTTTATTGATCTGCACGAAATGGCCATCACAATTCCAGTTATTGTGTTAAATCACTGTCGGGGAGAGTCCCTCACAGTAGCATTGCTACCTATTGGGCGGGGAGCAGGGCACCCCGTGTGCCACCCTCAGGGATGTCACCAGTGGTGTCATTCAAATGATTTAGGAACAGGAACTCACTTTTGATTGGCACTTGTCGGGAACCCGGAACCAGCCACGGAGCCCGTTAGGATCCAGAACACCCGTTCTGGTCCATTCCCCCTGAATGACATTACTGCCTTCGCCCCCCTAGGAATCCGGAGTCGCTCCCTTTAACCCTCTGAGTGCCGGCCAACCAAGAAGAAAAGCTCTTTGCAGAGGAATTGGGAGGGGGGAGGAGGGAGAGTGAAGTGGGTGGAGTCAGCCCTAATTTTAACTAGTGGAACTGAGTTCCCCCGCGTTCCCCCTGCATGACATCACTGGATGTCACCACTAAATTATGAAAATTGTGGTTCTTAGGAGTAATACCATCGTGGTATATACAGTTTGATGTGGAATTTCACGAGGAATTCAATGGAAAAAAACCAGAATGTAATATCTTTATTCTTTCAAAAGTTACGGTCAAAACCAATAAACCAAAAATAAAATTTCTTGTGTAAAAACTGCAATTTATTAAGATTGTGGTTTTTAAGACCAATATCATCATGTGAGGAGGAATTCAATGAAAAAAAATCAGAGTGTAGTATCTTCATTCTATCAAACATTATGGCCAAAAAGCAAATGAACATACCGCTGTCTTATGGAACATTATGTATGATGGTGCAGTATGTCACTGAGTATATGTGCAGAGGAGCAACAGCAGAAGGAGGCACTGATGTTCATCCATTGCTTGTGGGGGAATATTCACTGCATTTATTTTCTGGCCATCATTATTAGTCATTTCTCATGACTATTACGTCATGACTATTCCTATCGCTCAGCCTCACCTACCTCACAGGATTGTTGTGAGGACAAAATAAGGGGAGGAACTATGCACACCACCCTGAGCTCCTTGGAGGAAGGGTGTATAAAATGTGAAAAATATAAATATATAAATAAATAATTATGGTGTATGGGGCGAGTCAAAAATGTATAGGCCTCGGATATCAAATGACCTAGCTCCTCCACTGGTTCCTCACTCATTCCATCCTTTAAAGAACTCTACTTGATGTCATGCTGAATCCCTGTGTACACTTTGCCCTGAGTTGAGCAGGACTGCCCAAATGTTTTAGCACCACAACCTGCTTTTTAAAATGGCAGTCTATCTAGACCCATCTAGTTTTACTAGGCAAAAAACAAACAAAAAGACGTAGAAAGAAATAATATATATTAATAACCCCCACAAAAATTTCATGGTTATCTTTGGAGTAAAGTAGGCAGCAGAACAGAGGCTGAGGCAGTGTATTTCTCATGACCCACCCAAAATTGGGTCACAACCGACAGTTTGGGAACTGTGCTCTAAGAGGATAGCAGGATCTCCTGCAAGCACACACATTTTGGATGACTAGGAAGACCAGCCAGAATTTGTGGGATTCTGTCTCCAGCTGATTGCCAAAATAGTCATCTTATTTGTTATTTATTCTTGAGTCTTATAACCATTTTCTTTCTAGTGGTGATTGATGTGATATAATGTTGTGGCCTTTGTGGGCTGTGTGTGTTAAATGAAGTTTTCATTTGCTGTGCTTTGACATATAAGAATGTAAATGAATGTGGGTTTTGCCATATAAATGAGGGTATAGAAAACATTGAAAAGCACAGACACACAGTCAATACCTGGACATATTGTTTAGCTCCTCAGATATTTATTATTCTGAAAGCAATAAATCACTTCTCAGGCCAACACATCATTGTGCAACAGTTTTTAAATTGCTTTTAAATTGATGCACAGTAAAGCAGATGCTCACAACATCTGTTTTAGGTCCTCACAACAGCTTCTTCATAACAGAACAAGCAGAAGGACTGTAGGATCCTCCAGCCATTCACTTTAACTAACGCCCTTTTTTCATGGTCTGATTGCGGTGGAAGTACATGGAAATCTGTGTACAGGTTGTTTAGTATTTCCATCTATGAATTTTGTAACATCTGAGCCAATAGAGTTTATTTTTATAACCATCTTTGGCCATGCACACTAACTGCTGCTTATACTGTCAGTGGCCTGTTGGTACACCGTGGACTGGGGTGATTGTAGGATGGCCCAGGGCACCAAAGTGAGAACTTAGCCTCAGAGAGGCTCAGAAAGCAATAAAACATCTTGCAGTTTTTCAAGTCTCTCTGAGGCTCATTGTAAGTTTAGGGAAAGTTCATCACTCTTCTCCAAGTTTTGGGTAAGAGAAAACTGTTCCTGACGTCATGAGTCCTGTGACACCTCAATGACTAACACATTTTTTGTTGGAATACATAGTTTGAACCATAGCACCCTTTGTCAGATGCATGCAGCACATAGGATTGGGCTGCCCCACAAATAAGAACTGTTGGTGGAATGGAGCTGTCACTCAACCTTACATCCCAGTACCCTTTCAATTGAAAACCCCTGACTGGTCATTGAACCGTTGCCTTTTTAAAGCTGCTAGCCAAGAATAAGCCAGAACTGAGAGTGCAAACATTCTCTCTGGGGGAAAGTAGTTTTGTGTTAACTTGCACTTAGTCTTCTGCGTGGGTGCAATCGTAAACTGAGTTAGACCACATAAACTAAGCCAGCAAAATTTGGCGAGCACAAGGGGCACTGTAAAGTATGTTTGGCCCACCCTCGGAGTCCAAGAGGCCAGCACACAGACGTATGCCATCCTCCCTCTCTCTGAGAATGGTCCAAATGCGCTTTATGATGGCCCTTGTGCTGGCCAAACTTTGCTGGCTTAGTTTATGCCAGCCTAACTCCAGGTTAGGCGCTCTCTCTCGCTCTCTCTGTGCGTGCATGTGCGCGCACATGCACTTTGAATGACACTATAGTATAGTAAGTAAGTTTGGCAGTTGCACAGTAATAGCTCCTTGTTTTGTTTTGAATGCCAAAGTAAATACAATCATTGTGTTGTTTTTTGGCAGTTACCTACATTAAAATAGCCTATAGCTATGACTTATGTGCTTTTTCTCTCTTTGACATCTGCAGGATATCTTGCATTAGAAATAATCTAGGAACGAATGTCTGTGCCTCTAGTGAGCCCATTCAGTTAATCTCTTTGGGGCCTGAAGGTGACTGACGGGGGGCGGGGGAGAGTTACTGTTGGAGCCTTGATATTCTTCTATTTAGTTATTTCTCCTATTTAACAATTGCAGCAAATATATAATGCCATGTCTTATTTTTGTAACAACTTCCAGAAATAATGTGGACTGAAATCCATGAAAGTTCTTACTGGATTAAATGTGTAGGCTTTTTAAGGCGCTTTACGCCAATCCTGTGGTTGGGCTGTGCCGGCGGAACACATGTTCCACCAGCCTGCGTTGTTGGAAAAGTGCTTTGTGACAGTGTTCTTGGCCAGCATACCATTGGGAAGGCCAGAGCTTTCCCGTGCATGCCGGTGGTCATCATGAGGCCTGTTGGACCAGGTAAGTTCAGTGCTGAGGTCAAAGGAGGGGAGATGGAGGGGTGGTGTAGGGAGAAGATGGGGCAAAGTGAGCAGATCAGACCGGAGAGAGGTTGGGATCAACAGTGATGGTTTGCATCATATCCTGGGCCTGATTCACTTTCATGAATCAGATTGGACTGGTGTCATTGATATTGCTGGTGCAAGTCTGAGTTGACCCATAGCAGCTGCTGGGGCTAAGGAAAAAATGACCCCAAGCAGCCACGAGATACAGCATCATGCAATCCTAAGCAATCCTAAGCGAGGCCAACAGACCAGCGCCATATCCAATGCTGCTTAGGAGAGGTTGGATCCGCCCCATGGCAAGGGAGCATTAGTGTTCCTCCCCTATGTGTTCCTCGGATCTGTGCCCGCTAAAGAGTGGGCGCAGATCTGAGGGGACAGTGCAGCCCGAATCGGGGCCTTGTGGCCTCGTGGACGGGTTTAAGATGTGGCCGTATGGCCACCTCCCAAGCCCACTCATGTCCCGCCCAAGTCCCGCCCCTGCCTCCCTCCCTCCAATCCCCGTGCCACCTCGGCATGTAACCTCCCTCGTGCCGACCAGTTTCAGTCGGCGCAATCCTAACCTGTGCTGGAACGGACAGGCCAGTGTACCTGTGCTATATCCAGCAAAAGTTGGGAGCTGCCTGGAACCTCCACAGGGCACTCTTTTGCCCTTAGCATTGCCCTTTTGCCCTTTGCCAGCCGTCCCAATGGGCTACTCGGATCTGTGCCTGCTATTTAGCAGGTGCAGATCCGAGCAAGCCATGCAGCCCAAATTGGGGCATCGTAGCCTGGGGACGGGAGCTTGGATGCAGCCTAAAAAAAAATAGTAATGCATGTATTTATATACCGCCTTTCTTAAGATCACTAGATTTCTCTAGTGACTGTAACTCAAGGCGGTTTACATGGGCAGACTTTATTCATAAACCCGAAGGTTTTTACAATTTACAGAATGTTCTGTCTTTCAAGAACTACACACATTCAGATCTTCCTTTCTGGATTTAGCCTTCTTTCTTTAGCCACCCGTCTGTCTTCTGCTGGCTGATGCTTCCCTGCTCTCACCAGAGACGCAGCTGACTCTCAGCACACTTCTCCTCCCACGAGGCAGCTGGAGCTCAGCTTCTAATCAGCCGCAGTTGCAAGGTCTGCCGCTCACAGAGACTTCCGGCAGTCCCGAGCTCACGACCTTGAGATCTTCAGCTGTATCTTTGGGCAAACGGAGGCTAAAACTTTAACCCTCTCGGCTAAAACTTCTGCCTAATGGCTGCATCCCAGCTCCACCCCCTTACCTGGGCCAGGACACCTCCCGGCCCGGTGTAGGATGGGTAGGACCATGGGCGGACCTGTCTGAGGAGGGGGTGGTGCCAGGATCTTGCACTTGGGCTGGATCCTAACTCCCCTCCCCAGCCTGTTCAGACCCTATGTGGGCTGCTTGGATTTGCACCACTGATTTTGGTGGCGCTGATCTGAGTAACCTCATTCAGGCCGCTGTTGCATTCCCTGGAGCAAGGGGAATAGATTCCCTTTGCCCCTGGACTGGATATGGGGCCTGCCTGTCAGCCTGCTATTCCAGCTCAAGGTGAGAATTGCGCCCTTAATAGTTGTCTATATTGTATGCCATGGTAATTGACAGCATTTGATAACTTGCCTATAATTGTATTTCAAATCTGACAGTACTGACTAGACAACTCACAGAGATGAGGTAGTTGTCAGGAGTTTATGAACTCCTAACAAGTTGTGACAATAAGCACTTGAATTTACAATTTTGAAAAATGTCACATTCAAAGCTCAAGCTCTGGAGCAGAAATTTCTCTCTATGTGGTTGGCAAGACATCATATTTGCAAATGTTGTTAGCCCTAAGAACCACATAACATTGTCTGCTGTCATTTCCAAGACAATTTGGTTATTACTTCTTCTCTTCTTAAGCGTGGGAGAAGATAGTTTCTTAAAACAGATCATGGTAAACGTGACATAACTTGGAAAAACTTCTGTCCATTACTTCCCTGCAGGGTTTCTGCGGTTTGTTCTATCTGACTAAACGCACATGCCCAGACTAGAAGAATGAGTGCCACCTGTCTTAAACATTCTTTTAGATTAATAGTTCAAGACAAGGCAGGTGTTCGCTTCTTTTCAAGTCTGAAACTCATCGTCCCTTTCTGGCCTGCCTTTGCCAGGTCTTCTTACATCTGTGATTATTTGTGTAAATTATTCTTTTCAAACATTCTGATGCACAGTGCAAATTAAGGTGAGAGGGAAATATTTTGCTGACAAATGCCAATCTTTTTCTTGTGTATGTCAATGAGGATCAGCAACAATTTTTGGCTTCCAATACCATGTATTTTTAGAACAGGTTGAATATCCCTTATCTGGACTGCTTCGGATGGGAAGTTGTCCAGATTTTGGATTTGTCTGGATTTTGGAATAGTTGCATAAATATAATAAGCTCTTTTCATTGTTACCCAGTTGGGTGTCTGCTGGCCTCTGACATTTCTCAGCAATGTCTGTATAGATACACACCACAGAGCAGAGAACAGAACTTACAATGTGTATGTGAGAATGAGCACAAGACCTTTCTATAAAAAAGTTTTTTTAAAAGTATTGGACAAAGATGTCTGGATTTCAAAATAGTCTGGATGTCTAGATAAGGAATCACCTGTAATATATGGCTAGTATACCTTACTGCAGCGGTTCCCAAACTGTGGCCTACAAACCAATTTTTGGTGGGTCATGAAACTGACTTAGGCTATATTTATTTATTTTATTTATTTATTTTATTTTATTTATTTATGGTCCAAGGGCTAACAACCTGCTACTTGGGAGGAGAGCACTGCTGCCGAATCACCATTATAGCCACAAATGCTTGCGTGGCTAGTAAAGTGAAACTTTTTTTTGGTGGATCCTGATGCTAAAATGTTTGGGAGTTAGCTAGTATAAAGTCTCTAGAATCATCAAATTCCATTTCTCCTACTATTGTATTCAGAGTTACGGATCTAAGAATAAAGGACTGACTTTAGAACTGAATTAAAATCCATGATGTGTAAATAAATAATATGTAGAGCCAACAGTTTGTACCTTATAAATGCTGCCATAAATATTGGCAGTCAGAAATGAACAGGCAGAATGTTTCAAGAGGTAATATACAACAGCAAAATCCTAAGCTTGTCATGAGTACAGGACTGGAACTCCTTCAGTCCAAAGATGAGTTAGAGAACCCAGGTGAGAAGACAGACTTGGAAATGGGAATTCCCTTGGCATAGGCTCCAGTATCTCCCAGTGTGACTGATCCTCCTATACCAGATTCTAGGTACCTGATTCCCCTCCTTTGCTGCAGTTTGAACATGTTGCCCTGCCCCTCTTCTTGCATGGTGACCTTGCAAGGTCACCTGGTGTCCTTGTGTGGAGCTCACATCTTACCTGTGCCATTGTCAACAACAGATGCAAAGTTGGGTGAGGGGTTCTTAAAGACCAAAAGTGCTTTTGAGGGAAGGGATGGGAACCAACCTTCCTAAGCAGCTTACACACACAAAGGTCTTCGGTGAGCTCTATGTCCTTGTGGGAACAATATCTGAGCTCTTCCTCATCTTCTCACATCATCCAGCTACATTTGTTTGGTCCTCCTTGGAGCTGTCTGAGGTCCTGAGTGGCTAACAGGGTTCAACCTGCAGTTGAGCCTCTGCCTTAGATAGCTCACCAGCCTGGCAAGCAACTATGCCTGCAGCAGAATAAAACTGTGGCCCCCCCCAAACCACATCTCCCATACAGGTCGGCTGTCTTCTTTCTGGCTGGTCAAGGAAAAGGAAATGGTGGGAAGAGTATAATGGTGGCCATAAATAGAATGGCCATCATTATTCCTTCTTCTGCTTTTTTTAGCGAGCCATTGTTCTGTCAGTGGATAATGAAACATTTTGGGAAGGTGGGAACTATTACCTTCTGAAGATACAATTTGTGTAAGTTTTCAGATGCATCAAGAAAAGAAATTCACTTATAACTTCCTCTATTAGCATTAGTTACTGAACATGATTGTTGCATGGTAGAGTTGCTACTGAAATTTGCAAAACATTATTTCTGCCTGAATGTTGTGCTTGTATCACAGTATTATTTTCTTCATAATAAGAAAAACAATTCTACATTTGGACTGTGCAGTGGTTCTTTTTAACACAATTTTTTAAAAAAGAAATTGATCCCCATTTAAAAAAAAGAAAATGATCTCAAATAATATTTCTTCTCTGCAAGATTTGTGACTGCATTTTTCTCTTGACAGGTGGAAACGTTCCTGAAGACTTTTCAGTACTATTTACAGTTAAACCTAAAAAAGGAGTCCAGTCCTTTCTTTTATCTATCTACAATGAACAAGGCATTCAGCAAGTTGGCATTGAGGTTGGCAGATCACCTGTGTTCCTGTTTGAGGATCAAAATGGAAAGCCTGCTCCAGAAGACTATCCACTTTTCAGAACGGTCAATATTGCTGATGGAAAGTATGTAAAAAATAAAATAAAATGAAAATTAATGGGGAGTTTACCCTGTATGTAGGATTAGTGCCAGTAGCCGGATGATCTCGGCAAGGGGTACAGTTTTCAAACTGTGTTCTGGGAAATTCTGTGTTTCCTGGGGAGCTTATGAAGAGCTGCGCAGTGACAAGATCAGTAATGGCCAATAAGTAGAGGTGTGATTTTTTTTATTGCAGATATCAGTTTTCAACAACAATGAGAAGTGCTGAAAGTGGTCCGTGTTTTTATTTAGGGCGCAAACCTAAACTAAGTTAGGCTGGCATAAGCTAAGCCAGCAAAGTTTGGCCAGCACAAGGGCCATCATAAAGTATGTTTGGAACACTCTCGGAGTCAGAGAGGCCAGCACACAGACATGAGCCATCCTCCCTGACTCCAAGAATAGTCCAAACACGCTTTATGGTGGCCCTTGTGCTGGCCAAACTTTGCTGTTTTAGTTTATGCCAGCCTAACTCCAGTTTAGGATTACACCCTTAATCATTTTTAAAAAGTGTACCATGTAAGTGATGTAGTGTTCACAGATACAGCTACAGTAATTACCTAACCATTACCATCCCACCAGTTCACTCCAACCAGCCTACAGTGTCCAATATGTAGAGATATTCGAAAATGGATTAAAATTTTTTGGCTCATTTTTAAAAATATAAAAATGAGAAATGCAGAAAGAAGTGTTACGCATTTTTATTTTGTTGTCACTGAAAAATCACACCTCTGCCCCTGAGCTTCTTTGAAAGACAGCTAACACTGCTATATAGGTCAGAAGAGACTCATAGGTGATTGAGGGGCTTGCAGATAAATATTTTCCTTGCTTCTCTCAAACCTCTCAGTCCCGTCCCCCGTCCCCCAGTTATAGCATATAGTACTGCCTGTTTTGGCACACCTGCATGTTATAGTTTGGGGAATAATAGAACTGGGCTTTTGAACATGAAAATTTCAATATGATCATCATCCAAATTTATCTTTCTCTGTTTGAGGCCCATTCTTGTATTATCGCATTGACAGGTTTATTTATTTATTTATTATTAGATTTGTACCCCGCCTTATTGTGCCCGAAGGCACCCAAGGCGGCATTACAATATAGATATAAAAACAATATAACAATTCACAATTAAAAACAATTAAAACAGAATTAAACAATACAATCAAAAATTAAGAACACAATTAAAAACAAATTTAAAAACAATATAAAAAACAACAAGCCCCGTGGGTTATAATAACCAGCCAGCCTGTCAACAATTAAAAGCTTTTTGGAATAAAAAGGTCTTCAGCCCCCGCCGAAATATAAACAAAGAGGGAGCAGTTCTCAATTCTAAGGGGAGGGTGTTCCAGAGTTGGGGGGCCACCACCGAAAAGGCCCTCTTCCTGGCCGCCACCCCTCTCACTTCTCCTGGTGGCGGCACAGTCAGGAGGGCCCCCCCAGATGATCTAAGAGTACGGGTTGGATTATATGGAAGAAGGCGGTCCCTCAAATACCCCGGACCCGAGCCGTAAAGGGCTTTAAAAGTCAAAACTAGCACTTTGAATTGGGCCCGGAACAGAACCGGCAGCCAGTGTAGTCGCCGAAGCAGCGGCTCGACAGAGTCAAACCGACGTGCTCCAGCAACCACCCGAGCCGCCGCGTTCTGTACTAGTTGTAATTTCCGGACCGTCTTCAAAGGCAGCCCCACGTAGAGCGCATTGCAATAATCTAATCTAGATGTCACTAGGGCATGGGTCACAGTGGCCAGGTCCGCACAGCTCAGGTACGGCCGCAGCTGGCGGATCAGCCGAAGCTGAGCAAAGGCTCCCCTGGCCACAGCCGCCACCTGGGAGTCCAGGTGTAGCTGTGAATCCAGGAGAACCCCCAAGCTGCGAACCTGCTCCTTCAGAGGAAGTGCGACCCCATTCAGAGCAGGACGATAGTCCAATACCCGAGCTGTGGATTTCCGAACCAAAAGCACCTCTGTCTTATCCGGATTTAATTTCAGCTTGTTCGCCCGCATCCAGCCCCCAACTGCCTCCAGACAGCGATCCAGGACCTCAACTGCCTCCTCAGAATCAGGGGGAAAGGAGAGATAAAGTTGGGTGTCATCAGCATATTGATGGCACCCCACTCCAAACCCCCGGATGACCTCTCCCAGCGGTTTCATGTAGATGTTAAAGAGCATGGGGGATAAGATGGAACCTTGTGGCACCCCAAACCTAAGAGGTCGGGGTGCCGAACAAGCCTCCCCCAGCACCACCTTCTGGGATCTGTCAGCCAGGAAGGAGCGGAACCACTTCAAAACAGTGCCTCCAAGCCCCAACCCGGCCAGCCGACCCAGAAGGACACCATGGTCGATGGTGTCGAAAGCCGCCGAGAGGTCCAGTAGGACTAACAGGGTCGCACTTCCCCCGTCCATCCCCCGGCGCAGGTCATCCACCAAGGCGACCAAGGCAGTCTCCGTCCCGAACCCCGGCCTGAAGCCAGATTGGAATGGGTCCAGATAATCCGTTTCCTCCAGAACCCTCTGAAGCTGGGACGCCACCACCCGCTCAATCACCTTACCCAGAAATGGGATATTGGAGACTGGCCGAAAGTTGTTTAAATTTGTGGGATCCAGGGAGGGCTTCTTCAGGAGGGGGCGAACCATCGCCTGCTTCAAAGCAGGCGGGAGCACCCCCTCCCTCAGAGATGAATTCACCACCCTCCCTGTCCACTCGGCCAGCCCTCCCCGGGCAGCTCTAATTAGCCATGCCGGGCAAGGGTCGAGCGGGCAAGCAGCAGGTCTCACACTCCAGAGAATCCTGTCCACATCCTCAGGCTCTACAAGCTGAAAAGAATCCCAAATGGTAGGATAGACAGGTTCCCCAGGGACATCACTAGATATGCCCACAGCGGCGTCCAAGTCATGCCAGATCTGATCGACCTTATCTGCAAAGTGTTTTGCGAACTCGTCACAGCGAGCCTCCGTGTGCTCCTCCCTACCAGTAAGAGGGGCAAGATGTAAAAACCTGCGGACCACACGGAAGAGCTCAGCCGGACGGTTCTCTGCAGATGCAATGGTGGCAGAGAGGTGTGCCCTCTTAGCTGCCACCACTGCTCTGGAATAAGCTTTTAATTGGGCCCTAGCCCGTGTCCGGTCAGATTCGGCACGAGTCTTCCGCCACCGACGCTCTAGTCGTCTGCTCTGCCGCTTCATCGTTCGCAGCTCCTCAGAAAACCAAGGAGCCGCTCCGATTCTGCGACTGGGCAAAGGACGCTCAGGAGCGATCTCATCCAGGGCCCTGGCCATCTCCGTATTCCAGAGGTCGACCAGGGCACCGGGTGGGTCTCCAACTCTGGCAACAGGAAAATCCCCCAGAGCCCTCAGGAATCCGTCTGGATCCATCAGCCTCCGAGGGCGGATCATAAAATGTGATCCCCCGCCATTGCAGAGGTGAGAAGCCGCAACGAGCCTAAATCCCACCAGACAGTGATCTGTCCATGACAAAGGAGTGATCTTAATCTCCTCCACCTCCAGATCACCATCAACCTGCCCCGCAGTAAACACCAGGTCCAGCGTGTGTCCCGCCTCATGCGTCGGGGCAGATATTCTTTGAGACAGACCCATGGTTGCCATGGAGGCCATGAAATCCTGAGCCGCAGGTGTTCCCGGGGCCTCGGCATGGACATTAAAGTCCCCCAACACCAGAAGGCGGGGGGACTCCAACACCACGCTCGAGACCAGCTCCGTCAGCTCAGGTTCCCCAGGGACATCACTAGATATGCCCACAGCGGCGTCCAAGTCATGCCGGATCTGATCGACCTTATCTGCAAAGTGTTTTGCGAACTCGTCACAGCGAGCCTCCGTGTGCTCCTCCCTACCAGTAAGAGGGGCAAGATGTAAAAACCTGCGGACCACACGGAAGAGCTCAGCCGGACGGTTCTCTGCAGATGCAATGGTGGCAGAGAGGTATAATATATATTTATAATATATAGTTTTATTTTATGTGAATAACAAACCAGAAATTCAAATATACATTACACAGATATAGTAACCATAAATAGTTACAAAAAAAAAGAGAGAAAAAGGGGATATATAAACGATCAGAACATTCATATAACCACAAAATTCATGCTGCTTTGGGTATTCTAATGAGATATTTTATCAAGGAATGGCCTCCAAATACTTTCAAAAGTCCAAATGACGGTGATGACAAAAATAGATAAACACAAAGTGTACTCAGTCCATTGAGCACAAGAAGGTGGGCATTTTTCCTTCCAATGCTGCAACAAAAGTCTCACTGATATGTTTAACAGCAGTCCTAGAGCAGTTGTCATTGGATGCCAGTCTGTTTTTATGAAAAACGAAGAGATATAATTGATCACCTGTTAATTTTTAAACTTTTTTTCTTAATTTCAATTCTTTTGATCGATAGAAGCATACCTGCAGGCAATATCTTTTCTGCTTCACCAAAAAGTTGTGTTCCTGTGCTAGGTGGCATCGGGTGGCCATTAGTGTGGAGAAGAAATCAGTGACCATGATTGTGGACTGTAAGAAGAAAACTACCAAACCACTTGGCAGGAGTGACAGAGCAATGGTTGACACCAATGGCATTACTGTCTTTGGAACAAGGATTCTGGATGAGGAAGTCTTTGAGGTAAATGCTCAATTATCAGATATCAAAAAGGATTAATATTTGGCCTGCCGACAGAGTACCTGGTAAGAGTTATAGCAGAAAGTTGTAGGAAATCCATCTGAGCTGAGTCCCATATAATGCTTTAGGAAACTGAATTTGAAAGTTGTCCCAGTTGGAATGGGATACTTGTGTTTCTGACTCTCTGTTGTCTAAGCATAAGGATTTAAAAAATGTTTACCTCTTATTAAGGTAATGCAGGAGCAGAGGTTCAAAGAGAATAGATCTAAATCTGTTCTTCGTATATTCAGGTCTAAGTATATTCTTCTTCGTATATTTAGGTCTAAGTTTAGTGTATATAGAAATATTGGCTGTAATTCTTCACTCACTTGTGTGTTTTTCCAACCCTACTGATTTTTGTGAGGGTCACACTCCTTGCTTATACTTGGATACTGATTGAGGCAGCCATTGCCCAGATATCCTCCACAAACACGCATGACACAGAGTTCTGTGGTTGAAAACAGGGCCATGAGTTATTAGAATACAAACCGAGCAAAGATTGATCAGCCTACAGTGGGTCCTGACTAGCCTCCAACCCATCGTAGTGCGGGCACCTAACTAGGAGGAGACAGGCAGCTGTCTGCGCCCTCCATTGGGCGAACCACCCTGGCTCAGAACCTGGCTCTGCCCCAACAGACTCCCCCAGGTTCTTCTTAACCAACCCTTGGAAACAGGGTCAAGGAAGCTGAATTGCTCTGCTCACCTTGAGCGTGGTTACCTGAGGATAACCACAAAGGTGGGCATTCCCAATTCCTCTCTGGGGTCAAGCCAGGCTGGCCCTGATCCAGTTAGCCTCAGGGGCCCACCACTGGCCTTAACCCGGCCAGTTGCTTACCTGAGGGTAGACACTGGATCCCTATTTCTCCTCCCTGTCCCGCACTATCCTGCTGAGGCAGCCATTTTCAAGCACTGTGCCACGGCACATTGGTGTGCCTCAAATAGTTCCCAGGAATGTCATGGGAATTTAGGAGAGACTCGTTTATTAGTAGGGCCATTGAGAGATGTGAACCCCTCAGTGGCAGCACAGTGTGACTTGTCAATTAGCCTTGAACATTTTAATGCCTTGCCACTGTGCAGTGAGATGAGGTTGAACATCACTGGATGGAGGTATCCATCTCTGGCACAGAACGTTTCACCTCTGCGTGAATCCTTGTATACTATGTGCTGCACTTTTATAGCCATCCATGAAGAAGTCACTAAGAAGAAGAAGCTTAAACATCCAGATCAGGTGACATATAGATCAGGTGGCATCCAGATCAGGTGACTCAAATCTGGAATTCTGAGTTAATATGTTTTATTCTAAATAAATTTGTTTAGGATGGGGCTGCATTTCTAAGCTTACTTATGTTAAAGGAAGCCTGACTGGAAGTTACCATAGTGTGATTGCATGTCCATGTGATGACATATTTTACATTACAAACGCACTGGATGTGTGGTAAACCTCTCTTTACCACTTGTTAAGATGATACTTGGGCAGCCTTATCCTATCCTTGGTAGTTCCTGGAGTAGTAGCCATGCCAAAATGGTGACCGCCACATCCTGAGGACACCACTGGGGTCTCCTTGGGGTAAGAGAGTGTTTCCTCCCTTACCCTGAGTAATGCTACTGTGGTGCCAATGGGTCTCCCTGACCCTGTGCCCACATTTGAGTGGGTGTAGTATCAAGGAGGCCCATACTGAGCCATCCAGCCCGATGCAAGGTATAAGATTCAACAGTGGAAGCTACCACCAGTCCCCTCCCCCTGCCCAGGTCCTTCCCACCTGCCGTGACAGGCCTTACCATTGGTCAGTGCTGCTAAAGCCCTGCTTGGCCATTCCCCCCCCCCTTGCTGAGGTGCAGTGCCGACCGGCGCTGGCCCCAGCGCATGCACTCCCTTCACTCCAGGTGCTGTAAATATCTTTTTTTGGCACATTTACGACACTCGGAGCTGGCAGTATCCTCACACCATCTGCAATATAGCCCTCAAGAGCAGGCTCTTGATCAGGCTGTTTTAGGGTATAGTATGAGAAAACTCACCCTAAAGTAGTTGACCTTCTGTTACTGGCTGTCAGGATGTCCAGGACAAAATATAGAAGATGAACTATTCCTGCTCCATTTATGTTCAGTTCATGTAGAAAACCCCAATTATCTATCCCAGTAGAATGATGCACCTTCTGAAGATGTGGAAATGGGGAAGGGGGTAAGAGAGGGACTTTGCTTTGAACATATTAAAAAAACCGTAGGAAGAGGAAGCACAACCTAGACACGCTTCCTTTCCTTCTACTTGCTTTGCATATCAAAAGAAGTTGTTACCTGAGATTGAGCTCAATATGATTGAGCTCATGATGTGAGATTGAGAATGAGCTCATGATTGAGATTAAGCTCATGATGTGAGATCATGCTCCAAAGCAGACTTCCTTAAAAACAAGTTCTGCTTTCATCTGTTGAACCTTGATTTAGAACATTCATCACAAACTTCACATGGAAACCTTTGAAAATGCTTCTGTGTGATCCCGTGTGTCCGCCATGCCTGTAACATGTGGTACTGAAGCTGTCATATGGAAAGGGTCAACTGGAGAGGTCTATGTTCAATTAAGTTGCCTTCTGGAAAAGTTAGCACTGGCATGGAAAATCTCTGTGCAGTGCCAGAATGACATGACAGCTGGTCCTAGATGTTATAGCCACAGTGGGGATAAGTGATCTCATGAAGATATTTCCAGGAGTCTCAACATGAGGTTCATAAATGTGTTCCAGTTCTTACATCCAAGAAAATGTGCATGGTTGAGATGCCACTGCCCAGTGTCCACACTTGAGTGCAGGATTGTAGCCTTCATTCAGTTGGTGAGAGGCTGGCCCAGAATGGTCTCTGTTTATAATGAATGCCTTCTGATGTTTATTTATTTCATAAATCTTTCCAGTAACTAGAGAAGGTTTGGCAAAAGGAAGTATATTTTTCCACAATTTAAAAGCCAGGAAGAAGGATTATACAGAAGACTGAAATACATCTGTTTAGAGAAATGTATATATGAGACTCAACTCCTTATAGGAGGGATTGCCTAGAAAGATTATTTTAACAGACTGCTGGAGGACATTTAGGTTTTCAGGCATCTGATATTTACAAGCCTGTCTGCCAAAGAAAATATTCCAGGTTGAAAAGACAGACTATAAGAATAGATGTGGTAGTTAGCTGCTTTTTTATTGCTTTATGCAGAGTTGATCAGCGAAGTCCCAGAGAAGGTCAGGTATCCTTCAGTGTTTTTTTTTAAAATCCAAACACCTGGCTGAGAGTCTGCTCTATTTCAGTCCTGTGTCTTTCAGCCCCTGCTAATTGGGCAAGCGGCACTTTTTCAAGTGATGTTCCTCTTATATTTAGCAGGAGGAGAGTAATTGTCCCTCTTCACCCCTGCACAGTGTCTTTTCTAGTGGTTGTTGCTGGTGGTGTTCTGCATGTATGTGTGTGTGTGTGTGTGTGTGTGTGTGTATATATATATATATATATATAAAAGGGACGTGGTGGCGCAGCGAGTTAATCCGCTGTCGCTGGGCTTTCAACCGCAAGGTTGGGAGTTCGAGACTGCACGACGGAGTGAGCTCCCGTCGCTTGTCCCAGCTCCTGCCAACCTAGCAGTTCGAAAGCACCTAAAATGCAAGTAGATAAATAGGGACCACTTTGGTGGGAAGGTAATGGCGTTCCGTGCGCTACGGCGTAGAATCATGCTGGCCACCATGATCGGACAAAAACGCCGATATATATAT
>JAJKFI010000065.1:4404565-4419952 GCA_029204185.1 Lerista edwardsae
TTGGGGACAGGGAGCCATTTAACTTTATAATTATTTTTTGCCTGTAAACTACTTTGTGAACTTTTGTTGAAAAGCGGTATATAAATACAATTGATTGAATTCCATGCATCACAAGTACAATTCCCCCCAATGTCTCCTAAAGTGAAATATGGAGCAAACTGAGGCATTATGATGCCAAAGGCAGCCAAAATAGTGCAGATTTAAATGGCAAAGGTGTTGTAAGGATCTTGCGTTGATCTGAACTATTGTAGGATTTTTCCTAAAACATTTGAAGTTAGTTTGGAGAATATCCTTCACGTGGAAGAGCTAGTGAGGGAATTCCAAAGTATTCGATAAGCCATGCACTTCTTATTAAAATGTCACACATTACTGGCAGTACAAGGTTTTGAACAGAGGGGTCTTGAATGATGGAGAGAAATGATCAACAGCTGAGGCTATGGTGAAACACACACAGTTTGCATTGATGGCAAGGGTTTTGCGCATAGGGTTCTGGGGATCAGTGCATAACTTTGATTTTCTTTCATTGACTATAAATGTACATTTTTGAATGTAAAAAGAAAGCTAGCTCAACAGAGGCAGATCTAAGGGACGGCAAAGCTCTAAGTTTTGCAAGAAGCCTTACCTTGCAGTGGAAATCACTCCTCTCCTGCACAGTTTTAGCCAATCCTCACAGGGAAAAGCAACATCTTGGCGTTGCTTACTGGCTACAGCAGCAAGGGAGAGGAGGGATTTACATGACAGGGTAAGGCTTCTTGCAACACTTAGAGCTTTGCCCTCCCTGTAGATCCGCCTCTGTAGCTCAACGAAAAGAAGCAACCAATAGGGTGTGTGGTAAGAAACGGAGGATAGTCCCAAGATATAATGGAAAGGAAATGTTTTATTTATTTTCAAAATGTATAGATCAGAGGTTCCCAAACTGTGAGTCTGTGGCCTAGTAGTGGTCTTATGTGAGGTGATATGAAATCTCTGCCTGTAATATTTGATGGCATAAAGTAGAACTGGGACTCAGTTTTTAGAATGACAATCTGTCCAGGACCCATCAGAAGTGCTGTCATGGCCAGAAGTGCTGTCATTGTGATGCCAGTGCCTGCTGCTTTCCTGAGAACACAGCAATAAGTTGAGTTATTTCTCAGCCACTTTCCAATAGCAAAGTGAATCAGAAAGGGGAAAAGCCCATTTACAACCTGGATACAAGCTAAATAACGACACAGCCCTCCCTTTTTCCAGCACCCGATCTTTCCATGTTTTCAGTATGCCAGAGCTAAATGCTTTGAGACCCACCTGAAATTGGCTTGCAACCCACCTAGTGGGTCCAGACCCACAGTTGAAAAACATTGGCATAAAGTTATTCATTGCGTTACAGTCTCTGATGCATGTGAACTCATTTGCAATGGCAATGGTGAATTAATAACCTGGGAGATTAAAATTTGAAAAGGGTATTTGTGAGTGGGGCTGGAATGAGAAGTAAGAACCTGCCTCTCTGTTGTGTGATCTTTTGATTAATAGGGAGGGGGAGAGGAATAATAATTTTGAATAGGAGCCTTCCACTTCTTCCCTTCCAGATGGTCATGGATTTTTTTTAAAGAAGCAAGTATTATTCCATTGCTTCAGAACTTTAAATTAAAAAATAATAATTTAAAAAAATGCATACCAGAAAGACTTGAGATTTCTTGGATTCACAGACATCCAGAGTAGAAGTATGAGTACACTATGTGTAGATGGTTATTCAGATGCTTTGGGTGTATTTTTCTACAAGCCTTTCAATGGAATCTGTGTGCTGAAAGGTCTGGAAAACATGGGACGTGCAGAGCAGAGCAAACTCTTCCAGTAACATTTGGACCCTGGTATATTAGAATCATATTTTTCAGTACCATGGCTGAATAGCTAAGGAGGAAGTGAAATTGGCAATGACTCATTGGAGAAATAGTGTGACTGCCTGTAAGTGCTTTATTTGGAATGTAAACTTTTCAGCACTGAGAACAGCAGCACTTTCATAGGGTTTGCTACAGCTAAAGGAATTCATAGTCATTTTGGAAGAATGTAGGGTTTTTTTGTTTTTTTTGTTTTTGCAAGAGGCGAAGAAGGAATAGCAAACTGTTGATGTGTTGTGAGTCCCAAAGAATGAGAAGGTAAGCATACTGCCTGTTTGTTTGATGGTACCAAGCATTTAAAAAAATCTTTGTTGGGCACCGGGTGATGGTGACATCTATCAACAGAATTTTTGTTATAGTCCATCTGAATGCTGGAGCAGCTGACGAACAAGGAGGCTTTCCTTGCATCCTAAGCTTCAGGTGGATGTGGAAAGTTGTTAATTGGCCACCTGCATCGAGGCTGCAGTAGAATTTTCTTCCTTGTTCTGATTGGCTGCTGAAGCCTGGGAGATTGTTTTTCCTCCATGTCGCACTTCCATCCTCCTCGGGCTGTGGGTGGTTTGATAAGATAAAGTAGGCGGCATTGACACATTTCAGCTGGCTTAGCTGTTCCATTTCCAGGTACAACTAAGCAGCGGGGCCTCAAATTAGAGCCAGTGAGTCCCTCAGGTGATGTTGGCACATGGCAGAGGCAGCTACTGCCCCTTCTCCCAGCTGCCCCACACTTACAAAAGCAGCTACCAGAGATGTTCCTAGAGGGGGGGGGCAAAAAATGCTAAGTTTTGCTGGCGCCTGAGCTCCTGTGTAAAGTGGCCCTTCCCTTCACCTTTAGAGCTATTTGGCTTTGTTCTCAGAGCCTTGAATGGCTCTGACGGTGAGCGGGAAGGGCCGCTTTACACAGGAGCTCAGGCTCCTGCAAAATTTATGTTCCTTCGCCAGGAATTCTACTGGCAGCTACCACCAAAAGTGCAGCTACCACAAACAGAGGCAGATCTAAGAGAGGGCAAAGCTCTAAGTTTTGCAAGAAGCCTTACCTTGCAGTGGAAATCACTCCTCTCCTGCACTGTTTTAGCCAATCCTCACAGGGAAAAGCAACATCTTGGCGTTGCTTACTGGCTACAGCAGCAAGGGAGAGGAGGGATTTATATGACAGGGTAAGGCTTCTTGCAACACTTAGAGCTTTGCCCTCCCTGTAGATCCGCCTCTGACCACAAAGCTCCTCTCAATCCTGACCCTTCTATTATTATTAGTGGCATCATCTCTTCATCTTCTTCCTCTGTTGCCATAGAGCTCCTCTTCCCTCCTATCCCATCTTTAACCACCACTTAGAGGGCATGAATTGAAGGAAGGAGTCACATGGGTGCTCTAGCCCAGGGGTCTCCAAACCTTATAGCAAAGTGGTTTCCAACCTAGGGGTCAGGACCCCTCAAGGGGGGAGGGTCTCAAACTGATTTTCAGGGGGTCATGAAAAGCTTGAGGCAGCCATCTTAAAAAGCTGGACACCACCATCATGGAAGCTTCATTTTGGCTAGGGAAGAGGCTTCCCCATTAAACTGTGTTCCTCAATTATTGTGGCTGTGAGGAAAATTACTCCCTTGCTAAGGTCTCGTCTTGGTGTGTGTGTGTGTGTGTGTGTGTGTGTGCGCGCAATTAAATCTCTCCCTGGTCTCTTTACAAGCAGGCATGTCATGCCTTCCATGTGCATGCCTAGGTGAGTCTCAGCACATGGAGAAGAGAAACCTAAATACTCTGAAGAATATCAGAATTTTGGCTTTATCACACTTGATCAGCAATGGCATAGAGAAGTCACAATGCCTTCTATGCAGTGTTTTTCATGGTGCTGAAACAATCACTGAAAAGTGAGGGAGAACCCATTAGGGTTTAGGGTCTTGTCATGCCCTGCATACTGAGCAGAAAAACAGAAGGAGAAGTTGGAGTGGGAGGGACAGGACCCCATCCTTGAACTCTGGCGCTAGAGGAGTGTCAGCTAAGGCTGTTAGGTAGGACTCTGATGTGGAGAGAAAAAAATTAAATAAATAAAAACAACTATGACATAAGACATAAGAAATTTATTTGTCATTACACTCACAACTGGGTGCAACGAAATGAGGTGCTCTTCCCCAAGGTAAAACTGGACAACACCAAAACTAAAATATGCACAATCAACCATACAACAATCACTTATACAAATATAAATACCCCATTGCTCCCAGCAATTTAAATTCCACAAAAACTTATGACCCCGCATTTAAACTCAATACTGCACTTGGGTAAAAACTGTTTCTGAATCTGCTCGTCCTTGCTTTCAATACCCTAAATCTCCTTCTCGATGGTAATAGTTCAAAGAGCTGATGTCCCGGATGAGAGGAGTCTTTCAATATATTAGATATCTTCCTCTTGCATCTATTTTTATACAGTTCTTCCAAAGAGGGGAGTAAACAGCCAATGATGTTTTGGGCCGTCTTGATCACCCTTTGAATTGCCTTTTTCTCTGCCACTGTGCAGCTCGTGTACCATACACAGAGACAGTAGGATAATATGCTCTCAATTGAACTCCGATAGAAGGTGATTAGCAAACTCTCAGCCAATTGTTGCTTTCTAAGAATCCTTAGAAAATACAACCGTTGTTGTGCCTTCCTAATTAAAGCAGTGGTGTTCGCACTCCAAGTCAGGTCATTAGTTATGATGGTCCCAAGAAACTTACATTCAACCACCTGTTCCACACAAACTCCATCTATATACAGTGGCTGAATGTCTGCTCTTTTTTTCCTATAGTCCACTATAAACTCCTTGGTTTTTCGGATATTAAATAGAAGATTATTTTCTTTGCACCAGCGGGATAGCTGTAATACCTCATCCCGATACGCAGACTCATCATCCCCGGAAATAAGTCCTACTAATGTAGTATCGTCCGCAAATTTGATAATCCTATTATTGGGATGGTTATTGGTGCAATCCGATGAATAAATGGAGAACAGTAGTGGACTAAGGACACAACCTTGTGGAGTGCCAGTGCTGAGTATCTTGTCAGTAGAGATGTAATCATTCAGTTTAACTCTATGGAATAACTACTCAAAAAATCCAATCTTATGTCTACTCAGAGTCCTATTATAGTCAATGGGGGCTTACCCCTATGAACACATGGATAAGATTTCAGCCTAACAGTGAAATCTTATAGTTCACTGGGATTGACTCCTAAGTAAATGTGGATAGGATTAAAATATCTGAGCAATACTGAATAATGCTTGAAATTCTAGGACCATGAATTCTTTAGGGCTGATACATCTTGGTCCTAATTAGCAGCCTTGATGAAATGGGAGCTCACCCCCAATGTGCTTGGTGCCATAAGCTTTTTGTGAACATAAAAAAGTCTACTTGTGTCAACCTGTACAATATCACCACAACGCATTAGTGTCAAAGCTAGGCAGAATATTTGTAAGACATTCAGGGACATAATAGATATATATGATTATTATCAAATCCAAGCTCAACAAATAACAGAAGGAAAAGTATTTTGCAGAAACACCCCATTCTTAACACATTTCCAAAACCAGATTTCATTGGAAACTTCTACAGAAAGTTTCAAATGCTATTTAATTTTCCACACTGACATCTGGGGTTTGGCTGGGAGCAGAATCAGTCATGCCAAAAATACCAGGGAGCTACTGTTCTGACAGTATTGCTGTTGGGGATTTTTAAAAAAAGGCTTTGGGCATTTTCCCATTAAATATCTCTTTCATACATAACCCTATTTGTCTGTCCGTCCCCTGGCATGGTTGTGAACCACAGTTTGATTGTGATGTGCACTCTTAGCTGATACGTGTGCTGATTATGCACGACTGTAGATCCTAGAAATGAAACAGTAGTTCAAGGTAAGTCTTCTTTCTCACGTGGCAGGAAGTTGATTTGCTCCCCCTTCCTTTGTGCTGTAACTTGTAAGGGGTTGAACTTGCTCATACCAGCCAGGGAGAGCTGCAGAGGTGTTTCTACAGGGATGGCAAAGCTATAAGTGTTGCAAGAAGCCTTACCCTGTCATGTAAATCCCTCCTCTCCCTTGCTGCTGTAGCCAGTAAGCAAGCCAAGATGTTGCTGTTCCCTGTGAGGATTGGCTAAAACTGTGCAGGAAAGGAGTGATTTCCACTGCAAGGTAAGGCTTCTTGCAAAACTTAGAGCTTTGCCATCCCTGTAGAAACACCACTGGAGAGCTGGCTGGTATTTCTTCTCAGTATCCAATGCTTTTTTCCAGAGGGAGACACATGTCAACGGACATATGAAAAAGGACCTGCAAATTGCTCCTGGATCCCTTTTCTGCCACTTTCTGTAATATGCAAAATAAATCATCCACTATGGTTCCAATTTGTCTGGAAATTCTGATGAATTGTAAATGAAAACCCTCTGGGTTTGTTTGTTTTTTTTAATTCAGATCAATTGTTTGTGAATTTGGGACAAGCACAATGTACATCAGTGAAATACGATGAGTTTGCGCTGTCCACTTCTCCAAGCCCTTGTTGTTGCCTTGTTCTAGAACAGGCACCTGGTGTTTCTATGGGTCTAAGAGCATATTTTCTTTCCTTGTAAAGTAAATGTGTGTTGCCACTGTCACAAGATCACATGCTCCCGTGGCAAAGTCTCATGCAAATGGGTTGCACACCTGGGGCTGAGAGGCCCCAAAGTTCATGGCAGCTCTATGATCCTAAGCACTCTTGGAGTTGAATCTCTGTGGAACTTATGGGTCTTACCTCTTAGCAAACAGGTGCTTCCTTGGGTTGCAATTGTGTCTTAAAAAATTAGGTGAATTTATAACCCTGAGCATTAATTAAGCATGTCTTCTGTTTGTCAAAATGCAGACACACTGGGAATTTAGCTAAACTAATGAATGCTACTTTCCCCTTCATTCTAATTATTCTCTTCAGAACTTTGAGATACTAGTTTGGAATACAATCCAGCTAACCGCCCAGTCCTATGCTCCCCCTCCATTGATACGGTCATGCCAAAACAACTTATGCTGCATCCTGTGCGGGGAAATTCTGGAGGTCTCTTCTAGGTAAATGATGGAAGACTTTGTCAAATAGAGTAGCCCAGGGGTGTCAAACTCATTTCATATGGTGGGCCAGATAACAAATGGCTAGCATCACCAACCCCAGCCTGGTGACAGCTGTGCCTCATGCTTGCATAGGCTATTTCAGCAGTTCAACATCTTTTGTTGCTATCTCTCAGTGCCCGTTGGTAAGAACAAGAGTTTTCTGACATTCCTGGCTGCTGCAAAAATGTACAGGCAAAGGAGATCCCCTGGTGAGAGAGCACTAAAAATGTTAGCCCCCCCATCTGCAGTCTGAAATGCTACAGCTCACTCCACCGACTCAATATTTACTGCATGACCAAACCTCAGATAAGATTTTGTGTGAAAAGAATTAAAAGTGAAAGTTTTCCATATTACTCCAAAGTCAACGTTGGTTTGCGTGCATCCAAGAAGAAATGCTTAGCGCTGTGTGCAGTCTCTTGCTGCCATGGACTACCCCAGAAGGTCAATGAGAGTTAATGATATAGGTGGATTTGGGAAGGATCTGGTAATTATACGGACAATAACTGCAATTATACTTATGTAAGTGACGGACCTGATCCAGTCAGGTGCTGAGCGCTCTGAGCGCCGAATAATGACACTTTAATCAACGCTAGACAGTAATGAGCCCTGTTATAGGGCTAATCAAATCTCAGGCTTCAGTGAGCTGAACATAACAGAGTTCAAAAAGGGACATGCTCTTCCCTGACCCTGTGCAAGCAGCAGGGCACAGCTAGGCAACTACATGACTGGAGTAATTCACGGAATCTGAAACGTCAGGATTTGGGAGCTGATGAAACATAATGTTGGGCAAAAGCTGGGTCAACCCAGCCAAAGTGAGGCATGTCTCGGTCTCAGTAATTTCAAACGTTAAGCAGGTGATGAAACTTTCTCACTGAAATCCATGGGACTCATCAGGGCTGAATTTTGACTTACTATGCCTCATGATTTTGTGCTGTGTTTTAATGATAGTTTTAAGCTAT
This sequence comes from Lerista edwardsae, assembly GCA_029204185.1. Classification (NCBI taxonomy): domain Eukaryota; kingdom Metazoa; phylum Chordata; class Lepidosauria; order Squamata; family Scincidae; genus Lerista; species Lerista edwardsae. Next base: position 4,412,479 of record JAJKFI010000065.1, read on the forward strand.
GGTTTATTCAAGTATATTTATTTTAGACCCACCTGTCTATCTGCAACTAGACCCACCACATCATAGCATATGCCTATATCACAATCCCAAATAGTGTTAAACAACTGATTTAGCTGAAGGAGGATCTCAGCCATGGAATGACATGAGGAGCACAATCCTAAATTGTGCTGTAATGGTGAGGGCAGTAGGCCTGCGCCATATCCAGCACACCTCAGGTGCGCTGGGGAGCCTCCCCTATGAGTTCCTTGGATCTATGTGCCTAAATAGCAGGCGCAGATCTGAGAAGCCACACAGCGCGAATTGGGGCCACGTGGCCTCTGGACGGAACCTTGGATGCAGCCTAACGGCCGCATTCCAACCCCACCTTCTCCCTGGGCCGGCATGCACACCTGCCCCCCCCACCCTCCCTTGTGCCAGCTGGGCTTGGCTGGTGCAAGGGTGGCTCGGTGCCAGTGATCTTGGGCTGACACTACTGCTAACATCAACCCAAGAGCTCTAGCGCCCACGTGGAGGTGCTGGTCGGCGCACCCCATGTTGGCGCTAGTTAACCCCAAGTACAGTAAATAAATAAAATGCATAAGAAAGCCTTTGCTGGATTTCAACATCTAGCCTGGTGTTCTTTTTCATGCTGCAGCAAGCTCATAAGTAGTATAGAAAGGCAGCAGCAACTAGTTCCCAACAGTAGGCATTCAGAAGTATACAGCCCCTGGATCTGGAGAATTGGTTTAACTATCTTGGATAATAGCTATAGAGAGTATGCAGGTAACGTCATTGGCATATTGAGCAGAATGAGATAAAATGCTGATTGTGCACTACTTCAGACCGTAGTTGTAGAATCTCTGTTTTACACACATAGGGTGTGTGTGTGTGTGTTGCTATAAAACTAGGTTCTAGTTCAGCCTTTCTATTAAAAAAAAATCCCTGCAAATTGAAGACCAGTGCAGCTATCTAAAGTGTGAACTGGAAACCTGGCTTTAGAGCAGCATCAATTGCACAAGGTAATGGCACAGCCTTACAGCCCTCGAAAACTGTTTCTTATAATCTGATTCTCATTTGTTTATGTCTTGTTCATTTGATAAAAAGACAGTGCTAGCCAACCCATGGGAGCAGTTAATGTTGGTGGATGATCTTAATCCTGACTTGAGTTCTATTTACAAACAGAAGCTCAAATAATAGGCAATGCTGAATATTTCATGATGGACCAACAGTGTATGGCTTGGTACTAGAAAGAAAGGAAATTACTGTATATTAAAAGCACTGCAGAAAGTGTGTGAGTGAGAGAGATCACAGATGGGTGGTATTGGCTAGCATATGGCATTGACACAAGAATTTTCAAATATTCCTCATGAAATATTTTGTGCCTAAATAGTATATAGCAAAACACTTTTTTTATTTTGCCAGTTTTAAAGATTGGTCACTTTTTTATTTATTATAGTTAGTATGAACAATACAAAAGATCGTTAACATTTTGTTTGAGAGTCCCTTCTTTGTACTGTACAATAGGTCCAGATGTCTTATTGACTAAACGTGCCTGTCATTAAACCAAGCACTGAGAACTTCTGGCTCATGTACAACATGGAAACTGGTTTTTCACTGTTTTCCAAACACATACTAAGAAGTAGTTCCATTATTCAGTTGTGAGTGGATCTGGAAATGGTGTAGCTGTCTTGTGTTATACAGTCCACTGCTCATCTCGTTCTCCCCAAAGGCCCCATCCTAACCTTGATGTTGGGCCAACGCTAGCTGTTACCAGCAGCGTCAGCCCAGCAATGCTGGCCAAAGCCGGCAGCACAACACTCCTATGCCAGCTGAGTTCGGCTGGCACAGGGGGCATTTCTGGGAATGGGGTGGGCGTTTTTGGGGGGGGGTGGGCATGGCAAGAGGCATGCCGACCCAGAGAGGAGGGTGGAGGTGGGATGCGGCCTAACGTCCCTGTGCCTCGTGGCCCCAGTTCGGAGCAGAACAGCAGGCGAAGATCCGAGCAAGCGCATCGGAGTGACTGCACCTACCCTGGGGTAGGGCGCTAATGTGTCCTTGGCCTATGGAGCTCCCAACTTGCGCTGGATACCTGCCAGCATGCCTGCTCCAGCACAGGTTAGGATTGCGCCCACAATGTCATTGGGCTATGAGAAGGATTTCTGAATAGTCTTCTGTATAAAATATACCAGTTCCTACATGTTGGGGAGAAGGCTTTTTTGTTTTAACTTCTGTTTCCCTCTGTTAGTACCAAAATCAGTTGGGGTTTGTTGATCTTCTTTTTATTGTCCACTTATACATCCTATTATGTCCACTTTGTGGAAGTGAGTTTTGAAAGCGGCACATATATTTATTAAACAAAGGATAGCTACGGCCAACTTAGACACGGCCTGGGAGATGTGTGAGTAGGAGCCGCTGCTTTGTTTGTCTGACTGCCAATAGCAGTTGTAGGGGGCCTGATATGGGCTGGGACTAACCTGGGCTAGGGAGGAGAGAGGGGATTAACTCTTATTCCCCTGCCACCACATTCCCAATGCAAATCGCAGGCACATGGTCAATGCCTGCTACAACCATTTATAGACATTGTGGGTGGTCATGGGTCTCTCACATTGTGTGCCAGTCCAATTGAAGAGTAATGGTGTACATTGTGCCAAACCGCAGTTATCCATGAAGTAGAAAAAACCCCAACAACCAACAGGCCTTCCTTTTTCAGACGCGAAATCAATAGTGACGTCATTTTCCAAAATGCTTACTTTTTTTTCCAGATCATCCAATAAGTGCCTCTTTCAGTGTCCCATTGTATCTCCTTTCTTTAAAGATCAGAGGAATGGTTCCAGCAATTGTGAGTTCAGACTATTGTTGAGAGATCTGGGAACCATTTGCATTTTTGGAGCGCTCCAAAACCCTGTGTGCCGCCAAAGTGTTTATAATTAAATTGTTGTGAACATCACAGCATCTCTGTTGCAGCCTGTTGCTGAGACTTGATACATCCTGAGTGTGGGATTCATTATATCTCTTGCTTTGTTCTAGCGCGGTAATGGATCATGTAAATGTTTTTGAAGAAACGCCACTCACGAGGCTTCAAAAAGGTTTCAAAGCATGCATATTATTCCATATGCTTATTACACACATCTATATGTGTATGATCAAAATAATTATTCTCACTTCTTCCAACACTTGGGCGAATATGATATTTCAATCATGAAACAAATCTTGCAACAAGTTTATAAGCATACCATGCATTTATGTTTCTTGGCAGACACTCCCATAACCTCTTCGTTAATTCACAGCACAAGCCTATGGGCATCTTCTGCTGCTAGAACGAGTGTTCCATCGGCAGCAGGCCCTCTTTGCTGACCCTGGAGACACAGTGATAATGTGAGCAACAGGGCTGTCAATGCAAATAGTTGTATAAGAACATAAGAAGAGCCCTGCTGGATCAGGCCAAAGGCCCATCTAGTCCAGCTTCCTGTATCTCACAGCGGCCCACCAGGTGCCCCAGGGAGGCATGAGACAACAAGATGCTTGCATCCTGTTGCCACTCCCTTGCACCCAGTACTCTGAAGTAGCCTACTGCTAATGTAAGGAGGCTACAACCCATCATTGCCTATAGCCCACAATGGACTTTTCTTCCGGAAATCTGTCCAATCCCCTCTTAAAGGCATCAAGACCAGATGCCATCACCACCTCCTGTGGCAAAGAGTTCCAGAGATTAACTACCCTCTGGGTAAAAAAGTACTTCCTTTTATCTGTTTTAACTCACCCAACCCTCAGTTTTAGCGGATGCCCCCCCTGGTTCTGGTGTTGTGAGAGAGGGAAAAGAACATCCCTTTATCAACTCTATCCCTTCCATGCATAATTTTGTATGTCTCAATCATGTCCCCCCTCAGGCGCCTTTTTTCTAGGCTGAAGAGCCCCAAACGCTGCAGTCTTTCTTCATAAGGGAGGTGCCCCAGCCCCGTAATCATTTTTGTCACTCTCTTCTGCACCTTTTCCAGCTCCACTATGTCCTTTTTGAGATGTGGCGACCAGAACTGGACACAATATTCCAGGTGCGGCCTTACCATCGATTTGTACAATGGCATGATAATATTGGCTGTTTTATTCTCAACCCCTTTTTTAATTACCCCGAGCATGGAATTGGCCTTCTTAATTGCTGCTGCACACTGGGTCGATACCTTCATTTAATTGTCCACCAACACCCCAAGATCTCTCCTGAGCTGTCACAGACAGCTCAGAACCCATTAGCCTATAGGTGAAGTTTTGTTTTTTTGCCCCAATGTGCATCACTTTACATTTGTCTACATAGAAACGCATCTGCCATTTGGCTGCCCATTCCCCCAACTTGGAGAGATCCTTCTGGAACTCTTCACAATCCTTTCTGGTTTTTACCACCTGGAAAAGTTTAGTGTCATCTGCAAACTTGGCCACCTCGCTGCTTATCCCTGTCTCCAGGTCATTTATGAATAAATTAAAAAGCACGGGCCCCAAGACAGATCCCTGGGGCACTCCACTTTTCACCTCTCTCCATTGTGAAAATTGCCCATTGACCCCCACTCTCTGTTTCCTGGCCCTCAACCAATTCTGGATCCATAAGAGGACTGCCTGCTTATTCCCTGACTATGAAGTTTCTTCAGCAGCCTTTGATGGGGGACTGTGTCAAACGCCTTCTGAAAATCCAGGTATATTATATCCATAGGTTCACCCACATCCACGTGCCTGTTGACCTTTTCAAAGAATTCCAAAAGGTTTGTGAGGCAAGACTTACCCTTACAGAAGCCATGCTGACTTTCCTTTAGCAGTACTTGCTCCTCTACGTGTTTTAGGATTTTATCTTTGATGAGGCTTTCCACCATCTTACCTGGAACAGACGTTAGGCTGACCGGCCTGTAGTTTCCAGGGTCCCCCCCTTCTCCCTTTTTTAAAGATTGGCAATGAGATAGTTCCATTTGTGTTTTGTCATATCATCATGTAACCAAAAGTTGATTGACTTTGTAGTGCTATAAAGTAATTATAGGCATGCCCCGGCATCCACTGATTTGGTATCCATGGTTTCAGTTATCCACAGATACCATGGATACTGGGACGCCTACTAAAAAGACAAGGGGAGCTTTAAATAAATCTGTTTTTACCTTGTTGCAGCAAAACCATTGATATCCCCCTAGCTTTGAAAAAGCATACTCAGTATCCACAGTTTCAAGGATCCTTGGGGGTGGGGTCCAGAACAGAACCTCAGCAGATACCGGGGCATGCCTGTATGTTCACTTCATAACCCCAGTGAGGTTTTTACAGGGAGGGTGGCAAAACGCTATGTTTTGCAGGAACCTGAGCTCCTGTGTAGCGTAGCCCTCGCCTTCAGAGCCATTAATGACCTTAAAAATTATTGCTAAAAGCATCAAAGTTTAATATTTATCAATGCATATTTTACAAAGGAAAACAAAGGATGAATGCACACTTCCAGTTCTTTTTTCCTAAAGAAGGGCCAGTAGCCTTTCTCAGTAGTGGCTTAAAAAAACTAGATGACTTAAAAAGAGTTTCAAACTCAATGCTAAATATAAGAGGTGGTGATTATAATTGGTGGTGATTAGCCAGGAGACTAGCACTTTGTGCCTGCTAAAATTGAATCAGCATACCTCTAAATACCAGGTGCTGAGGACAAATACTAGGGGGAAATTGTTTATTTAATGATCTACTTATGGGGTTCCCAGAGGCAGCTGACTGACCATTGTTGGATGCTTTTGACCAGGATGGATTTCTGGCCGTCATTCACAAGGCTCTCCTTATGGTTTTATTTATTTTGAACAGTATAGAAAAAAACAAGGCATGAAATTCCATTAGTAGAAGATTACTAGACAAATATTTAGTCTGTGCAACTGTATTTCCTCCCCTTCTTGAGTGTCAGGAAGACGTAGCGTTGCTCTCTTTTGGCTGAAGGAAATATTCCTGCATTCCAGTCAGTGATGTCAGTCTTTCAATTGCTGGTGAAGTCGTTCTCTTGAGGCTCCTAAATCCCACATTTTCTCTCTTGTGTGATCTGGGATGTATGCACATATGTATTCATGAGAGCTTGTTCCTCTTCTATTCTTTTGCTGGGAAATTTGTGCTTCACGGTTTACTCCCACCTGGTACTGTTGGCCTTATATTATTAATACTGTCAGAATCATTCATTTTTGAACCAGAACTTTCCCATTACTCAAATATATATGATAATCCTTTCCTTATGAAGTGGGGGGGGGGAAAGGACCCCAGCTATAAACAAATAAAGTCTGTCAGAGAATATTTGTAAGACCAAAATCCCCCAAGAAAATTGGATTACTAGTACTTTGTCAAAAACTAAAATGTGTGTGTGGGGGGGGGGAGGAAGGAAGGATGAAAATATAGAACAGCAGAACACAAAACCACATTTACCCCATGTGTGAAAGAGAGCCAAGGTGGTATAGTGTTACTGGAATTGGGTTTAGACCTGGAAGACCCTGGGTCACATGACCCTGCTCAGCCATGAAGTTTCCTAGGTGACTTGGAGCCAGTCATTATCTCTCAGCCTAATCTACCTCACAGCGTTGTTGTGGTGTAAGATGAGGGAAGGAACTGTGTACACCAACCTGAGCGCCTTGAAAAAAGGATGGTAGAAATATATAGAAAATAGATAAATAAGGAGCCCTCGCTTGACTGTACCCAGACAGTTCCATGTGTAACAGTATCTGCTCTTGACAAACCCAATATCTTAGGATAAATAATACTATGTGAACTAAAACTTGGATCAACTCAATACCTGAAATGTCAGACCTAGTAGGAATTGAAACAAGCAATACCAAAATTACTTTGCTGTGAGAATTACGTTAGTCCCCTTTTTTATTTTAATATAAGGAAAATAATGCATGCATGCATAATAACTATCTCCATGCAGATATCCCAGAGTGGTGATGGTTGTGGGAAAAACAAGGTAGGGATGGATGTATACAGAGAATATTAGAAACTGTAGGAAAATATTAGAAACTGCAGAAAAAGATCAGTCAAAAAATGACTCATTGTCTCCTCACGAGCCCCCCCCCCAAATTGTCCCCATGTGATAGGGCCAACCAGGCTAGAAGGCAGGTGAGATGGGTTGCCTCAGGCACCAGATGGATGAAGATGGCACCCAATGCCCATTAACTACATCCTTAGCTGTCTCACTTTGCACCTGCTAAACTTGTCCTCTGCCTTGACTCTGTTGCTCTTTTCAAATAAGGCAGGAGGATGGGCAGGGAAAAGGAAGTTGGGAGAAACACTGACCCACTTCCAGAAATGGAAAAAATTTCCCTTGGCTGTGTGTGTGTGTGTGTGTGTGGGAATCCCGCCAGCCTGGAAGACACCATCAGCTTCTTGGCAGCAAGGATGGCGGTGTGTGTGCTAAAGCATGTTAGCAAACAAAAAAGGTAGAAAAATTTGTGATGGTGGGTGCGGCAGAGAGAGAGAGAGAGAGAGAGAGAGAGAGAGAGAGAGAGAGAGAGAGAGAGAG
>JAJKFI010000065.1:4419962-4453770 GCA_029204185.1 Lerista edwardsae
GAGAGAGAGAGAGAGAGAGAGAGAGAGAGAGAGAGAGAGAGAGAGAGGTTAGGACTGTGCTGGAGCTCACCACGGGACAAGGACTTTGTTTCCCCTTGCCCCAGGGTAAGCCCAAGTAAGGGCTGATGGGGCTCCTTGGATCTGCGCCTGCTGTTTAGCAGGCACAAGTCCAAGCATCTTGCCACGGGTCAGGCAGGACCCGCCTCCTTGAGTCACCCTGTCCATTGGGCTCCCCTCCCTCTGCCCCATTCCACTCTGCCCCTCCCGCCTCCCTCCCGCCCCAAAATGGCCATGCGCTGGACTTACAGCACATTTGTCAGCCTAAAGAGGGGTGGGAGGTTGAACGGCGCTGTGAGTTTATTTACAAGGACCATTGTGGTAGCTCAATAATGCAATCCAGCAGTGATACAGCTTAGTTATTTAGTTCAGTGATTTTAGCTGTGTGATTTATCTCTTCTCTGTTAACTCCAACTTCCCACCAGAGTGACCAGAAGCTGACTCTTGTATCTTTTCAGGGCTGCTTAGCTCCTCCACTTCAACTCGCATCCTAAACTTCCCTGCCCCGCTACAGCTGCATTCTGTAGTTAAGTAGACGGAAAGTCTTCTAGACATAAGGGGATATTTGTCCCCCTGCCCTGGGGTAAGCATGGGCTAAGCCCCAGCCTGCGCAATGGCTCAAGTAGTCCCTGTTGATCTGTGTGAAGGGGGAGATTGGATCAATGGCATTCTTATTGGGGGACAAAATGACAAGATTTTCAGGTTCCTAAAATCCTGTGTAAAGCGCCCCTCTGCTTTGCTTTCAGAGCCATTTGCGGCTGTCAAAGCAAAGTGAAGGAGATGCCTCTGCAACCGTGAATGGCTCTGAAGGTGGGGGGAGGGGCTGCTTTATGCAGGATTTCAGGAGCCTGAAAAACTTAGTGTTTTGTCCCCGCTCTCGAAACTCCACGGGAAAGGATATAGTGCGTGCTGGCACCATGGATCCTCCCCCCGCCTGGCTCCATTCCACTCACCCCCATTGCTGCCCTCCCCCTGCCTATTATCCCCTCCCCCACACTCCCTCACCCTGTCCTGCACAGCAGGGAGCTTATTTGCTCTGGCAGGTGTTCCTCCTTGCAGGATGGCCTTCCAGCTCTACTTGCTTTATGGTGTGTTTGTGACAGCACATGCTGTGCTGATGCAGAGGCCAGATAGGATTGCACCATTTGGGGAGGGAAAATTCCCCAAAACTAAACTGTTCTTTCCACCTTTTTTTTTTAAAAAAACATAAAGGTTTTGGAGGGGAACTCATAATTGGATTTCGAACCATACTTTAGACTTACCCAGCGCTTTTCGAATGGTGGGTTGTGACCTATCAGAGAGAGCAAAAAAAAAAAGGGCCATTTCCCTTTAAGGGGAGTGGTCCAAGAAAGCAAAGCCTGGCAGTGCTGCAGCAATTGGGCGTTTAAGAACATTTGTCCTTATCTTGGGGGGGCGGCGAGGGGGTGTCCCAAAGCATTGAGGTGGCCCACTGCTACCTCCGCAGGTCTCCCTGATACCTGAAATAGCTCTGTGGTACAGTTGGAGCTCACTTCCTGCTTTCATGTGATGCTATGTTAAGCATCAGGGAAGCCAGCGGGTCTCCTCAACGCATCGGGACACCCCCCCCTCGACCTTGCTCCCCCCAGTTGCACCTTGCTCCTTTTCTTTGCAGCCATCCTCACAAAATCTGCTTCTGGTGTGACCATAATAGCAAAAGTGCTCATTGTCACAGATTTCCATGGGAGCTGTGGCTAGCAGAAGGTGTTGTTTTCACTGCCTAAGCGTTTCCAGCATTTGAAGAACCTGGCAGGTGCATCATATTAAAAACTTGGGGCAGTGGAATATTGTTTTAAAGGCTTCTGGAAATCTTCAGTTCCACACCCACCCCAAGAAGCTTTTGCCGGAAGATTAAATGAATTCTACAGCAGGTGACTCCACATTCTATAGTAATGATATCCAGGCTGTCTAGACCACTGTTATTTTCAGTCTATGGTTTTACTATCAGGCAGCTAATTAGATGTGCTTGGCATCTGCCCAGAGACACTGAGGCCTTTGTAATGGGAACTGTGGAGAACCCACTGCTAAGCAAATAACTTGAAAAGGCACCTTGGGCTCAGGATAACTAGCTGGAGTATTAATTTGTATTAATGAGTATTAATGGAGTATTAATGAGGGTAATTATTAATTACCAGTTTGTTTTTTAAGAGGGTGCCACCAGGTTTTGCGAAATTTCAAAATGAATTGGGAAAGTCTGCTTTGGAGAAATACGATCATTCTTATATGTAGAGGTGTCTGAAAATTGTTATGTACCTTATTCCAAAGTAAGCCCATTGAATTCAGTAAGATTTAGGTTGTAATTTTATCTTACTGGAAACAAACATCTCTGTTTATGTGTTGTTAATATAGACTGCCATCAATGTCCATGGTGCTTTTTTGCGCAAAAAGACTGATTTCTGTCCCCAAGTAGCTTGCAAAATGCTACAGTTAGGATTAGGTCTAAAAGAGTGGTTCCCAAACTGTGGATTGGGACCCACCAGTGGGTTGCAAGGCAATTTCAGGTGGGTTGTGAGCAGCCATATTGAAAATATGGGAAGATGGGATGCTGGAAAGGGGGAGGGCTGTGTGGTTGTTTTGCTTGTGTCAAGGTTATACATTTCTTTCTGATTCACTTTGCTATTGGAAAAGGACTGAGAAATAACCCAACTTATTGCTGCATTCTAGGAAAGCAGCAGGCTCTGGTGTGCCAATGATGGCACTTCTGGTCATGAAATCATTTCTGGTGGGTTCCACATGGATTGTCATTCTTAAAAGTGGGTCCCTGTGCTAAACGTTTTGAGAACCACTGGTCTAAAACATTTTTAAAGAGTTCTCCAAGGAAGCTTGGAAATACTAGACCCCTAAAGTGTGGATGTTCCTGACCTGCGCAAGTTATCACCATCATGCCCGCATTCTGCATGAAAGGTAGTTACATTATCAACTTGCATCACTGTTTGACCCACCCAAGGCCTCCAGCCAATCCACTTTGGGAACCTTTGCAACAAAGTGTGAATGTTGGGTTGGGAGCACGTTGAAGCCAAATACCCAACTGCTAATAATTGTGCACAGTCAGCCAGTGGTGTCCCTACAGGGGAGGGCAGAGCTCTAAGTCTTGCAAGGCACCTTACCCTCCCGTGTAAATCACTCCTCTCCCTTGCCAGCTGCTGTAGCCAGTAAGCGATGCCAAAATGTTGCTTTTCCCCCTGAGGATTGGCTAAAGTAGCATGGGAAAGGAGCAATTTTCACGGCAGGGTAAGGCTCCTTGCAAAACTTAGAGCTCCGCCCACTATAGGGACGCCACTGCAGTCAGTCCCAACATGGATTCACTTGGCTCATACCAGCATCAGTAGGCGACTTGGCCATGGGTGCTCACTCAGTGCTCCATCAGAGCGGCAGAGAAAAGCAAAGCACCCAATGCAAAGCCTTGCATAATCTATCTGCTGCTGTTCCAAAACAGACTTCAGGTGGGAAGCTGGATTTTTGGGTGCTTCTTTATGTGAAAAAAGTTCCTCCATCATCCAAAAGAACTCATCTGGGAGTAAGGTAGTCTAGAATCTTGTTGCTGAGATGCTAATTTTGCATGTGCAGGCAGGAAATAAATGAGGGAACATTCAGACATTTGATACAATGCCAACAGCAGTGGCGTCTCTATAGGGAGGGCAGAGCTCTAAGTTTTGCAAGAAGCCTTACCTTGCAGTGGAAATCACTCCTTTCCTGCACCGTTTTTAGCCAATCCTCACAGGGAAAAGCAACATCTTGGTGTTGCTTACTGGCTACAGTAGCAAGGGAGAGGAGGGATTTACATGACAGGGTAAGGCTCCTTGCAAAACTTAGAGCTCTGCCCTCCCTGTAGAGACGCCACTGGCCAACAGTCTTAAGTGACACAGTCCAACCACAGATATTTTGTGTGGACCTTCACAGAGTTGATCAAGCTGCTGCAGAATTATAGAAAACCTATTCAAATTGGACAGTTTTATTTATGGATAGATTCCTGTAGCCTGGTTTAGACACTTGGGGCTACAAGGTTAGCTCTTTACATGGTTGGGAGTATGCATGGTGTGGAGTGTGCCTGCTTAGCATGCCATATGAATGACGCCTTGTATGAGTTGGGTAAGCCACTCCCAAAGGATACATTTGTATGGGCGGTCTTCTGATGCAAAGAAGATGGCATTCATTTGGTGCTGGATATGGCTGGTCCAGAAGCCATATGGTAGCTTCCACCATAGAGAGGGCTTTCCCATTGATCTGGTAGTCTAAACTCACCAGTGGAGGAATAGTGTGTGAAAACAAAGATCTCATATCTCTCATTCCCACTTTATAGGCAAGATGTGGCAATCACCAGTGGTACCCATGGCAAATATAACTGCCAGCCAAAGTGTGGAGCCACTCTAAAAGTAATAAATCAGTTAGCGGGGCTGAGGACTGGTATAACATTTCATAGAGGAGCAATCAGGCAATAACCAGCATTATTTCAGCCTCTAAATGCCTGTGCCACCCAGCCCTTCAGCCTCAGAATGTGACCCCGTGCAGTCCTGCTTGACTGTGGATGCTCATTAGCAGTTTCCCATTTCGTTGGACCCTGCGCTGGCAGAAGCGAGGGTCTGGAAATTGCGGCCAGCGAAACAGCAGCAGCTTTAAGTAATTTTCTGCGTGCTGTGCCAAACCGTAACAAGACCCTGTGTGCTTCTTGCAGACACATGGTCCAGCAATGAAGGAGCCCTTGCCAGAATTCCACAGCTTTAAGTGCAGTGTACAGCAAAATTCAGCATCAAGGCAGCCCGGCCTCAACAGGTTTTTGCAAATGTAGCTGCCTAACTAAATAGAAAGTGATTGCAAAGCGATTCCCCTTGGGATACACCCAACAGCTGCCTCAGTGCAGATGCTGATGGATATAAGCATCTGAAGCACGAGAACAAGGCCCCAGCAGGCAGTCATAGCCACAGAGACCTTCAGGGTCTTTAGTTTTTTCACCCAAGACAAAGAGCATGGAGCGAAGCTGGCCAGCATCCAAAAGCATCAGGGGAAAGTGCGCGAGCGAGCTATAAGGAGCTCAGTCTGTTCTGTTTCTAGGCAGATAAGTACTTTCTTCTTTAGTTTTTTGCTCCCTCTCACTCCCGCGTCCTGCTTTTTAACTCTGATTGGAGTCAGGAGGAAAGATCAGAAAGAACAAAGCACAAAGACAAATTTACGTGGCTTTTATTTTTCCAAGTCATCTTGCTTCTCTCTTTTGGAGTTATGTATTTGTGTTCAGCAACTGAACCTCACCATGCACATTTTGAAAATCTAACACACACACACACACACACACACACACACACACACACACACACGAACACATACACACTTTTGTGAAGTTTTATGAAAATCCATTAAGTGGTCCAGAACTGGGGAACGAAAGAGATTTTGCACCTCTCCATTTCCACTTATTTGTTGTGTACATTATTGTATAACTGAGGTATGACCGTACCAAATTTTGTTTTGCATGTCTAGAAGAACAGTGCAGATATTCATTATATACAGGCATGCCCTGGCATCCACTGATTCAGTATCTATGCTTTCAGTTATCCATGGATTCCATGGTTACTGGGATGCCAATAAAAAGATAGGGGGACATTGAACAAATCTCTTTTTTTAACCTTGTTGCAGCAAAAGCACTGATGTTCCCCTATCTTTAAAAATGTGTACCCACTATCCACAGTTTCAGGTATCTATGGTGGAGTCTGTAAGGGAACCCCAGCGTCTACCGTGGCATGCCTGTAAATAGCTAATACTTTGCTTTTTCTACATATCCACTCTATTGTTGTTCCTTCCTTCCTTAGTTCCTTATTATCAATTTCTCCAGTTAAAGAAAACAAGAATTCCTTATTCTCTTCCCTACCACCTCTCACCCAGTTTCTCTCAACTTCCCTCGTATGGCCCAATCCTATCCAACTCTCTACGCGACAATGCAGTGATGCCAGTGCAGCTTCCACTGCATCCCGTGGGGATTTTTTGCCGCTGGAGTAAAGGGCTCATTTGTCCCCTCGCAGCCACAATGGGCCAATTGCTGGTGCAAGTATAAGTTGATCTGTACATGCTAGGGTGGGTGGGTCAGAATTTGACGTGTGCCTTTGCCGCTGATCCCACCACCTCCTGGTCTGATCCACCCTCCACCTTACCCTTGTCACTGCCCTCTTCCACCCACCCAAGCCCATTCAACCTCTTTCCCTCTAACTCTCTGCACATGATTATCTGCTCCAGCAGGTCTCTGTAGATCCACCAGAATGTGCTGCTTTTCCTTTTGGCCATCCAGCAATGTGTATTGCCAGAGCATGCTTTACAGCTGTTTTACAGCAGCCAGTGCTGGTGGAATGTGCTTTCTCCTGGCGTGGCAGCCCAATAGGACAGGGATGTCTGCCTCAGATTGTAACCCAGCAGGCAGATACTATGTCTACTGGCAACAATGCCTGTGGCAAAATGCACTTTTTCGTGGTTAGTGTTAGTGGAAGGCTGGCCATTGTACGTATGGCTGGATGTTGACCAGATCCAATACGTGCAGTCTCTTGCTTGTTTGGACCATTGGCTGACTTGGATTCCAAGCTCTCATTAAAGAATTAAAAAAAAAACCAAACAAGTTTTTGTTTTGAAAGTTGAGATAGTATCCTAAAGGTACAGACAGGGTTTGGCCTATTACTTTTAATTATAAACAGGAAGAGAGGCAAAAATTGCAATGCACCTGCATGGGACTGTGTGCATACTGTCTTGACAAGCTGGGATTAAAGAAGAATGCAGCCCTGGACAGCAAGAGATACGCACTCTTATGGGGGTAGGCACTCTTCCTGTTCATCACTCACACACCCAGTGGCGTTCCTATGGGGGGGGCACTAAGTCTTGCAAGAGCCTGAGCTCCTGTGTATTGTGACCCCTTCCCTTCACCTTCAGAACCATTTGCGGCTTGGAAAGCTGTCTCTGAGGCTTAGCTCTTTGAGCTGCGAATGGCGCTGAAGGCAAGGGGGAGAGGCCGCTGAGCCTCCTGCAAGACTTAGCATTTTGTGTTGTTTCCCCCGCCCCATGTGCCCTTTTCCTAATAAAGGCAGAGCCCTCACACCATTTGCCTTCTGTTGGATTGGGGCAGTCTCAATGAATATTTCTCATTTGATTTATAGTTATACTGCCTTTTAAGGTGAGAACTCTCAAAGTTCAAAAAAAAAAAAAACCCCCACAAAAATCAAACACCCAAATAATCAGATTTCTGAGACCACCACAATCAACTTTGACTCTCAGTATATAAGGCCAGAACAAACAACTGCATACTGGTGAATACAGGTGTAGTAGTACCACTTGCAGTGTTCTAAAGAGTCAGCACCTGAATCTCAAAGATGTGGCAGTGCTAAGTAGACATTATCAGGCAACTGGCAACAGGCTGTGCAAAAAAAGCAGTGACATGTCCTAGACTGTCACTGGCCCGACGTCAGTATTACTCTCTACTTCAGTATTCCTAGTAGAGGCAAAAAGGGGGCTTAGCTGCGTCCTTTACTGGATCAATGAATAAATTAGATTTGGAAGGCTCACAAACTCTTTCTAGATATTGTATAGAATGGTCCAATGGCAAATGCCACACATAGAAGGATGTTACCATTTCCTTGGCGAAATGGGAGACAAGGCTGCATTGTAACAGAGAATCTTTCACATTATTCAGCTCACACATTATCACACATTATTGTTTTTTATTTCTCTGAAGTTTTCGAAATACGAACCCTTTCCAAATAGTCTTCAAAGCAGCCCCACTCCCCCCACCCAAAAAAATAACATAAATTGTCAGGAGCCACTGAGCTTGAAAGAGTTTCTGCTCCACTTTGTGGGATTATGCCTCATCTTGCGAGCCAGCAAGACTGAATTGGAGCTTCTTCCTGGGTGGCATGCTTGGGGCTGGCTCCACCCACCCAGACTGGGTACTGGTCCCTCTTAGGCAGAAAGAGCTATAAATGGCTTCTTGTTTAGGCTGGGCTTTGTTTGGTCCGCAATTTCCAGTTCCTAACTCTTGGCTTGTCCTCTGGTTCCTGGCTCCACCCTACCTGCTGCCCATAGCTCAGTCTAACAGGGGTAAAGTTATTTTTGCAATTCAGGCTGCATTGCCCTAACCCCTGTGCTGGAAAGTTGGTTAGGATTGCAGCCTGAGGGTAAGGGAACAAACATTCCCTTACCTTGAGGAAGCTTCTGTGACTTCCCTGCAACTGCAGGATGCAGCACATGCCCCATTGGCACCGCTATGTCAGTGCTGGAAAGTTGGTTAGGACTGCACCCTCCAACCGATAATTATGCCATACAAGTATCAAGTTTTGTTCTGATGTCGGTGCTCAAGGGAGCTATTGCAATACAGCGTGTTTGACATCCCTTTTCCCCTCCAAATGGCTTGGGATTACCCTGTTCAAATTATACTGTATTGTAAATGTACAAAGTGCATCTATTCCCATCATAATGCACCAAGAAGAGACCTCAATAGAGAGTGTTTTACACCTGTTCTGTTGCCCTTGAAAAAGGGTTTGAGGGTAAGTCAGACTGACAGCTGAAATAGAAATGTACAGTTGTGTCTTGAAGGTGCACAGTGATTTTGATTCCAGCTATTGAGTAGCAATGCATTTTCTGGGGCAGTCAAGCTCATGTTTTGGTATAGATGACAGTGCTTCCTATGTGTTCACCAACTTTAATTCTGTTCAGTAGAGATTATTGAGTTACAAACCAGTGGAATACCAAGCAGGCAGGTTAAACCAAGGGTGCCACTTGCTTAGCTGGTAATTTGAAGAATTATTGTCAGTATTATTACCAGCCCAAGTCCTCCTGATGCCTAAGGCGGCATGTCAAATGCTGCCCTCCCTTACCTGATGATGTGCCAGCCTCTGCTCCTCCCATTCTCCAGTGTCTTAACTCAGCACTCCACACACCTCTCTCCTTCCTCTCTGTTCCCCTCTTTTTTTAATCATGAGTAGAAGGAGCAGTGGAGGCAAGTAGACAGACATAGGTGAGCAACAAACAAACCCACACGCACCAAGAAATGCCTCTTTCAATGTGACGTTTTCCAGCTGCAGTATTTATTTAGCACGTACATTAAAAATAAATTAAATTAAAAATAACTGATTCTTTAAAAAATTCCAGTTGATTAATCTAACTGATTAGTTGGCAAGACGGTATAGCTGTAGACGTTACTGGCATACCTGGCAAGAGATCTCGTTTTGATTTAGATGCTATTTTCCTGTGTCCGAATAGCTTTGTTTTGAAAGAACTTCCAAAGAATCATCACATTACCAAGAAAAAAAAGGTGGAACGCCCAAAATTCCACTCCGGGTGCCAGAGGAGGAGTACGGCTTGCACCAGAAAATATATAAATATAAGGAGACACTGAATGCTCAATATTAAGCTGTATTTTTTAAAAAAGGAATTTGTAATGGAAATGCTGAGAATGCGTTTCCATTACAAATAGTGTTGCTACATTCAGGAGTAAACTAGAAAGCAGGCATTTATGGCAGTAAATAAATGAGAATAATACAGGTTGGTTCCCTCTCAGGGGGTAGGGAATACTTTAATGTACAGTTTGTGCAATGCTAATGTGTGAGTGAGTTCAAGGGATCTCCACAAGGGATCTTCCATACTTGGTGGAAAATAGATCTGGATTTCTAGTCACCCTTGGCGATAGATTTGTTCAGATCTGGCCTGAGACCAGGCTGCACTGCCCTTCTCTCCCTGTGATGTGTTCCTGATCCTAAACTTGGTTTTCCCCAAGCCTTCCTCTTGCCCAACCCAAACTTCTCCATCATTTTCTACCTCTGTTCCTCTCCCTCCTGAATTTGACCCAACCCCATCATGACTTCTCTTGCCTCACTCACTGCTTGCAGGCTGGAGCTCCTCTTTCATTCTGTCTTTTGAAAAGCAAAGGATGGAAGCAGGAATAAAGCAGTGGGGAGGAGAAGTAGGATGCCACTCACCACCTTCCTCCAGTTTCCTTGCTCCTGCAGAAAAAAAGGAAGGTGGGAGGGACTGAGGGCCTTAGCAATAACAGTGGTGGGGAGGGCAGCTGCCTCTGCCCCTACTAGGGTAAACAGAGGGAGCAGAACAGAAGCAGTTAGTGGTGTGGGACATTGCCTTGTGGCCACCACCAGAAGAATCTTCTTAACCCTGCCTTATCAGGAGGCCCATCCCGGAACTGTTCACTCATCCTGGACCCCTACACACTGGCCGAACAGTGTAACCCCTCGTGTCCATGTGTTGACAGTAATGTACAGGGCTTTATGAATACACGGTATACACTGTTCATTCAAAGGAGCACTTAGTGTGGGCAGCCCTTTAATGCAGTTATCCAACACTGGATGTCAAGGCGCATGGTCAGCACGTCACCAGGGATGCAGCCGGCACATGGGATCCGTCCTGTTCAGGCTTTCCCTGAACAGATGGAATGAATGAATGAATGGCCCTTGCATGAAAGATTATTCGTGGTGTTGCATTTGTGATGGCCCGGTGATCACAGACATCAAGTGATATAGATGTTCAGAAGCTGATGGCTGGATGGATTCACTGATGTGTGATCTGGCGTTTAGTGATGAACACACTTCTCATAGCAATTTGAATGCTGGCAGGGTCAAACTTTCTGAAGTACAGTATACCCTGGGAATTTAGATTAGTTCACTCTCAATAAACCACCACCACCACAAGCAGCATGAAAATGAGTAGGAATCAGAAGTTCTATATGCCCCCCACTCCCTGACTTTAAAAGAGACTAAGAGTGCAATCCTAACCTGGTATGAGGCCAGCAAAGTTTGGCTGGCACAAGGGCCACAGTTAAGCGCGTCTGGGCCATTCTCGGAGTCAGGGAGGATGGCACACTTCTGTGTGCTGGCCTCTCTGACTCTGAGAGTGGTCCAAACATACTTTATGGTATCCCTTGTGCCATCCATGCTTTGTAGGTCTAACTGTGCTGGCCTAACTCCAGGTTAGGATAGCATCCAAATTGTTCAAGAAGGGTCTTGTAGCTTTTCCCAGTTCAGTTCATGTACGTTTTGTAAAATTCTGTAGTATTATATGACTGTATAGAAAGGGCTTGGGGGAGGGGTAGAGGGATGATTAGGTTAAAATAATCACTTTTGAACAGTCAAAGCAATATTCATAAGCAAATGTATGTAATTAAAGTCAAGAAATGCTAAGCACCACTTTAAAGCATTGCCTGTAGGTTCTGGATGATTATTAGATTATAAAACATCAGAGCAGAGGAAAGGGTAATAGGAATAACTGCAAGTCAATTGCACCAGGGTAAGTGAAATGAGATTAAAGCATTAGTCTTCTATGCGCTCGATTTACAAGAGGATTATGTGCAAAACAAGGCATCATAACAACATGCGGTTGAGTTTTTTATTGCTTTGCCGGTGTCAGAGCGGGGCTGTTTTCAGTATTGAAGTGGAAATTCTATTAACATTCACAACAAATGAGGACAGCCGTCAATCACTGAGTAGGATTCCATAAACTACTCTTCCAAACCTCTTCCAACTCTCTTACCACATGACCCAAGCCTGGGGATGGGCCTGCCCGAGTCCTTTGTGCTGACCCAGTGTCATTGCAAACATGCCATAAACAGAGGCATTGCACTCATAGGGCATGGTGAGGGAGCTGGACGAGCCGTGGAAGAAAACGGCGTGGAGCTGGGCCCTCCCGCCTGCCCTTGTCTCTGTGACGCTCCAAAATGGAGCAATTCTGGAAGCAGGGGGCATGACAAGGCTGTTCGGAGGGCAAGGTGACGTCTTTCGTCAGCGCCCCGCTCCAGGCGCAATCAGAGCCTGCTCTGGCTCTGGCTGCAAAGCACGTTTGTGACAGCTTCAGAGGAGGGTCGGCCTGCATGCAGATGTGCGCTGGACTCCCTGCACCAATCCCAGGAAAAGGCCAGCTGAGCTCAGCCGGTGCATGGGAGGCGGAACAGGGCAGGGGAAGGGCAGGCCCACAGGCTAGATCCTAACCTCCCCTCCCAAGCAGCACAGCCCCAAACCAAGCTGCTCAGATTTGCACCACCAATTTCGGCAACGCAGCTCTGAGTCGCTCCATTTGAGCCACTGCTTTTTACCCAGGGGAAGGGGAATCAATTCCTCTTGCCCAGGACTGCATCTCAGCCTGCCCCAACCTTGTGCTGGATATGGGGCAGGCCTCTTGGCCTGCCTATTCCGGCACCGGGTTTGAATTGGGCCCTCAAACTATTCTCTGTCTCCAGCCTGTTCTACTAATTCGTTACAAATAATGGTCACATTCCTGAAAGCGGGTATTGCACTTTGTTGCAAATAATGCTCACGTTCCTGCAAAGAGTGCACTTAAGCCCATTGTGAACAATAATGTAGACCTTGTCCCAGCTGGTGCTGCAGTGAAATTGTTTGCAGTGCATGAATATTGTGGGGGGGGGGGTTTAAGAAAAAAAATTAATTTAAATGTGTAGGTCATTCCTTCTGGAAGGCTCAGAGCCCTGATGCCCCCTGCTGAATTTCTTCATATGATGGACCTGTGATTCCATGAAAAATGGCTAATGTGAAGCAGGCTGTGTACATGTGGTGTGCTGGCAGTCATTTCCACAATTGCACAGAGACTGGGAAGTGTCTATCAACCCTCTGGAGTATCATTCACATTAGCCTTTTTCAAAGTGGTTTTATTCCTAAGATGTATGTGGAGGAGGAGGAGGAGGAATTTGGCAGCGTGAACTGGCGCAGAGTGGACTATAGATGGAAAGGTCAAATATCCAGAGTCCAATTGAGATGTTCAGATGAATGCATGGAGGGCTGAGGGAAAAGGATTGCATACATTGGCCCTGTACCTGACCACCACCCAACAGCAGAAGGTCTGCAGAAAGTCTACATGGATACAATTGGACATCCCCATTCAACAATCAGGAATGCTGGGAAAAGAGAGGTGTCCAGCTGCACAGAGTGAATCCTGTGCATGTAGAGTTAGTTGTACACATCTCTCTGCCGGTCTTCAGCTGAATGGACAGAGTGGGAACAGCATTTGTGATCCTGTTCCTCCACCTCCTGAATAAGGTGCCTGAATTTGTTCTTGTGTCCTATTAGTTAAGGCCTCCATAGAATAAAATGCTTCATTTCCTCTCTTTTCAGTATATCATTATTTGGTGCCTTGATGTGCGTATACAATATTAGGAGGTCATTCTAGTTTGTGGATCTATACTGAAAGGGAAGCTTGCAAAAAAAAAAAAAAAAAGTAGGGCGGAGTATCTTCACCCAGGGCCAGCCTTAAGCCAATGTGACCAATGTCATCACATTGGGCTTTACACCAGCACAGTGAGCATAATGCCTGCTGCAGCAGCCAGGATCTCTATGGGCTGTAGGTCAGTGGGGTGAACACAGCATGAACAGAGCAACTTTTACCTTGGGCCCTCCCATCTGTCCCTGCCAAAATGGGCCTCCTGGAAGCAATTGGCAGTGACATCCTCACGTCACCACCGACTATTGTCAGGTGCTGTTTGAGTGGAGGTGCCCACAGGTAGGGTGGGGTGGGGCTCAGCAAAGCCCCACATTGGTCCCCTGCACTCCTGGAGCCAGCCCTGTCGTTACCTATGGTTATTGCATCCTTTGGAGAATGCCTGTTGAGAAAGAGTGTATGGGAGCAAGGGAAGGATGCTAGAGGTGTGTGAATGTGTGAAGCATCTGGCAGGCTGCAGACTGTGGAGAGGCTCAGAATCATTCACAGGGCAATCCTTACTTGTCCGTGAACCAGCTTAGCCATCCCTGTTCCAGCTCTGAGTGTCACAAATATGCCATAAAGCATGCTTGTGACTACTCGTGAACTGGCAGTGCTGGCACAAGTAAGGTTTTGCTGGGTGGCACAGGGAGTGGAACATGGCTGGGGGGTGTTTTGGAGGTGGGGTGTGTTTTGGGCAGAGGGGCAGAACAGGGGTGGATTGAGCCTGGGAGGAAGGCCTCTGCCATATCCTAACTCCCCTCCCAGCTCTCCATGCATTGCATGGGGCTTCCCAGATTTGTGGTGCATTGAGAAGGCCCATAGGGGTTGCTGGAGCTTTATTTTGGGTAAGGGGAAATACATCCCCTTACCCTGAGAAGACCTCAAGCTGCGTCCTGAGCGGCCATGTGGCCCTGCTGTACCAGAACAGTTTAGAATTGGGCTGTCAATTAGAATTGGGCACAGTTAGGCCAGCAAAGTTTGGCTGGCACAAGGGCCACTGTAAAGCGTGTTTGGACCACTCTTGGAGTCAGGGAGGATGGCACACTTCTGTGCTCTGGCCTCTGACTCCAAGAGTGGTCCAAACATACTTAACAGTGTACCTTATGCTGGCCAAATTTTGCTGGCCTAACTGTGACGGCCTAACTCCAGGTTAGGATTGTGCTCATAACTGTCTTGGGACGATGTCCTCAAATATTAAATAAGGTGCTGCATTTCTATTACAATAATATTTAAGTGTTTTACAAAATGCAATAATTTCTAAACTCCCAGTTTCTTTCACCCCCAACCTCACAGAGGTAGCTATACGAAATGCCCTTTCTCCTGTCTGAGAATCTGTGAATGGACTTGGTACCATCAATTACATCACAACAAGGTAGCTGCCACCAACGATGCCTGGAATCACTCCATCAATTTGAACACAAGGCCTTAAACATTTGGCTCTTGCCACACAATGATTTCACCTCCCGATAAAATACCTATTTGTACACAACAAAGCCATTAAGAAGCCATAATCGACTTGTACAAATTACTCAGATAAATTAAGGGGCACTGCAGAATAATTAAACCTCTGTAAGATGCATCTCACTTAACCAAGGTTGTTTTGTTAGAAATAAATAAATAAAAGGATTCGTTTTCATTACTCCCCATGACCTTAACGGTTGCTAATTTATAATCTCCTTATGTTTCCCGGCAGGGTGATATCCAGCAGCTGTTGATTGTCGGCGATCCCAGAGCAGCATTTGACTATTGTGATCACTATAGCCCAGACTGTGATTCCCCGGTGCCCAATGCTCCTCAGGCTCAAGAACCACAAGTTGATGAGGTGAGTAATGAGTCATGTTTTACTCGATTTACTCCACTTTAATGGGCATGCTGGAGTCTGGCTCTTGCGAGAGCATTTAAGTTATGGCGAGAGACAATGCCTTTCTTAGTTATACATGGGCTTACCCATCTCTCCCAACTGTTTTTCTTTTAAATTGTGCTGAACCTTATTCTATGCATTACTTCAGAAAGAACAGCTCTATATTATTAATCAAATGCCCTGCCCACAAAAATTGTATATACTGTAGTATTGTTGCAGATTTACGTGTACTCTAATTCAGAATAACACTTTTTGTTTCAGTCTGTGTGTTCAATTTGATGTAAATGCAACGTATTATCCTCTTGTCCAAAGTTCTGGTAGGTAGAATTAATTATGGGTACCCAGACTGTATATCAACCATGGCTCTGGAGGTTTGTATGTTTCTGAAGGATGCTTTAGGATGCTTTCACCCATTTGTCTCAGCAGCACAGAGAACAAGTGACCATGGGCACAACGTGTGGCAACTGCCTTTGCATGGTGGTCTTCTCACTAGGCTTGCCTGCTCTTGCTTTGGGTTCTGGACATCTTCCAGGACTGTTCCTTTAATTTTAAAAAAATGGTTTTAAAGTGGTCTAATGCAACTATGTCAAAGTTAGTGGGCATTCCTCTCCTTCCAGCATGCCTCGCAGGTACTTAGTGCTCAACTTCCATTTGCTTCAGGTTCCATGTTTACAGCACACCTGCTTTTTCCATGTTCCTTGTTTTCCCGAGTAGCACATGTAGGAGGCTTTGGAGGCAGTGAAGCTACGCAGCTGGGTGGCCCAGCTGACATATCCGAACTCCTCTTTGCTCTGCACAGTTGCTGCATGTAGGAGTGTTTGTGGAACGCAAGCACGTTCATCAGCCATTCTTGTCTAGGCATAGGTAGTCTGTTAGAAGCATTTTTTGCACTTTCCAATACCTTCTATATCTTCCCTGTACCTTTTATTCTACGACACTCTGACATGACTCTCAGCTTAGATTTTCAACCATCCCTTTAGATTTGGGAGACTTGCTTCATTAGTTTATTACCTTCCAGGTCTTGTCCTCCAGGTCAGGTCCTCAGTGTTTAGATTGTAGTACAATATTAAAGAAATGTTGCATGTTAAAAAGTGCAACATTCATAAATTTCAGGGGGTTCTCCTTATCCCTGGATTTGGAACTCGCAAATTTGATCTGAAAGTTCTAAACCAGAAGTGACCTTCTGCTGCTTCTGGGGACCTTTCTGTGGGTGCAGTCCTAACCTGGTGGTGTGCTGGCATGCCAAACATGCCATAAGGTGCATCTGCGCCGCGGATTCGGTTGCTGGGCTGGTGCAGGCAGCAGTGCCGGTGCATGTGCTGCCCATGTGCTGGCTTAGTTCTGCCGGCACAGGCCTATGCCAAGGGCATGCTGGAGGTAGGTGGGAGGCGATATGGGGTGGAGGGAGGGCGACCCATGGGCGGAGAAGAGGGTAGAGATGAAACATGGCCAACCCCCCATCCCTGGGCTGGGTGGCCCCAATTCAGGCCGCTCCTGGCTGTGTGGACCTACACCTGCTATTTTGCTGGCGCAGATCCAAGTAGCCCCATTAGGCTGTGTGCAGCTTACCATGGTGTGGCTCTACACTAAGCTGCTGCCGCCTCCTAACATGGTTAGGAGTGCAATCCTAACCTGGAGGTAGGCCGGCACAATTTGACCAGCAAAGTTTGGCCAGCAGCAGGGTAATTGTAAAGCACGTTTGGGAGCACTCCTGGAATCAGGGAGGATGGTGCACATCCGTGTCCTGGCCTCTCTGACTCCGAGAGTGGTCCAAACACACTTTACAGTGTCCCTCATGCCAGCCAAACTTTGCTGGCCTAACCGTGCCAGCCTAACTGTAGGTTAGGATTGCAACCTATGATACAGGTCAGGCCAGCCGGCCTGCCTGTTCCAGTGCAGGTTAGGATTGCGCCCTGAGACTTGTAGAGGCCACACACTGTCTCCACGGGACTCAAAATGGCTTTGGACACAGCCCTATTGAACCTTATGGATTTAATTATCTGCAAGTTTTGGCGTCCATAGGGTGGGGTCTAGGAGTTGATCCCCCTGTGGACACCAAGGTCCAACCTGTATAATTATTATAATTATATAAGAATTTTGCAATAACTATAGTTATTAACTATCATTATATAACTGTCATTATAGTATTTTAAATGACATCTTCCTCCCTTAGCAACATTTGAAAGAGCTCAGCTTTGACTTTTGGAAATACCCCCTCTGCACTGGAAACTGGAATGCGCTGAACTGTGTCCAGACAAATCACATTAGCCCGACCACATCTCAGCAATCAGAGACAGAAACAGGCCTATTCAGTCATGGGCCCCCGGCCTTCTCAAAGCTGGATTGTTCCCTGTAGTATATATTCGGGTGAGCAGTCCAGTCTGGTTCGAAAGGGCCTTGCTATAGGAGGCCTTTCATTTCTTTGCTTGGAACAGCATCCCACAGCCTCATAAATCTCACAGCCTGACTGGAGATGGAGGAATTGCTCCCAACTGGGAGCTTGCTTCATTTGTTTTGGCCCTGCCCCAATTGCAAGGATTACGTGAAAGAAATAAAAGAGATGCCTTTTAATGAAATGCTGTTTAGAAGGGACACTCCAAACGAAGTTCAGCCATGCTCTCTTGAGTGACTCCATGCGCCACTTTTTTACTATACTAATTTCATCTACTCTTTCTCCAAGGACTTGCTGATTTCCTGGATCTGTGCTTCCTTAGAATCACAGAATATGAGAGGCACCATTTTCAGTTATGGCATGCTGGATTTATCTGTACCTTTGGGGCTGAAATCTGTAGAGATAATGAACTTCCTAGTTAGGAAAATATTTTCGCTTATTTCTTGAGGGCAATTAGACTAACGGAAATCATAAATCTTCCAGCACCCATTTATTTTGGTACTCTTGAGAACTAACTTACCATTCCTGCTATTTGTTGGGGTGGTCACATGCAGTGATAGGATCTGGGAATAAGGAAGCGGAACACTGGAAGACTTACGCGTGATTGGCTGCCCGTCTGTTCCATTCCGTGGCTGCCCTGGCCTTGGGGGGGGGGGCTGCTTGCCGGCGGGATGGGTGGGGGGGGGCGCGCTGGGTGCCTGGGCGAGTAGCGGTGGGGCGCGCCGAGGTCAGGGCAGCCACGGAACGGAACGGACGGGCTGCCAATCACGCGTAAGTCCCGCCCAGCGTTCCACTTCCTTATTCCCAGATCCCACCGCTGGTCACATGCCCCAGGGCAAAGCACCTGTGGGGGTGGAACTACCGCCCAGCTGCTGCCGCTGAGCCACCACCACCCATCCTCTGGAGCCCTCCCAAGGGCTGGACAGATAACGCATGACAGTATGTAGCACTCTGAAGCCTCAAACAGGCTTTTGAACACTACTTCCAGTTTTCCAATGAAAAAAGCCAGGTGAGGCTTCAGAACTCTTTCGGAAAACGACACGGAGTCGCATGAGGCTCTGGAAGGTCCAGGTAGGTTGCGGGTGGCAGTCTCAGTGAGGGGAAGCAGTCTGTGGTCCTGGTCCTGGACGGCAAATGGGCCAGGTCTGCGACTGAACCTCTCTTCCATGTGGCTGTACCTCTAAGATTTTGGCTATTACTTGTGCTACAGTGAATCCTGTAGAGGAAATCTTTTGAAATGGTTCCTTCAAGAATCTGTTTGGGGAACCACTGAAGTAGACCTCAGAATGCCAGGTGCAAGGGAGTGGCAACAGGATGCAGGTGTGTTGTTGTCTTGGGTGCTCCCTGAGGCACCTGGTGGACCTCTGTGAGATACAGGAAGCTGGACTAGATGGGCCTTGGCCTGATCCAGCAAGGCTCTCCTTATGTTCTTACATAGGCCATAGACAAACCATCTTATCTCCTGTATATACAAACCTTGCTTATTTTGAATTCTTAGTCTATAGTCCATGTACTTATCTTTTTCAAACATCTAAGGCAGTGGCCTCCAAACAACGGCCCATGGGCTAGATTTGGTGTACGGAGAAAGCCTTCCCCATTGTGAGTGGCGTGGAACGTTCTGTCATGCTGCTGCTACTAATGCCACTTGCACTGCCACTCGCTCTGGGCAGTCGCGGCTACCTGGAAATCCCGGTGAATAGCCTGCTGGGGCGTGTGACATTAGATACAACTGTCCAGTGTGTCTCTCTGGGCATTGCAAGTGGCATTTCTAGTGGCAGAGTGACGGAACAATACGTGCCAGTCATGCTGGGGAAGGCTTTCCCCATACAAGCAATCTGCAGTTTGGAGACCACTGATCTAAGGAGCTATCATCTGTCCCAATTGCCATGGATGCACAGTAATAAATTTGTCCTTCAGAACCCCTTTAAAATGCAAAGGTAATTGAAGGTTTGAAATATTTTCCCCCATCTTTGTAAAATCTATCATCCTCTTCCAAAACTAGAGAGCTTATATTTCCACTTGAAATAGTCTTCCTTTTGCATTGGTGCATCTAATGAACAAAACAGTACCTTTCACTGGAATGGCAGGATCATCAGATTGTGTACTACAATTATACTTCTTTCTCTGTAACAAAAAAGAAGGCGCATGGGGTCACAATGGAAATATTGTCTCACAACGAAGAATGCCAGGTATTATTCATCCCAGAGCTTTCGATCAAAACACCATACATGTGCAATTGTCATTACAAATTGAGGCTTACTAGATATTGTAGATGTGTTGCAAATAGTAGCAAAAGGAAACAAAAGACAATGTTTCCAGGCATCTAATGGCATGTGACAAAGGAATTCTGCATGGGGGAAGGTGCATCTGCATCTGGAGCTTCCTGCATCTGGAGCTTGCAAAGGTCACCCCATCACCAAAACACACATGTTTGAAAGTTGCATTGGAAATATAGAAAATCTTATACTTACCTAGATTTCAGCCCAGCATTGGGGACCTGCCACGTGGATAAATTTGGATCCGTGTTCGGTCCTTCTTGCCTTTTGGCTTTGATGCGTCACCATGACAGTGCGGTGTGGCAGGAGCTTGAGGCCTCAGTCTGTATTGTATTGTTTGTGACATAAATGGGACACTCTTTGTTGCTGTATCACTTACCAGAAATATGGAGAAATGGCAGGGAGGAAAAGAATGCCATGGACAGAAGCTGCTTGTACATGAGTGTCCAAGAACACTGGGAATAATGAGAGCTTGGCTTCCAGCATTTCTGGAGGGATGGGGCATGCTTCATCCAGGATTTCAGTCACAGCTTTTGGCTTTATTTACAATCTGACTGAGGCCTCTAGAATCTGTTGCACAGAAGTGGCACAATTGCTAGCTCTAGCGCCGGTCTGGGAGCGTGGGCAGTTCTGGCTGGGAGGGAGGGTGGAACTGGGCTCTGGGTGGGTGGAACTGGGTGGGGGGTCGGCGGGCCGGCAGATATACTGACCCGGCCTGGGGAGGGGGCGGGCCTGGGACATGGCTGTTATACCGCTTCCTAGGTCTCATTCCCAGGCCGCATGGCCCAGATTTGGGCTGTGCGGTCTCCTTGGATCTGTGCCTGCAATTTTGTGGGTGCAGATCTGGGAAGCACATTAGGAAGACTGATGCTTCTCCAGGCGCAAGGGCACAAATGTGCCTCCCAGTTAGCTGCGTTGGATACAGTGCAGGCCCGCCGGCCTGCCTGCTCCAACACAATTTAGGATTGGACTGTAAAACAAGGCATGTTATAGCAGGACACATCTAGAGCAGAGGTCTCCAGGCTATCCATCCAAGTGATCCAAGCCGTACGACTACACATGAAGGCATTTGGCGTGACTCACCAGTTCGCAAGTTGCCTCAGAACGCAATCCTAACCTGGAGCTAGGCTGGCATAGTTAGGCCAGCAAAGTTTGGCCGGCACAAGGGCCACCATAAAGCATGTTTGGACCACTCTTGGAGTCAGGGAGAATGGCACATATCTGTGTGCTGGCAAATTTGACTGTGGGAGTCGTCCAAACATACATTACGGTGTCCCTTCTGCTGGCTAAACTTTGACGGTCTAACTGTGCCGGCCTGACTCCAGGTTAGGATTGCACCCTCATTCTTGTATTTTCTACATCTGCATGAAGATTCTGGGAACACTATCCTGGCAGACACCCACCTTTGTAAGACAATAGGTTTGCTGCATTCCTTTTGGATGAACACAATAACCAAATGTTCTCTCCATAGTGTACTGAGCAAAATCCAGGCTGGTGAAAAGGAGACGAACCTTCCTAGCATCTGAATCCCCTTTTATTGCTTGATCTCATGTCCCGAACTCAGAGGAAAGACACACTTGTTAAATCAGGCACCACCTCCCCCCCCCATATCCGTGGGTCCCATATCTGCAGTTTCATTTATCCACAGTTCTCAAATCTTCCAGTTGTGTTCATGACTTACTTATCTTTGTTTACAATTGCTTTGAAAAAAGAAGCTTTTTTCTTCCTTTTGTTTTAGAACATTCTAGAAAAGGAAGCAAACCATGAGAACCTAGACTCATAGCGGCTAGAGTAACGCTCGAGGGATGTTGAGAATGTTAACAGGAAGCAGAATCTAGCATTCTTGCAGGCTGCCTGCTTCCTCTGCTGTCCAGTTCCTGTTAGTGTTTTCACTGTCACATCCTGCAGCATTTCTCTAGTCGCTACAAGTTTAGATTCTCACTCTCTGTTTCCTGTTCCAAAGTGAAAAGAAGAAAAATCTTTCTGCAAAGCATTTGCAAATGAAGAGAGGTGAGTCGTGAGTGCAACCAGAGGAATTAGAGAAGAGTTTGCTGCTATCCATCTGTAGTAGCAGCAGGAACCTATCCCCCCCTGGATACGGGGGTGGGGGATGGTGCCTATACATCTGAAGCCATCCGGCCTGCTTGCAGATGTTTGCTGGAAGGTATGTAGACTCATAATACCACATGATGGGGCTCTGCTCCAGTTTTTTGGGGGGAGTATAGTCTTTGCCTGAGATTAAAGTTAAGCCATGGGGTAGAGTCAAACAATCATGCCATGGCTGGTTATTCTTCATGGCTTAAGGGTGCACTCCTGACCTGGAGTTAGGCCAGCACAGTTAGGCCAGCAAAATTTGGCTGGTGCAAGGGCCACCGTAAAGCGCATTTGCACCACTCTCAGGGAGGATGGTGCATGTCTGTGTGCTGGCCTCTCTGACTCTGAGAGTGGTCCAAACACTTGTGTTCCTTGTGCCAGCAAATTTTTGCTGGCCTAACTGTGCCAGTCGAACTCCAGGTTAGAATTAAGATAATAATTTATTGGCCAAGTATATAAACTATACCTGGAATTTGATACGGCCACCGGCTACATACATACAATACTACACATACATGATAAACAATAAATACACAGAACAAATAAGGGCATAATTCAGAATAAAGCATCGCCTCAAACTCCAAAGTCGCCTCATCATATTTGCAAGTTCAGCAGTTTAATGGCACAAGGAAAAAAACTATTTTTGTGCCTCGATGTTTTGGTGTACAGAGTCTTAAATCGACGACCAGAAGGGAGAAGGTTAAACAAGTTATAGCCAGGGTGCAAAGGATCTGCAGCAATCTTTTCTGCTCGCTTTTTAATCCGAGCAATGTACAAGTCTTCTATTGAGGGCAGATCAGTTCTAATTATTTTTTCAGCAGTTCTAACAGTCCTCTGGAGCCTTTGCTTATCCAGTTTGGTTGTGGAACCAAACCAAACAGTTATGGAATTGCAGAGGACAGATTCAATAATGCCTCTGTAAAATTGGACAAGCAATTCACGAGGCAGATTAAATTTCCGAAGTTGACGCAGGAAATACAATCGCTGATGAGCTTTTTTAATGATACCGCTGATAATTGCACTCTCAATCTGCACCAGGAAGTATGTAGGCCTGTTGGAATCAACATTTGCCTAGTTATGATGTCATCAAGTGTGCAGCTGAGCCCAGGGACCACGCCAAGCCACGATTTCTACTCATGCTCGACAGTTTAGCTGGCACAAGGGCCACTGTAAATCACATTTGGACCACTCTTGGAGTCAGGGAGGATGGCACATGTCTGTGTGCTGGCCTTTCTGACTCCAAGAGTGGCTCAAACATACTTTATGGTGTCCCTTATGCTGGCTAAACTTTGCAGGCCTAACTGTGCTGGCCTAACTCCAGGTTAGGACTGCGCTCTGTATCATGTTGGAGGAAAAAAAAATTCGGAATTAGCTTCAGAGAGTTGACATCCCTGGGCAGGAGCCAATCTCGACCTGGAATGTGCGTTCTCCAGCCCAGGGTCCTTGAAGCCAGGAGCTGAAGCTCAGGGTGACGGAGCCTAAAATGCAACAAACAAAATACTATGCTCTGTTGATCAGGCAAGAACACCATTCTTAAAATGCAATCTTACACATGTGGTACTTCTTTTGGGTATTGTTTGGAGCAATGCTTTTCGTCACCTGCTGAACTACCATAGCAGAGATTTGTGAGTAAGAATCTGAAAGAACTGAAAGGACAAGTTTCTGGAGATTGCTGTGGGAGATTTTGAGAGTGGAGAAGGATTCTAAGGAAACTGAAAAGTTGAGCCATCCTGGAGTAGCAACGTTCAGTCCTTATGTACCCCCCCCCATCAAGCTGCAGTGTCCGTACTAGCAGAAAAAAAGGCAGAATAATCCTATGAATGCCTATTATTTATTATTTATTAAATTTCTACCCCGCCTTTCTTCCCGAAGGCACTCAAGGCGGCATTACAAAGTCAAAGTTAAAAACAGAATAAAATACATCATAATTAAAAACAGTAATTAAAAACAATAATAAAAATACAATATAAAAGAATAACAGTCATCCCATGGATCATAAAAAGTACAGAGATATAAAAGAATGCAAAGACCAGCCAGCCTGTCAGCAACTAAAAGCCTGCTGAAATAAAAAGGTCTTCAGCCCCCGCCGAAATACCGCCAAAGAGGGAGCAGTTCTTAACTAAGGGGAGGGTATTCCAAAGTTGGGGTGCCACCACCGAGAAGGCCCTATTCCTGGCCGCCACCCCTCTCACCGCTCCTGGTGGCGGCACAGTCAAAAGGGCCCCCCCCGGATGACCTCAGAGTACGGGTAGGATTATATGGGAGGAGGCGGTCCCTCAAATACCCTGGGCCCGAGCCGTAAAGGGCTTTAAAGGTCAAAACCAGCACTTTGAATCTGGCCCAGAACAGAACCGGCAGCCAGTGTAGTCGCCAAAGCAACGGCTCGACAGAGTCAAACCAATGTGCCCCAGCAACCACCTGAGCAGCCGCGTTCTGTACTAGTTGTAATTTCTGGACTGTCTTCAAAAGCAGCCCCACGTAGAGCGCATTGCAATAGTCTAATCTAGATGTCACTAGGGCATGGGTCACTGTGGCCAGGTCCGCACAGCTAAAATCTGCTAAAATTACGCCTACTCAGTAAAATCCATTCAGTTCAATGGGACTTACACCTAGGTGAATGCCTATAGAATTGCAGCCATTTACTAATTGTGCCACCAAGTGTAAACCCACTTTTCCCTCTCCACTCTCCAATTAAGGTGGAAGTCACTATAGGCACAATCCAAACCAACTTTCCAGCATCGGGGTAAGGGCAATGCAGCTCTGAGGTAAGAGAACAAACATTCCCTTACCTTGAGAAGGCCTCCATGACTGCCTCCCAACTGCAGGATGCAGCACATTCCTCATTGGCACATCAGTGTCAGTACTGGAAAGTTGGTTAGGATTCACTTTTCTTTTGCCTGTTGTAGGTGTCTTGGCCTCTACCCTTTGCCATACATATTACCATGCTTGGCCCCTACCATTGGTTGACCCTGGTTGACCTTGTACCTGCAAACAATTAGTGAAGATGTTTGCAACCCAATCACTCAATAGTTGAAAATTAACAAAAGAATAGTATCTGGAAAGAATATTTATCAATAAAGGGGTTAAATTTGTGTCTAGGCACTACCTCTTCAGACTGCAAGTGGGGAAGTCTTTTGTGAAGGCCAGTTATATGTGCAGAACAAATGGGAAACTGAGAGCTTGCGTCTGCCCAACGTCATTTTTGCCGACGGGGGGGGGGGGGGCGCCCACTTGCACTCCAGCCAAACTTGGCCCATGGGCAGGTGGGGGGGGGGAAGGCAGAACTGGGTGGGGGTGGATGGGCCGGGAGGTGTGCCACCTCGGGGAGGGGGCAGGGCTGGGATGCGCCCATTAGGCGCAGATTGCAGGTGCATATCTGTGGAACCTGTAGGCTCCTCAGTGTTCCAAAGCTGCTCTGGATACAGCACAGGCCACCAGCCTCGCTGTTCCAGCACAGTTTAGGATTGCGCTCTGAATATGAGATTTAATGGCTTTCCAAAAGATATTCAAGCGTCCAAGGAGTAAATATCTAGAACCCAGAGCTACCAGATTTAAATGCAACATTAGACCCCATTAGACCCCAGAGGACATCCCTTAATCCAAGTGACATGTAATGGTCCTATTCACATAGCTTGACATTGGATTGGATTGCAAGGCAGTCCATTGAAATCCATTCCAGTCACAAAACGTGCATTGAAGGTCTCTCCGCACACTTAGGATAACTTGAGACGGAAGGAAAGTTACCATCAGATTTCTCAGCCATGTCCTTCGATGCTGTGAGTACAATGAACAACGGAATGCAGCCTTGTGTGAGTGACCTTAGGTTTTGTCGAAATGTCAACTGCAACATCCTATAAGAGCTAAAATATTTTCCAGTTGATGGTGTGTGATGCAATTCATCCCTCTAAATACCCTTGCTTTTTATATGCACCTTCGTTGATTCTGATTCATGAATGGTTGGCTTTTCAGACTGTGCCTCTGGCAATCCTTTAGCATAAATATCAATTTACTCACTGTGTGCCTTTTAAAAAAAAATCTAGCATACCTGGCACAGGCATTTTGGTTCAGTCAATGTTTCTGTTTGTTTTGTGGTCTCTGAAGAACTTTTTCTAACCTGCCCTTAGCAATTGCATTAGCCACAAGATTGGCACAGTTCAGAACAGTTACTCAGTTAGCTGTCAAACAGACCCTACAGTTTTAAGTTAATGCAAGTATTATTAAGATATATGCAATTTCACTTTTAAATGCTGGGTTACTGCTGTTATGAGTGGTAGGATAATTATAACGTATCATTTATACAGTGACTGCTCAAAACACTTCTCATTCGTCATCGCCATCGGACACAAGAGGCCTGGATATTTTATGGCTCACATAGCTGAACAAAGCTTGCTCCCCATGTAAAGGGGTCTGTCAAGTGCTTCACAATCCCACATATGACTGGAAGGTTGAATTCAGCTTGGTGGGTCACATATTGTTCAGACAACCCTGTAGTATACTCAAGTCAATAAGAACATAAGAAGTGCCCTGCTGGATCAGGCCATCTAGTCCAGTGTCCTGCATCTAACAGTGGCCCACTAAGTGCCTCAGGGCGCACATGAGACAACAAGATCCCTGCATCCTGTTGCCACTCCCTTGCAGCCGGCATTCTGAAGTAGCCTACTAGTAATGTAAGGAGGTTGCACAACCAATCATGGCCTATAGCCCACTTTCTGTCCAATCCCCTTTAAAAGGCACCTAGGCCAGACATGATCATCACCCCCTGTGGCAAGGAGTTCCACAGATTAATTACCCACTGGGTAATTAAAAAAGTATTTCTTTTATCCGTTCTAACTCTCCCAACACTCAATTTTAGTGGACGTCCCATGGTTCTGGTGTTGTGAGGGGGGATCATTATCCCCATATTGCAGAGTGGACTGAGACTTTTTTTTTTCTCTAAGGCCACTCAGGGACCA
The DNA here is from genome assembly GCA_029204185.1 of Lerista edwardsae. Classification (NCBI taxonomy): domain Eukaryota; kingdom Metazoa; phylum Chordata; class Lepidosauria; order Squamata; family Scincidae; genus Lerista; species Lerista edwardsae. Next base: position 4,446,789 of record JAJKFI010000065.1, read on the forward strand.
ATCCTGTTCAACTTTCCAGTACTGATACAGCCACAATGCAGCCCCAAGGAAGCAAATGTTCCTTTATCTTGAGGAGGCCTCCATAACTGCCCCCCCCCAACCGCAGAATGCAGCACATGCCCCATTGGAACGGTTGTTATCAGTGCTGGAAAATTGGATAGGGTTGGGCCCTTTGGCGGAAACCCTGTACACACTTACCTTGGAGTAAGGCCCTTTGAACTCAGAGAACCATGCACCGTCTTAACTCCCCCAGAGTTTTAACTCTGGAGAGGAAGTGTTGTGTAATTTAGGCTTTGTGCTCAGAATGCTGCCTCCTGGACAATGCTGGAATTGTAGGAGAATTAGACCTCAATCCTGAGTGCTATAACGCGGTACATGCGTACTGTCAGATAAAAGTGCTGCAAACATGCCATAAAGTTTGCAACGCCGCAGGAGAAGGGAGCACTGGTGCTGGGCTGGTGCTAGTTGGTGCGCAGTCTCAGCACTGTGAGGAAGGGCCATCGGTGCTCCAGCAGCATTGGTGACTATTAAGTGGATTTGGGGTGGAGGGGGAGAGGTGGGGAAGTGGTGGAACTGGGCAGGGGGAGGGGAGGATCAGGCCAGCCAAGGGGTGGAACCTAGTGGCAGCTTCCACCCAGCATTCACCCAGACTTACCTTTGAGCGGCAGTCCGCCCGTTGCGTCACGCCGCGTTCTGCCGCTCAAAGGTAAGTCCCGCCCAGCGTACCGCGTGAATGCCACCGCTGCTTCCACCCCCAGATCCTATGCCCTGCTTTGGGCCTGGCAGCCTGACAAGGGGCTGTTCGAGTCTGCCGAAAAAATAGCTGGCAGAGCCTTCAAGGAGTGCTATTGCTGGGGCTTTCCCTGGGGTAAGGAAACAAAACACCCCCTTCCCCCGAGGAGTCTTCCATGGCTGCCCCAGATCCCATAGGATGCAGAGGTAAACATTTTAATAAGGTTCCTCCTCCAGGACCTGGGCATCTCAGGACTGAGCTGTCTGTGAGTGGGCCTTAATGCTACAGGCTACACCCCCTGATTCCGCCTCTCTGGCAACCTTCTAAATACAATAGCTAAGAGAGCTAGAACAAAAGTGAGTGCCCCCCCTCCATAATTTGAGCACGTCCTTTATTTTACTGTTGGTTTATTTTTAAAAACCCTAAGGAATGGGTCATCCCCCCCCCCCCAAAAGAAAATCTTAGCCTTTCAAAAAGCCATCTAGGCTGATCAAAAACTGAATATGCAGCAATCATCATCTTCTTGTAGAAAATCGTTACAATTTGTGTGGGTAATTTAGAATATGTAAATTGAGCCATAAGGGCGTTCTTCCTCGGTCGGTCATACTTAAATGCTTTTCTCCCTCACCTTTCATCATACAGTAATTGTGCTACATTCAATGAAGTTTGCAGCAGTAACAAATTTTTGTTTGTTTGCCCAGAGAAGCACATGAATGTGTGCAATTGAACTTCCTTGGCTGACTAGTCGGAGGAGACAGACATTGAGGTGTTACATTCCTTTGCGGACACAACCTATTTGTTCTCTATCAATAGAGCTTTCACAGAGGCGAGGCAGAAGAGAAACTATTTTTTTTTTCCATGGAGTTGCACTTTTTAATCACCTTCAGTACAGGGACAACTGCAGGTTTCAAGGAACCTTCTTCCCAAATGTCAGGTTCACTTTGAACCTCTTAAAACTGCATTGTTATTGTCCCATAAGGCTTGGAAAAATATATTTTCCCTGCTTGATTTTATTTAGGGTTGTTAGGTTCTGAATGTGATGGAACAAGAATTGCCATCCGGCTGGTTTTGGACAAGCCTGGCCAGCTTTGTTTATGCCTAGTCATTTTAACAGCCTGTTTGTTAGAGCCACTGTTGAATTCTGTGTGTCAGACTATGCTTCAAAAGCTTGGACCAAACACATTGGGAACTGAAAACAAGACCAGGAGCACTCAAGACCTGAATCAGAAAGCAAACAGCATGTTGCTCTAGCACAGTGGTGTCATCTAAATGATTTAAGAACCGGTACTCACTTTTGATTGGCACGTGTTGGGACCCGCCCACCGGAAGTGACGTCATAAGCCGGAAGTGATGTTGTGGCAGGAAGTGACATGAAAAAAGCCCTTTTTGAGGCTTCAGACGATTTTAAACTGACCCAACAGTTGCAACAGTATTCCACAGCACCCCCAGAACATGTTAAGGAGGCCTGGCATCATGTTAAAGTGACCCAACAGTTCCAAAACCCCAGAGCAGCTCATTTTTCAGTGGCAAGGCAAGGCAAGGCTCTGCTCGCTGCCTGCCCGGCTCTGAGAACGTGCAGGCAACTCAAACATGCAGGAAATTCAAACATTGCAGGGGGTGGAGTCGACGAGTGGGCGGGCAAATGGGTGGGGCCAGCCATAATCCTAGAAACCGGTACTCGCGTACCCCCGCATACCCCCTGCATGACATCACTGCTCTAGCACTGTTTAGGATCCTACCAATGATTTATATCGTACTATAGGTATATCCTACTATTATATATCAGTGATGGTGAGCCTATGACACGCGTGTCAAAGGTGACACACCACAACGTTTGGGGTGACACACCAGCAATCGCCAACACCTGACAAAAACTGAGTTAGGGTTACTCATTTTTCATTTTTGTAATTATTTGTTTACTTATATAATACATAGCACCACACTTGATTGGCCTGTATTTTTGATTTATATAAATGAATATAAAGAATTGTTTCTCTTTTGTTTGGGAGGGGGGCTGACCACACCAGCAGAGTCAAGTTAAGCATTTTCCAAAGTTTTGACACGCTGAGCCCAAAGGTTGGCCATCACTGTATTATGCCATCAGATGTATATAAATCTATACATCTACTATAGATGTATATCCTACTATAGACCTGCCTGTCTGGGGAAAAACAAGAAGGGCAAATTTAGAGCTGTGTGCTCCAATAATGTTGCTAGGTTTCCTTGTTGGAGTAACAGTTACTCCGGATATATGCTAGTTCCCACCAGAAGGGGCAGCTGTAAGCTCTCTAGTTGCTAGTTTGTGCTCTTCGACTTTGATTAGACTCCTCATCAGTTTCTTTTTCCCCATCTTGTTCTTTTGCCTGTGTAATTATGACTACAGTTCTTTCCTTGTTTGCAGTACAATTTTTAGCACAACAACTTTCCTGTGTGTAGAGTTCCTTTGGCTGTACTAACACCTCTGCAACTGGCATAGTGGGGAAGGGGGGATGCTTGGAACTCAGGGTTTTGGGGGAGGAATGATCTGAAATTATTAGAACAGTGTTTCTCGGTGGATCCGGAGCCACTTTGTGGGTCGCAACCTGATGTCAGGTGGGTCATGGAAAGCTGGGAGCAGCCATCTTGGAAGCTGCAACCTTACTCTTGCTATATTCCTTGTTCTTTCTTGCTATACAGTATACTGTATATTGTGAGTGTTAACAGTTTGAATTTTCAACTGAGTTTTGTTTTTAGTTCAGTGCTTTTACATAATATTTTGTCCTATTCTTGCTTTCTGTCAGGGATGTTTCATGGTTGGGCAGTCGCTGCAGTCCAAGAATGCCAGTTTGCATTCCAAGAGTTTCATTTGATAATGTCACAATGATGGCACTTCCTGCGTGATGATGTCGCTTCCAGCCATGACATCACTTCTGGTTGGTGCCAACATGAGTGTCGTTCTAAAAAGTGGGCCCCAGAGCTAAAAAGTCTGAGAACCACTGTGTTAGAAGATAGACATTCTAGGCCAGATTATAGGGGATGAGTCCCTGCGCTTCCTGTCACAGCTGAAAAGCCTGGGATGTTTTTTTCTAATTGACAAAATCCATACTATATAAAATAGCTCAAATTCTACATTGTATATGATGATATTTTGTTGATGGGGTTTTGAAAAAAAAAAAATCACAAGTAGGAGTTATTTCCAAATGGATGTCAGATAAGTATGCTGTTACTGAATGCTTATTCTGATTATTAAATTCAATTCTGAGCATTTACTTACGTTGACATTGCAGGTCTTCATAACGTTCGTTGTAATAATGTCCCCTGTGTAAATGTCAACGTGGCACTAAATTTCATTTCTGAACTATACAGTCAAAAATTAGAGGAGTGTCCCCCCCCCCTGGAAATAACAATACAGGCATGCCCCTGTATCCACTGATTTCGTATCTACGGTTTCAGTTATCCATGCATACCATGGATACTGGGATGCCTATTTAAAAGATTAAAAGGTAAAGGTTTTCCCATGACCGAATGGTCTAGTTGTGACTGACTGTAGGGGGCGGTGCTCATCTCCGTTTCTAAGCCTGTAGGGCGTTTGTCTGAGGACAGGTTTCCATGGTCATGTGGCCAGCATGACTATACGCCAAGGCGCATGGAACGCTGTTACCTTCCCACTGAAGTGGTACCTATTTATCTACTTGCATTTTTTTATGTGGTTTCGAACTGCTAGGTTGACAGGAGCTGGGACAAGCAACGGGAGCTCACTCCGTCACGTGGTCTTAAACTGCCAACCTTCCGGTCAGAAAGCCCAGCAGCAGCGGTTTAACCCACAGCGCCAGCACGTCCCATTTAAAAGATAGGGGAACATTAAACAAATCTCTTTTTTTACCTTGTTGGAGCAAACCCACTGATGTTCTCCTATGTTTAAAAAGGCATCCCAGTATCCACAGTTTCAGGTATCCATGGAGGGGTATGGAATGGAACCCCAGCAGATACTGGGGCATGCCTGTATATGAATTGCTGAAATGATAATTCCTATTTTCTTTTTTAGAAATGCAAGTTTTCAAATGTATTTTATGAAAAAAGTGAGAGATGTTGAATACCTTTTAAACACTCATCCTTGAATACTTGAGGTATAGTGGTCTCTTTGTATGAAAATACAGAAAGCATGGCCAAGTTCTCCAGTGTGGGAAGTTCCCTCATGCAAAGAGCTGTGTCATGTAGGAGTGTGTATTTATTTTTGAAAGTAATGGAAACCAAACTGAATGGCTCTCATTCAGTTTAGGTACCGTTCGTAACAAAATGAATGTGATGGTGCATGAACGGGTGCAAATAGGTACCAATGGGGTTTGGTTTCAGAACCCCATCAGTTTCCTATTTATTTCTCTCTCTGTGTGTATGTGTGTGTGTGTTTTTAGATTGTGAGCCCTTTTGGGACAGGGAGCCATTTAACTATTATTATTTGCCTGTAAACCGCTTTGTGAACTTCATGTTGAAAAGTGGTATATAAGTACCTGTTGATTGATTGATTGATTGATTGATTGATTGATTGATTGATTACTACAGTGTCTGTTACTACAATGGCTGTCTGTTGTCATGCCATTGGGAATATTTGTCACTATTCCGGGACAAGGTGTAAGAATATAAAAAGTCTGCTGCCATACACAAATGAAGTTTTCATAGTGTTGGCCATTTAAAAAAAAAAAATTGTTTACGCATACTAACGTGGGAAATATATAGCCATTCAAAATGGCCTCTTCTAGGATACAGTTCCTGCCGCCACTGACCCAGGAAGCAGAGGGACAGCCCAAACCTACTTAATTCAGCAGCAGGGGAATTTTGGCATCTGGATTCCTGCTCAAGATAAGGGAATATTTGTTGCTTTGCTCCAGGGTAAGCCCATGCTGGGCCGCTGGATCTAGTCGGAACTGCACCGGCTCTAAAGCTGCAGCAAGTCCACATGGACCAGGGTCAGGGGTTCAGTGCCAAGAAGGTGGTTAGGATATCGCCATATGCCACTGCACCTAATCCTTCACTCGTCCTGACACCAATCTGTCCTCCTTGCCTCAGTAGCCGGCCAACTCCTCCCCCTCCCCGCCCTTTTCTGCCCCTCCCAACCCCTCTCCAACCCTTTGTGCTGACTAACTGGTCTTCCCTGGTCTGGTGGCATGTGAATTTAGCTGCGTGCCTCTTGTGACAATAGGTTGGGCTTGCTGAATGACTTGTCGCATTTGCTGTGCCGAATGGCTTGTCATATTTTGCAACAGCGGGCCTTACACTGCTTCCTGTGTCTTAAGGCTCAACTAGAACTGGGCCAAAAATACAAGTTAAATTAGATTCATTTTTTTTAGAATTAAAACAGAAAGCAAATGGTGTTTTACAAATAAATTTGACCAGTGGTTTCCAACCTTTTTATGCCTGGGCCCACTTATTAAAACAATGCTCTGTTGGGCATTGCCCAACCTAGCTTTATGAGAATTTTTTAAACAAGTTTCATTTTATTCAAACTTCCGTTTTTATCCTTTTTACGATGGTGGTGGTGTAGGGGACTGCCTTCTGGAGCATTTGATGAGCTCCATGTTCATTGGATCAGTACCGTTCTAGTGGCATTATTTTCTCCTCAGCCTGCCTTTTGAAGTGAACTGAGGTATATTTACCTGCTCATTAGTAAAAACGCACATGTGCTGCTCCATATGTTCAGTTTCCATAGGGTTCAATTATTTTCCATTATCAGCTATCAGCTTGTCAGTTTCAAGACCCACCAAAAGTCAGGTAGCGACCCACTGGTGGGTCCTGACCAGTGGTGTCATCTACTCACCAGTAGATGGTACGTTGGGCAGGACTTAGCATGATCGACAGCCCGTCCACTCATTTCCGCTTTCTTTGCGCTCCCCGCGCAGCTTTCCCTCACCTCGGAGGGAGCGCCTGCTCGCCAGGGGGGATGGGTGGGGGGGCGTGCCGGGTGCCTGGACGAGCAGGCGCCCCCTCCGAGGTGAGGGAAAGCCGCGCGGGGAGCGCAAAGAAAGCGGAAGTGAGTGGACAGGCTGTCGATCACGCTAAGTCCCGCCCAGCATACCGTCTACTGGTGAGTAGATGACACCACTGGTCCTGACCCACAGTTTGAGGACCACTGAGTTAGACCACAGGGCCCAAATGGGCTGAAAACCAACAGCAATATGTGCCCTTTATCAAGTAGGGATTCAAAATTACAATCTGTGTACACTCCTCTGTGTTGCAGTTTCACATCTCACAGTCCAGAACTGGCTGAAACTGGCA